>OY735198.1:2766737-2784237 GCA_963457665.1 Thysanoteuthis rhombus
ATTCGTTCGAAGAATAAATGTAGTCGAACCAAATTCTATTAATGATATTATTGGCATTTTTCACAGACAAAAAAGGTCTGAAATAGACCAAAAACATCTAGAAGTATCTAGATTCTGGAGAATCCAGATGTTTATAATAAACTGGTCAAAATAAGGCTTTAAAAAGGCCCAAAAAGCTTTTTTTCCAAAACGAAAAGCAACATTTTTAGAAAAGGGTCTAGTGGAATATCGATGCTAATTTTCAAGTCCGTAGACAAAACTCTATGACCAGGAGCACTGGAACACACACACAAGCAAACACTCACACACACACATGCACATATAAAATGTCGATAGAACCCTTTACCGTCTTTCAATAAGAAAGAACAACAAAAGAAAGAATGAAATCAGGAAAGAGAGAAGACTAATGGGAAAAAAAATAAAAGAAAAAGAAAGGAGAGAAAAATACCAATCAAAATGAAGGAAAATGGGAATAACCCCCACCCCAAAAAGACATGGAATGAAAGACCAATTGAAATAAGCAAGGTGAAAGAGAATGAAATAAATAAAGAAAGAAAAGAAGTAAATCCCAAAACGCTTGTGAAGAATTTCCTGCGAACCAAATTAAAATTAAGTTATCAAGAAAGAATATTATTTTTTTTTTAGAAGTTTTATAAATTATTTATACTTGATTTCAATTTATTTTCTTTAAAAAATAACATTTCTAATTCTTAAGTATACTTCTCTCTGTTCTCCTAATATTGCTTTGAACTGAATTCCTGGCTTTTACAGCTTTCCAAATTTTTAACAATAGCAGTAAATCATTTTTTTCCAAAATCTCATATCCGTATGACGTGACTAAGAGACACTTTCTACAGTTCCGTGCGAAACCTTTTCAATACCTGCGAGCACTTTATTATTATAAATTGTGGATATCACGAATATATGCGTACAGTTTATAAGAACAATAACAAACAGTCACTCAACAGAAAACGGCAGGTGACCATTGTTTTTTGGTAGCGTGCTGTGTTGGGAGTGATCAAATAAATAAATAAATAAAACAGGGGTGATCAATGGATAAGTTATTGCCATCGTGTTTTCGTAGGCAGCAGTCACTTAAAAGTATGAATTTCTGAGGAACGTGCTGGCACAAATAGAGGGATCAATTTAGTTGAAACTTATATTGTAAACTGAACCCCCATTAAAAACCTATTTAGGAGACGGATTCAGGAAAATTTTTTTCAAGGTATGATTAAGAATAAATGTTGAATATCTTCACCCTTAAGCGCAATTGGCTTGTCCATTGTGCATGATACATACATACATTGAAAACTAAATAAATCTATGTTGACAGTTTTTAATGACAGTTCTGATTGACAGTTATTAATAGAAATATTTATCACTAATACCCGCCTAGGCAGAAATATTTTACATCTTCATTTTCAATTGGATTCATTATTTTGAGGAAGCCGAAGGGCGAAATATGTCAATAAATTGTTTTCTGCATCGTCTTTTATATCTAACATTGTCGAATTTTTTCTATTTTTTTTTAAGAATGAGAAAAAAAACTATCTCCCAATCGAAAAATCTTGGATTTGGCCCAAAATTTGAATATTTATCCCATGGCCCATTCCTTTGCTTCGAGATTCATTGAGAACTTTCGGAGATATTGTTCAGTATGGATATGAAAACGCAGGGGAGGAAAACCCCTAGATCCTTCAAAAGATTTAATCGCTCTTCCAAAAACTCAATTTTTCCCAAAATTTCATTGAATTTCATGGTGAACTTTGGGAAATATTGTGTGGACAAATATAAATACGGAAAAGAACAGATAAATATATATACTGCTTCCAACTTCGTTGACAGATTAATAACATATGCAATGATGTACATCGATATTTCACCTTCAACAGAAAGAAAGCTACGATATGAGATACACAGCACCATTCGATCTTGTTGAGGCTCAACAACGGCATCATATATTTTAAAATGATCGCCGGCCTAATCTTTATTTATGCTATGTTATGACCTCATATAGCGCTGTTCCGTTCAACGCTGCATATTTCTAGACATATCTAAAGCGCTAAGCTGAGGGATTATAGTTATATAATTCTCAAACACAAGTTCACAAAACTTATAACGTTTAAGTCTAATTAGAATGGTCCTTAGCATTCCGAAATTGAATCAGTGTTATTTTTTTATGAACCTTCTTGGTACGCTAAGTAGTTAGTTTAGTGGGGAACATTTTCTTGTGTTCATTCTTGCCCTTACTTTGAATTTTACATCATATCATTCTATGGTCACTTTCTACATTGACTTGATTCAGAACCTGAATATCTTTGACAGCGTTTCTCTTGTCTGATGCAATGAAGTCGACTTCGTTTTTGGTTTCGTGAAGGGGTACCTCTAAGTCCATTCCCTATTGGGTCTCTTCTAGGGAAAGGTGTTACAAATTTGACAAGATTTCCACCTCTTCCGATCCATATCTTATATGCCGAAGCAACTTTCATTTAACACAAACTCAAGAACATCACCAAGAGAACGACAAAATACAATGAAACCAACAACTTCAGAACACTCTCTACGGACATACACCTGACCGGTTTTTAAAAATGAAATCAGAAACAACTAATGGGACATTAGCAAAATGAGAAGTCCCAGCGGAGAAGTAATCGAACTAAATAGCAAACATCCTCTCAGCAACTTTGGAAAAAAAGGAGAACCTTTTGTTCAAAGATGTGTCTACCATCCTTACGTCCATACCTGTGATTTTAGATTTCAAAGAGATTCTAAACAAAGCAGTAGTAGTATTATTACATGTTGTGGTTGTAGTAGCACGAGGAAGAGGAAGATGGAAGTGAGAATGGTTCTTCTGAAAGTCTGTTCATTCAGAAAACAAGTAAGAAGTTTAAATCAAAATAAATGTACTATTTTATCAATTATTTGTTCTAGACTTATTTTCTTTTGATTAATAGGCTGAAAATTTTTAATTCTTAGCAATAAAGTTTGCTTGAAATAGAAAGGCTTTGTCGATTCTAGCCATTTTCAAACAGTTTCAGCCATTAATAACAAATGATATCAAGTGACACTAAAAAAGAACGGAGGCTTAATACGTCATCTATTGGTCAGACAGGATGTTCTTTTAATGATGTCACACGTTCTGCTCAATCCCTTTTCTGTTGTCTAACGTAACTGAAATCGATCAGCCGATCAACAGGCCAAAAAGCGTCTAATAGAGATACGTGAACATATGTGAGAAAGGAAATAGAGGAGAGTAAGCTTTCATATCCATGAAGAGTTTGTAGGATTCAAAGCTATTTCAGATCGTGCAGCCAGTATCGCTGTACATTTCTCAAAGAAGTACAAACTGAACGCCATTCAAGTCTACGTTCCCACTTCACTGTCAACCAAGGAGGAGATAAATAACTTCGACAACGACTTGAATTCCGCACTCCAAGATACCATGATACACTTCAACATCATACGCATTCTTACTCACGTGAATTAGTTCTGCGTGATGGATTTAACAAAACGTCAGGCGCACTTGAAAGGAATAGATTTTCATAAAAGGCTTCATGGAGAGAGGAGAGAATTTTTGATCACTTCCTCAAAAGAAAAAAAAATCGAAGATGGCAAACCTTCGGCAGAGCAAGCTCAACCTTTATAAGCAAGAAAATACCGTTAGTCTTCAAAAGAAGAGTATATAACCAATGCATCCTTCTGATAGTCACCTATTAAGCTGAAACATTGAACCTAACCAAGAGACTGACCTGTGAACTGAGAACCATTCTACGTACACACGGAAAAATCAAGCTCAACCTCACCTGGAGAGATCACAAGATAGCACAATATATTAGGAGAAAAACAGAAGGCCGACACATCATAGAATCCATTTAAAACTCGAATGGCAATGGGCTGGTCATGTTGCAAGGACAGACAACCAATGTACATCATGACTCACAACATGGATTCCCTGAGATCACATGTGGAACCGTGGCTGGCAGAATACAAGATGGAGAGACAAACTAGACAAGTTCAGAAAGTATTGGCTCCGCGACGCCTCTGATAGAGAAATCTTGCGAATCCTGCCTGGAGGGGATCTATGTCCAATGACGGACGGTAAAAGACTGATGACAATTATGAATACAGGAAAATTCAAACCGAGCCGGTGTAGCATGTTACAAGATATCAATGTAGTTATCAGCTGAATTTTGATTAGAAATTTTCACGATATAATGTTTGATATACAAATTGGTACTATACCAAATTGAGCCAAACCCCTTTCATCATTTTTCTCTGTAAATACTTTTTCTTTCTAACAATTATCGGTGAAATATTCGATAAAGTTCTACAACAGACCATACCGTGATTGTGTGTAGAATACATTTTATTCCTTTGTTTTCTTCAGACAAGTGGGTCATTTTGTCAAGTTGTTCGATAGCTGTTTACAGTGTGCAGTGTCAACGTTGTTCCATTTCCCTCTGGCTCTCTTTCAAAGCTGGTTAGTGTTCCCTGATTTTTCCCCAACCAGTTTCACCTTGATATGCACCCATTTCACATATGTTCTCTACTGTGTTCGGATATTTCATACGATGGAAAGACCTTGGCTCACCATTTTAGCCGAAAGGTGTATGTGATTAATAGTAATTATTGAATCATGTGCTTTGATAAGGAAGGATACTATGTTGAAAAGTATCTTGTCCAAAAAAAAAATGCTTTTTATCAATAAGCTATAGACTTATTGATTCACTTGGGTTTCTGGCCAAAAGTCTTTTATATAAAATCGATTAGGTAGTGCCCTTACGCTGGCTACAGCTTCAGTCGCCCCTGCCCAAGGTCCACACATCGCATCAATACTCACTCGGCCCTAGAATACAATACGTGACATAGACTTGAGAGCGACACGCACCAAAAGTGGCGTCACTCTAATCTCCCTGCTTAATGTTATCCATAGAGGAGGGATGGATTCATGCCTTCTCCAAAGGCATCAGAGCAGAGTGAACAAAAACTGTCTCAGGTGAGTCGATTCTCTGTGCCGTTGACCGCTCGGACAACTCACATCGCCTGGCGTTTTATGTGTGCAGTATTTTCCAGTGAGGAGTAGAATGATGTCAAGCGTGAATAGGAATGGATTTGTGACGTAACAGACGGCGGGAATTAGTTGCACAGACACAAAACATAAATACACACGTAAACAAAACATACCGTACTTATCACAACGCTTTGAGAGAAGTATATACACATGAACACACACACACACAAAGACGAACACACACACACACACACAAAGACGAACACACACACACACATACACAAAAAGACGAATAGATATAAAGTCGAATACTCGCACAAAGCACACAATCCTACCAATAACCCCTACCCACATGAACAGGGACCACTCAAAGTCAAAATATAGGCATATCAATCCAATTTATCAAAACATTCCCTCTGCGTACCTACACAAAATCCAAGACACCAGAAGGTCATGCGTCACTCACTGCCCAGACCCAAATGTGCCCACAGACAATTCAAAGCTCCACCTCCAGCACATCTAGATCCTTTTATATCACCCCTGCCCTCCTCTCCTCCCCCTCACGGTCAACAATGGTGTCCGAGCATTTATTTCATTTCGGCTAATTGCCATCCAACAGGCTTCACTCAGGTTTTCTATTTTTGAAAGATTTCTGCGAATGGTATAAAGTCCTCCCATAAATCATTTTTGAGATTCAACAAACGTTTTTCTCAATCTTTCGTTTCCATATTGTCACATCACTACCATGTGCGGTATTGAATAAATTAAAACATGAGATAAATTCCCGAAACAAATCTGTTTCGCATTTCAATGCACTTTTCAATATGGTAACATATGTATATATATATATATATATATATATATATATATATATATATATATATATATATGTGTGTGTGTGTGTGTGTGTGTGTGTGTGTGTGTGTGTGTGTGTGTATCTTTCGTTTCAAGATTGTCATATCACTACCATGTGTAGAATTGACTAAATAAAAACATGACATGTATTCCTAAAACAAATCTGTTTTGGATTTCATTGCACTTTTCAATTTGGTAATACCTGGATGGTACATTCGCTTTCAAAGTGGAAAAAGAAGCCCGACATCCACGGGTGAAACGTACGAAAGCAATTACACGTTTTAAGGAAAGTAAAAAATTGAGATGAAGTAAATAATCTAAAATCTTTTTTCCTCTGCCACATTGTCAATATTTTCACAGCGTCCAGACGGATCTATATCCTCTCTCCTCATGCACAAATATTATTTGGAAATGGATGTATAATCGGAGAGAAATAACTGTAAATGTGTTGATTTTAAATTGTAGTCGAGATCACACACACACACACACACACACACACACATACACACACACACACACACACACACACACACACACATATATATATATATATATATATATATATATATATATATATATATATATATATAATTTGGACGAGTGTTATGACTGGCTAAGATGGGAATAAAATCCGGAAACATGTCTGGACAATTAACATCAACGGATAGATAAATCTTACCTCAAAACATTTTACTCCCGAGTCCGTCTCACTCTTTACAGTTCATATTATATATATATATATATATATATATATGGTACATATGGTACAGATCAGGCTAGCAGTATAACATCATATAATAATATATTAATATGATAATATAAAGCTACTTCTGATATGTAATGGATCAGTTTCATAGAGAGCTCGATACAAACAACTTTTTACTCATGAAGTTGAGTTGTTTTAGAGTAGAGCTGGAAATATATAATAGGATGCAGATTTGCTACACAAACTGGCTCATGCTTCTGCCCTCTCCGAGCCTCATCAGTTTGTGCAGCGAATCCACATTCTTCTAATATATATATACATATATATATAGAGAGATATAGATATAGATATGTATAAAGAAATGGATTTGTGATCCGATAGAAATAATTATGAATTGCGTTATATTATATTGAAACACTTATTTGCAATGATCATCCGTTCGGACTTGGTGACTACTGCAGGGATATAATACATTCAGTAGGCAATAATGGGAGATCTTTTCAAATAAAATTTCAAAAATAATATAAAGCTATTCATGATTGTTTCAGTTTGATAACACATTTATTTCTTAATTATATGATTGTTGCATTAAAAGAAGCAAATTGAGCAATTATAGACCATGGATGAACAAAAATGCAGATTTAGAGTGAAAACAGTTATTTGAGCCTCTGCATTACCGTCGGCTGTTTAACTCAATTTTGACATGCTACTTTGGAGCGGCTACCCTGTCAGTCACAAGTCCAATTCTTGCAATGGTCCCGTTTTCTTTGATTATTTATTCTATTTACGTTGTCTCGGACAAATGATACATTAACCAAGTAATATGGAGTTTATAAAGCTAATAATATATATATATATATATATATGTGTGTGTGTGTGTGTGTGTGTGTGTATATATATATATATAAAATGATGTAGCAATTCTTCATTTACACATACATTGTTAAAAATAATAGAAAACTAAATTTTAATAATATATAAATGTATATATATGTATATATATATATATATATATATATATATATATATATATATATATATATATATATAGAGAGAGAGAGAGAGAGAGAGAGAGAGAGGGGTGTTTCTTGGTTCAGCCAATTGTTAAGAAGGTTGGATTATTTCTAGTCTTAATCTGATTACTATTAAAGTTACTATAAGAACGCAGTATTTAAAATTAACTGAAATGTATTTTACTACTTGGTGTTGACTCGTGAAAAAAATGAGGAAATGATATCGTGACAAGAATGACAAAATTATTCTTAAATTATTCAATGCTTTTAATTCAGTCCGAGAAAAAAATTGTTATTTTGTCATTCTCTTGACGTGATTCTCAAATTCTTGAGGTTAATTTTTTTCACTTATAGAAGATAAAATTAATATTATGATGTGCTAATTCTCAATTTTGAATTAGATTAAAAATCATATATCTCTATTAAATTAAACAAATAAATATGTAAATGTTAACTCTATGTTATTGTTAAATTAATTTCTATAATAAAAAATAAACATTATAATATAATAAATACAATTAAGTTGAAAGTTTTTATAACAAATATCAATACCATTATATAAGGTTTGTGTTATACTATTATTAGTAACTATCAAGCTGAAATAATCAAATATACATATATTCATCTATATATACATAGATACGTTTTCATCAGTGTATGTTATCTCTTTCTTTCTTTTTTTCCCTTACTTCCCTCTTTCTTCCCTCTTTCATTCCATCTCGTTCCCTCCTAATTTGCCACCCTCCCGCCCTTCTTTCTCCCATCTATACAAATCTGTGTCCGAAACGTATCCATATTACTCTGTAGATACAGACATACGTAAATACCTGCTTACTTATAGACAAAATATCAAGCAGTTTCCACTTTCTTCTGCGGTTGAGCAACAGTCTGCTAAACCTCGTATTTTTCTTAATGCTCCGGTAGGGCTTGCTGAAGTGAAATGAGCCATTATTCATTTGTTTAAATAAATATTTATACATACTCGAAGGGGAACAGAGGACGTCTATAGTCCGTCCCCAATGACTTTTTTATTATTTACAAGAAACATCGCCCTTAAAACAGTTCACAACTTTTGTGGCCACCACCACCACCATCATCATCATCATCATCATCATCATTTCACTGTTGGACAAAGGATCTCGCCAGTTCCTTCCTTGTCGACCCTGACGACCAACCTCTCCAACTCATCTCTTCTTCACATGTCTGGTCTTCTCCTACAGCGTTTGTTATCTCAAGGGCACAAATCCGTTAACCTCTTGCTCTAAATGTCATCTTTTCTTATGGCTATGCGTCCAACCCATCACCATTTTTTTATACTTTTATTATTTCTATGACATCTTTTACTTTGATCTATTCTCTAATCCATGTTGATATTTTCCCCGCCTGCCTGTTTGCTCTATTCATTTTTATTGTACAGAACAACTTTTTTTCCGAAAGTTCTGGACTTCAGCTTATTCTTCCTGCCACAATTTTTTGTCATTGTTGTCTTCATTGTTGTTGTTTTCAACTAAATGATTCGGTTGATAAATTCTTCAGTCTTCCTTCATTGATTGAAGTTCTGAGAATAAGTAATCTCATGACTGTATATATTGTTATCACTCTTATCTTAATACTTCCTCTTAATACGTTTCGTTTGATATAATCTATAGCCTTCATCCTTTGCTTGTATTAAATTACTTTTGCCATTGGGCACAGGACAACAAATATCCATAAAATCCTCGAGAAAATGAGAAAGAAAGCGAAGAATCATTCTAGATTGGCAAGCTTTTGATAGAGTTGACCCAATCTCCAAGAACAAGAAAATCCCATTACTTCTTAAAAGAAGGATATGCAACAAATACTTACCCCTGATAAGAATGTCAGACAAGCGCTGGACATGAAAACTCACACCGTCGACCCCAAGAGATCATATGCAAAAGATTCATGATGGTATGACAGGAAGTACCGCCTCTGCGATGCCCATGATAGAGAGGCCTGGTGAGTGTAAGGGGAAGGTCCGTGTCCATCGACGGATGCTAAAAAGCTGATGATAATAAAACTAAACTTAGTAAACAGGCACCGGACCAGATCCGATCAGTGGAGCGATTTTGACTGGCTCTCAAGCAAATAATAGGATACTATTGATACCTTTTTATGTTTCAACGATTCATTGTCTTTTTAATAGATTCAAAAGAGGCTTTGATGGAAATAAATTTCGACTAAATTGAGTTCTTTGATTACTAATTGGTATCCTTGGTTAAGTATAAATGATTTTCTAGCATGCATCATTCATTGATTTGAGCCAATACAGGTTTGGTGGGTCACCCAATGAAAACAGTCAAGTGGCCGACGTCTTTTGATGTGATCAATAAAAAAAAAACGGGTATGTGTTGATCGAGAAATGAGTTACTCTCGCCTTTTATTGGGTAGTGATCACTAAAAAAAAGTCTGTATTTTCGAAAAACAAGAATGAATGCTGCTGGGTAAAAACTAAGGGACCAATTTAGCTTAATCTTCGATTGAGCACTGAACCCCGACAAAAACCCTGTGTGGGGGAAAAATAATAAACAAAGAAGAAAAGCCGTTTTTTAAAAAACATAATAAGGAGTTAATGTTTACATGTTAAATCCTCTGTCTTCATTAGTGCAACCTGTATACGTGATACATAAGCAGATAGATAATCAACCAGACTGACTTGAAAACTGAAGAGACCTATGTTGACAGTATTGGATGACAGTTTTCGACTAGATCTATTCAAGTTGACCATTCCCATTTTTCAAGATGTTTTATGACATTCACAATCCCACTCACAATCATGTGCTCCGGCCTGCAGCGAACAAAAAGTTGCCGATCCTGGCATTGGCCAGTTAGAACCTCACTGGGTGCTCAACTGATGTAGCCTTGTGCCAGACTAAGCTAAGCTCATAAATAGTTTTACTCATTCTAATTCACGCCATTGTTACCATAGGACTTGGCTTAATTTGTTTTAATGAAACTGATTAGCTTACAAAGCTGAATTTTCGGATAAGATAATCAAATTTCGGACAGAAATGATTAATGAATCAGATTCTTAATCAAATCGAACCATTTAAGTAATTAAGACGTCCTTCGTAAATTGAAACCGGAATATTTTCACGTCTGCATTCAGATGGGATTACTTGACGCTTGTAAAGAATCATAATTATGTCTCCGAAATCATTTTAATAACTAACAACATCCCAGAAAGATTACACACTTATTGCTAAATAACAAGACTGTCATATTTTTGTGAAAATGTTACAATATATCATACATATAGTCAAGAAAGATTCACGACTAAATATTAAAAATAAATTTCCAAAAATGTATATCATTTCACCCAATTATGTGATTTAAGTATTTTTCTAGTGGTTTTATGTTCACACAGAATCACTTATTATGATACTATATGTGAATGTTTCATATTGGGATTATCAACTATTTACCATGTAACGGTTTCGGGGATATAAAAACAGAACAGTTATATTACTTACCTCCACAGCTGCGTCCATCAAACATCATCTCCCTTTAAGCTATTACTTTGATATATAAATTTATCTAATTATTTTCAGGGTCGTGTCAAAATACATGTAGTTTGTTGTTTCACATAGTGAATATTTGATATTTATTTAATCATATTGTATTGCATATGGATGCTTTTTGTATACTACCCATTTGATTTTTTGAAATAAAGGGCTCACTTACATGGGTTACCCCAGAAAACGTATTCAAACATTAGGGATCAACAAGTATGACAACAGGCGTGACACGTTGTTTGTGTCACTTTTATTGAGTCTTCACTCATTTGGATATTAAATTTGTTGTGTCGATTTTAATCTCAGGCTGCATGCAAACCAACTTTTACAAAATATTTTAAGATCACTAACCTTAAACCGAATGATACACGTCTTACACTGTCTCGCTTCCATTAATTGAACATATCTTTTCTAGAGTATCCCTGTAAAGGTAGTTGAGACGAAACCAAATAATATTCTATCAAGTAATCACACCTATATGCGCCATTCCATCCAATACGCTTCAGACATTTGTTGATTGACATTACGAGTTCAATCTCCAACCCTGCCCAACTACCAATCAGTCAGACAAATGAACCAGAGCCATATGTCCCCCCTGTTTCAAATCAATTCAATAATATTTCTCACTGACGAGGATTAATTCCATTTCTTTTGTATACATATAACCCAATAAATTGAGATCAAATTATTTAATACACAGTACTCATTTATTCTAATTTCTATATTCTCGTTAACATATCTTTTGATTTTTGTTATTATTTCATTATGGCCAAGCTGATGTTATGAAGGAATCAGGATGTCTAGTCATGGCTTAATCAAATTGTCTAAAAATCTTACCAATTTCGCCGTTTTGACAGACCATTCTTATGTCTAAAGAAACTATTTTCGGTGAAAAATCAGTAAATTTAAGTGTAGCCCATACTATCCTCAAATATTTCGATAGTATAGTTCCATCAAATATATAAGATGGATTACTATTTGTTTTGAATGGCATACGTACGATATGGATCGGGGATGATTCTCATTTATCAAACAATATATAGACAAATATTCCATTCTCTCAATTTTAATAACCAAATACCGGAAAGTCGCTTACCTTCCACACTGTCCTCCTATCAGTTCAAGATCTCAAGGGTAAATAGCATTTTAAGATTTTATGAATTCTCCCCCATCATTAAAACGACATAAGTTATGAATAAAACGTGCACGATCTAAAAGTTTTATATATATATATATATATATATATATATATATATATATATATATATATATATATATATATATATATATATATAAGCAATGCTCTGGCAAAGAACACTTTGGCAGATGGAGTATTGTGCGTAAATAAATAACTCGCTTAAATTCGGTCTTACTGACCGTCCAGTTCTGTGTAGGACACTGGTAGAATGTCTGCCTCTGGGTCTGAAGCGAAAGTATTGATCCTTCTTCATGGCATTGGATGGGGTATTGGATAGTCTACAGCCACACTGAAGATTTGTAATACAACGAAACAGCAATCTGTGGATGACTATATATATATATATATATATATATATATATATATATATATATATATATATAGTGTTATTATTTTTTGAAGGTGAGTTATCAATTCATGAAGAGTGTTCGATATCAGAGATAGAGCATTTGTAAATAGGTGCAAATAAAAGATTCAGTTATTCGCGGTAACTCAGAGTCTCATGCTCGTGGTGCAATCGTCAGTCCGTCTACTACTCCTGGAAAAGGGGTTCCTTTTAAATAAGGTGTTTGGTGTCATGGGGGAGCAGGAGCTGATGGGATACGTTCAACTTCTGGATGAATATTATTACGACTAAAGATGCTCGTATTTCCTCTTTTGATGGTTGTGTTGTTCACATTTTTTGTTAATTCATGAAGTTAAATTCAAAAAAAGAGGTTTCATAGAAAAAGTACTTTCTCGTTCACGGCAGCTCATTTATTAGGCTACATAAAGACTCGGACCCCTTCCAGCTCCAGAAAGGAGTAAGACAAGGTGATACCAGCTCACCTAAACTCTTCACAGCCTGCCTCGAGATGATTTTCAGAAGGCTAGACTGGGAGAATAAAGGAATTAAAATAGACAGCGAGTATCTGAGCAACCTCAGATTTGCAGACGACATAGCCCTTTTCGCAGAGAGCCTACACGACCTCCAACTAATGATAGATGAACTAAATGAAGAGAGCAAGAAAGTCGGCCTACACATGAACTTCAGCAAGACGAAGATCATGTGCAACAACCACATTGGAGATAAAAACACTAAGATCGAAATCGAGGACACAGAACTCGAGAAAGTAGACCACTACATCTACCTAGGGCAACGAATCTCCATGAGACCCTCAAAAGAAGAAGAAATCAAGCGAAGAATCACACTAGGATGGCAAGCCTTTGGCAGAGCTAGCTCAACCTTCAGAAATAATAAGATCCCATTAATACTAAAGAGAAGGGTGTATAACCTATGCATCCTCCCAATAGTCACTTATGGAGCTCAAACATGGAACCTAACCAAGAGACAGATCTGCAAATTGAGAACCATGCAACGTGCACATGAAAGAATAATGCTGGGCCTCACATGGAGAGACCACAAAACAGCACAGTACATCCGGGAAAAGACAAGAGTTAGAGACATCATAGAATCCATAAAAAATCTTAAATGGCGGTGGGCTGGCCTTGTTGCGAGAATGGCAGACAATCGATGGACATCACGACTCACAACATGGATTCCCCGAGACTACATGTGCAACCGAGGACGGCAAAATGTTACATGGAGAGACGAGCTAGACAAGTTCAGGAAGTACTGGCTCCGTGACGCCCATGATAGAGAAGTGTGGCAAATCCTGGGGAAGGTCTATGTCCAACGACGGACGCTAAAAGACTGATGATGATGATGATGATGATAAGATTAGTCACAGTTTCGTTAATTTTTCTGGTCGACCATTTGTTAAATCATATTAATGGAGTGTTACGGTGTTTATATATATTTGGGTTTGAGTTATTATTATTAGGAATCTCACACCAGTTGCCTGGTGGTAACCGCTGGAGTTTGAGTGACAGCAAGTCTCCTCAAGTCTCCAGCCCTCCTCTCCTCGTACTCATAGATCGCAGTAATTTTGCGATTTACAGTTTCACACCGGTTGCCCAGTGGTTATCGCTGAAGGCTGAGTGACAATAAGTCTCCTCAGGTCTTCAGCTAACGTCTCCTCTCTCTTTCGCATATCATGACAGAGCTACGATTCGTTGCAGTCCTTATATCTCTAGCACCTTCCTCAGTATCCGTCCAGTGCCCAGCAGTGCTGTGGTCTGTACGGTCTCTATCCTCCCCCTAATCCCGATCTCCTCCAGTCTCTCCCTCAGCGTTTTGGGGACAGTTCCTAGTGCTCCCACTATGACCGGTACTACCCTGGTTTTCATGTTCCACATTTTCTTTAACTCCCTTGCTAGGTCCTGGTATTTTTCCCTTTTCTCACCCTCCTTCTTCTTTACTCTATGGTCTGCAGGTACAGCAACGTCTACTATTTGGCAGGCCCTCCTTTTTTTGTCTACTATTACTAAGTCCGGCCTTCTTGCCTGGATGAGGTGGTCAGTTTGGATGTCGAAGTCCCACAGTAGTTTGTGGTTGTCATTCTCCAAAACTGCCTCTGGCTTGTGCTGATACCACTTTTCCCCATGGTTGAATCCCATTTGTTTACTTAGTTCCCAGTGTATCATCGTTGCTACTCTATCGTGTCTATGCTTATACTCCTTCTGGGCGAGTTGGCTACATTCACTAGTTATGTGGTTTACTGTCTCATCTCTTTCACCGCACATGCGGCATTTGCTGTTTGTCTGTGTTCTATCGATTTTTGCTTTTATGTAGTTTGTCCTTATGCTTTTGTTTTGGGCTGCCATGATGAGCGATTCTGTTTCTCTCTTAAGGTTTCCCTTTCGTAACCACGTCCATGATTTCTCGTCTGCTATATCTTTTATCTGTCTTTTAAACTCGCCGTACAATTTTTTCCCTTCCCACTTTTCTTTTCTAGTTTGCTGTACTGTTCCATTGTTTTCTACTTTATTGTTTGTCGCACTATCCCTCGCGCTCTTTATGATTTCTTCACTATTTGTTTGCACATATCTATCTAGGACTACTTTAGCTCTCTGGACACAATCTTCTATGCTGATGAGCCCCCTACCACCTTCTTTTCTCTTAACGTATAGCCTATCTGTATCATCCCTAGGATGTAATGCTTTATGCATCGTCATAAGTTTCCTTGTTCGCCTATCCATTGATTGGAGCTCTTCCTTTGTCCATCCTAGGAATGGTCCTGTATACCTAACTACTGACACAGCCCAGGTGTTCATTCCTTTTATTAGATTTCTGCTATTTAATTTGGTTTATTATTACTATTATTATTATTATTATTATTATTATTATTATTATTATTATTATTATTATTATTATTATTATAATAATCGAAAAGAAACTGAATTTTTTAGCCATGTGGTTGTTAGTATTTAGAGTCGTGGTGTGGTTTTGGATATCGGAGGAAAAAAACTCGTTTTCATGTCTCTCTATACGTATATATGGTCTAGAAAGCTGTACTCTTAAAATTTTACTATATATATATATATATATATATATATATATATATATATATATATATATATATATATATATACATATATATAGTGAATTATATGGTTCTTAAGTCAGGGGGTGCATAAATTTGCCAGAGCCATTGTAAGGGATGGGGAAATTGTTCATAGATCCGTCACTAAAATCAATTAGTTATTTCGTAGCCTATTTCCATCCTTCCACAAAATAACATGGAAATTCATTGAGAACTTTTGGAGGTATCGTGAAGTGAGAAAAATATGTCTCAATCAGAGAGAATCCCTATACTTGAAAAAAGTGTGGTTTCTTGGTTCGCTCAATGTAACACTTGAGTCTCTCACTGGAGGGTTACCATTTTGCCCACAAAAGTAACCCCCCTCCTTGATTGGAACTATGGACTCTTCTACTGAGTCAAATTTATCATTTTCTCTCAGAAAAATTGTTTCGTGGAAATTCAAATATACGCATGAATTTTTTTTCTAGCTGATAACTATACATATATACTAAGAAGCCAAACAATGCAAAAATATACTCACTTCTTCCCTCGACTTCAAGAATATAAACAGCAAGGTTCTCGGTGAACCACAATTTTTTTCCGAAAAAGATGGCTGACAACCGTTGCAATGCACCGAAACATATCCACGGAATAATAAGAAAATGAGATGTAACACCTGCTTTCTCTTGAGTTTTTCTCTTCACCTTCCAATTGTCACTTTCATCAACAGATACACATACACCCATATATATATATATATATATATATATATATATATGCAAAGTAACATATGATTAAAATTCGCAGATATCAATACAAATATGGAGAATCGATTAGAAAAGGCATCAAGCACAAAAGTGACAACGTAAAGTGTTATTCTAGTTGCATTGAGAATTCGGTTGGGTGCGATTGCTTTGAAAAATCCTGGAAGAGGCGAGAGGGGAAAATGTTGACAAATCTGGAAGTGGCAAATTTAGCGAGCTGCCATCTCACGAGGAAAATATCCATAATGCTTCGAAAATAATTGTTGAGAATGGGGATTGTTCTCGACGGCTTCGTTCGGCCTTGGGAAATGAATTCTCGGAGGAATATTTCGTTGTAGAAATCGTGTAAGTTGGGTCACTATCGAAATGGAGTGTTGTTTCTTCGTAGAGAAAATCATATTCGATCTAAAATGTCCATCTGATTCTAGAAATAAATAATATGAGGTCCGGAACGTCTTCCGAAATATTTTTAGGACTGTTTGGATGAAGTTACAGCCAAGTATAACAGTGGAATACATGCAAAAGAACTACATGCAAGACAAAACAGAGTACTTGAGAATAGAAAGGACACACATGTCAAGTTACAGAACATCGGTCATACAAAACGGAGCTGATGACCTGCACTTCATGAAAATTCGATAGAAGTGGCCATTAGAACTTACGTGGTCTTGTATGCATAGACAGAGTGTTGGCGGTAAAAAGATCTCTGCGAAAATGGCTGACCAACTTGAGAATTTTTGTTTCTTTTCAACGTTATTCTCTTTCATGTAAGCCTAATTTAACAACAATTTATTTCTTCCCTCGTGAAGAGATGTGTCTACGTTTATCCAACATTTAGTGAGAATTTCATACTTCAGCAACTATTGGAAGTTATGTACAATCTTAATTTTGTTCAATTTGGACTCAGCTAAAAACTGTTTACAAGAAAAAAAAATTACCGTCACAAAATGACTCCCGCCGGAGGAAGCGTTTTCCGTCGTGAGGCGATTTCTTGATAGAAGATGCGTATCTCTTCG
>OY735198.1:2789237-2826737 GCA_963457665.1 Thysanoteuthis rhombus
ATATATATATATATATATATATATATATATATATATATATATATATATATATGCGTATGAGTGTGTGTGTTATTGATATATATATATATATATATATATATATACATATGAGTGTGTGTGTTATTGAGATATATATATATATAAATATATATATATGATCCGACAGTATGATTAAAATTATGTTATACAGAAAATCTCATTTCAGATGAACACCCGTTATCATACGGTGAATGTATCATTTGGCTTAGACAACGTAAGTTGGATAAGCGATTAAAGAAACGGGGCTGCTACAGGAATCGAACCTGCGACTGATCGGGTAGCCGCTTCATATATATATATATATATATAGCCACACTAAAAAGATGTTTTGATGTATTACATCTCTTCAGTATGGCTGTAGACTTTCCATTATCCCATCCAGTATCGGAGGCTGATACTGTACTTCTGGACTACGGATCTGGATGGTCAATAAAGCTGAATTTAAGCGATACATCTATTTACTAAGAAATTCCTCATCCACCAGAGTGCTCTATTCCTACGGAAGAGCATTGCATAAGCTTAAAATGGATGGATAACCTCACTTAAAGAGTGCTCAACCCTGAATAGAGGAGTTTTAATTATTGTGTCATCCGCAGACGGCTGTTTCGATGTATTACATCTCTTCATATATACACTATCCCTAACATACATACACAATCTAACACTGCATCACTATCCTCATACCCTGGCAAATTGTCTCCTCTCCAAGACCCACTGCTGCTGCTAAACCATGGATTTCTCACACAACAGGGTGCCCCCAGCAGATGGGATACCATTTTTGCTCACAGAGCAAAAATCCTGATGGTGGACTCGTGTTCCACAGAAACCTATGACCTCTAAAAGTATACACACGCACAGCAAACACTACCGAAGATGGGAATACCTCCCAAAACATGTCTCGACCATCAGAAAAACATTTACAGATAAATAAACCTAACTCCTGAAACTCCTATACACTACACTCCCAAGTCTGTCTCACTCTCTATAGTTCATATATATATATATATATATATATATATATATATATATATATATATATATATCGTAGGTCTTTCAAGGTCTGGCGTTGGACATAGACCATCCCCAGGATTCGACACAATTCTCTATCATGGGCGTCGTGGAGCCAATATAAATAAATGAAAAAAAAAACATTTGAGTCATCCACAGATAGCTGTTTCGTTATATTACAGCTCTTTGGTATGGCTATAGACTATCCATTATCCCATCCAGTACCACGAGGTACGATCGAAACCTTCGCTTCAGACAACTCCAATACATATTACCATGATCCTTTTGGTCCAACGAAAGCTAGTAAAACCTCAAATTGAGAACCATGCAATGTGCACTCGAGAGAATCATGCTCAACTTCACGTCGAGAGATCACAAGACAGCACAGTATATAAGAGAAAAGACATAAGTCCCAGGTATAAAAGTTATATAAGCAATTAAAAAACTCAAATTGCAATGGGGTGGACGTACTGCAAGAACCTCCAACAACCACCGGATATCGCAGATCCCCAGAGATCATATGCGAAATTGTGGCCGACAGAAAGTAAGATGGCGTAACAACTTTAGAAAGTACTGGCTCCGCTGTGCCCATTATTTAGAACTGTGGCTAATCCTGAGGAAGGTCTTTATCCATCGACAGACGCTAAAAGGCTGATGATTATGATGATGATACATATCAACACATATTTGACGGTTGATTAAAACTTTTTTCCTGCTTTCTTGACCTCTCTCAGATACATATGATCCCTACTTCCCTTCACACTCTTTCTACACATACATTCTAAAATGACCAAGATATCCTATACTGAAAGATTTAGGCTGGACAGAGATTGGTTTCTATGGCGACGTATAGCTTAGAGCCTTCGATTCTCAGAAAAACACCGGTCAGTTGATTAGCAGAATCAGAAATACAATTACAATACTCACCTCAACTATTTATAACACCTTATATGATGGCTCTGATATTGAAAAAACTGCGCACATCTGTGTCTACATATTTTATAGATGTAAACCAAAAATAATTTTGATAAAGATTGAAAGCTTCTTTACTATATACTCCTGTTCTATCTTGCCTTGAATAGAACATCTCTCTATATATATACATACACACACACACACACACACACACACACATATATATATATATATATATATATATATATATTTTAAACACCAAATAGTACATACATACTACTGAAGATGGGAACCCTTTCCAAAACCTGTATAGCATACTAATCAATTAATTTGTCAATCGATTAACAAATAAAGCCTCCATATACTTTCATGAGTTTGCCTTATTCCTAATTTATATGTATATCTTTGTGTGTGTGCACGAGTATGTATTTATGCACGGGTGTGTGTGTTTGTACGTATTTAAGTATGTTTTATTGTTCTGAATACTAAACTCCAAGAAATGTTTTAAAAAATTGAATTCAATTGTTCCGTGCTGAAACGTTTGCCATTTCTCTCTTAAACAATATAATATGGTATGCTGTAATACCAGAGTGATAATTATTCGTTTAGTCGGACTGTTTAACCCATCATCATCAGTCTTTCATTGTCCGTCGTTGGAGATAGACTTTCCCCAGGATTTGTCACACCTCACTATCGTGGGCGTCGCAGAGCCAGTACTTTCTGAATTCGTCTAGTTCGTTTCTACATCTTGTATTCTAACAGCTTCAGTTGCACATGTGAACTCTGGGTATTCATGTTGTGAGTCGTGGTGTCCATCGGTTGTCTGGCATTCTTGCAACATGACCAGCCCATTACCATTTGAGTTTTCTCATGAATTCTTTGATATATCGTATTCCTGTTACTCCTGGATATATTGTGCTGTCTTGTGATCTCTCCACGTGAAGTTGAGCATGATCCTTTCATGTTTACGTTGCATGCATCTGAATCTGCAGTCTCTTGGTTGGGTTCGATGTTTCAGCTCCATAAGTGACTATTAGGAGGCTGCATTGGTTGTATACTCTTTTTTTAGGATTAATGGGATTTACTTGTTTTTGAAAGTTGAGCTTGCTCTGCCGATCGCTTGCCATCTTAGGGTGATTCTCCGCTTGATTTCTTCTTTTTTTGAAGATTTCATGGAGAAACGTTGTCCTAGGTAGATATAGTGGTCTACTTTTCGTGTCTTTGATTTTGATCTTTGTGGGTTTTTTTTCGACGTGGTTGTTGAACATGACCTTCGTTTTGCTGGAGTTCATGTATAGCAAACAATGAAAACTACATGATAACCAATTTTTAAAATTTCAACCGTAAAATTATTTAAAACGTTGTATATTTTCTGTAGTTAGGAAGTACATGTATAGCAATGTTCAATCTAATCAATTCTGCAGATCCATTGCATGTTGACGTATGTTTTTTTGATATATGAAGAGTAAACACAGAATCGAATTGGGCATAACTCACCATTCCTCAGTAAGAATCCCTCCACAAGCCTACACTCAAAATTTGATTGAAATATATCAAGGAACAACGAAGGAACAATGGAGCAAAAAAGGAGACAACGCTGACGACAATGATGACAGACATCCCAGTTGTTTTTCCGTCCACCACTGACAAAACACTTTGTTACCCACAAGGCGTCCATAGATGGGCAGAGAACTGTTTGGTTTTCTAAGCTAGTAGTCTAGGTGCTATTCTTACATTGAAAGGTCTCTGAACTGAATTGTTAGGTGCTGAAAAGGCCTGTGCTGAAATGGCGTTGCTTAATCAGCAACGCCTAACCGGTGGTGATGAATCGTACCTGACCCAGAGAATGAGAATCAGAAGAGGGGGTTGTACCAATCATAATTCATCCAAACATATCATGAATGATAATTATCAATTTTTCGCTACTTTTTACCATCAACTTGATGGTTGTTGCTTTTTATCGCTTATAAACTCAGGCTGGATTCGCTAATAAAGATTAAAGTTCCAGGTGGGAACTGGACTCACGAGTGGGGATCATTTAACAAGTGAGCGCTTTACCACTGAGCTACAAGAACCTAATGGCAAACACGAGTCAAAATCAGACCCTTGAACTCATCCCCTATCCTGACCTCTTCTGCACCATGTTTTTTAACAATCTATAATTCAGTTAAGGTAATCCAGTATTAATTTTATTATTACCTAGTGGACAAAGTATTGTAAATCATTATCAATAATGTCAGCGCTACTATTTACGTTCATCTTGATTAATCGCATGATTTTTGGAGGTTCCTAAGCAAATACATACATATTTGAATAAAAAGTAGTCATATGTTACGACCTTGATGGGACTTGAACCCACAATCTTCGGTTCCGGAGACCGACGCCTTATCCATTAGGCCACAAGGCCACTACACGATTTCATCCATTTGTAATGAACATCAAGTTGAAACAAGTTTGGGAGTGCCCGTTTGCTTATCGAAATGAGAGTTTTTTTTTTCTGAATACGAAAATAAAGAAATAACTTGGTTCACAAAAACCGGACCTAATTTCAGCCAAGCGGGAAATGAGCGAGAACAGAGGGATAAGGAAGTAGAATTAATTGTATTTGGGGTCAGGCAGACGATCGTCATTCGTAGTCAGCTGGAGGATGACCGCTTAGCGAATCAAGTGATAATAATCTCTGTATGGTTTGGGTGGCCGAGCAGTTGACGGCATTGAGAGAGAGGTTCGCGAGCCAAGTTCAAACCTCGAGTGAGACAGCTTTGGTTCATCATCTGTAGCCTTTTACGCAGACGTCATTTTATTTTTAGCCGGTTGCAGTTTCACGTATGGTCTCTGGGGATCCACGTTGTTAGTCCTGATGTACGGGGGTTTTTTACCATATGACCAGCCCGTTACTATTTGAGCTTTCTAATAGATTCTATACCTGTGACTCGAATTTTTTCTCTGATATACTGTGCTGTCGTAATCTCTCCATGTAATGCTGGAGGTGATTCTCTCCTGTGCACGTAGCATGGTTCTCAGTTGGAGGGTTGATCTTTTGATTAGGCACTATGCTCCAGCTCCATAGATGACTATCGTGAGAATTCATAGGCTGTACCTCCCTTTTTAGGACTAATGGGATTTCCGTGCTCTTAAATGTTGAGCTTGTTTCGACAGAATTCTTTGCTCGAATTCCTCTTTTGGGGATTCCGTGTAGATTCGATAGATCAAGAGGCCTTTTAAGATTTTTTTACACTGATCTTTTTATGTTTGCAATGTAATAAACTCAAGGTAAAACCATTCACGTATAAGAAAAAGATAACTCCATATTTTTAATAATCTAATTATTTTGAACAAACTTGAATGATATTTTCCATCACGAACAAACATCAACTGCTGGGCAATTCTTTTAGCCGTAATGTTAAAGATGAAGAACCGATGAAAATCATCATCATCAACATCATCAGTCTTTTAACGTCCGTCGTTGGACATAGACCTTCCCGAGGATCCGCCACATTTCTCTATTGTGGGCGTCGCAGAGCCATTTTTTCTGAATTTGTCTAGTTCATCTCTCTATCTTGTATTTTGTCGGCCTCAGTTTCGCATGTGGTCTCTGGGGATCAATGTTGCGAGTCGTGATGTCCATCGGCTGTCTTTCATTCTTGCAACATGACCAGCCCATAGCCATTTGAGTTTTCCAATAGATTCTGTGATCTCTCTGACCCCCGTTTTCTTTCTGATATATTGTGCTGTCTTGTGACCTCTCCATGTTAGATTTTCTCATGCACACACTGCATGCTTCTCAGTTTGCAGGTCTGTCTCTTGGTTAGGTTCCATGCTTCAGCTCCATAGGTGACTATCGGGAGGATCCCCATAATCTCCACTATGAGAATAAAGAAATAGAATTGAATTGCCGTTGCTCTACTAAACAATCAAGTGAGCAACAGATTCTTTTCTCTGAACTCGTCTGTGTGTGTATGTGTGTGTGTGTGTGTGCGTGTGCATGTGTGTCTGGGCTCTCCTGGTCAAATTTGTGACGCTACAACCTTGAAATTTTGCATATCTAAAAGAGTTTTCTCTCCCACCCCCATTTCTTTCCTTTTTGACTCTATAATCCCTTTAAACCCACAATACCCAAATCTTGTACTGGTATTTTGAAAATAATTTTAGATAGGAGATCTACTTTTGTAGCTGATAATGGAAAATGATTCATAAAAACTACAATTAATAACCTTATCCCGACCACAATTGCTGTTTTTTATGTATATTTTTTCTTAAATGTATCATTATCAAGATATATTTACTGGGTTATTCACCAGTTGATCTTATAAGGTTAGCTTCATTGGAAATTCGATATACCGTTGTCTAGTATTTTTTTGCTATTAATAATTACTTTATCTCATCTTATAGTTCATGTTCAAGCGCTCCTGACCGTACTGTTTTGTCTAAAGACAGGAAAATTAGCATAAGTACTCCATTACATAATGTGAAAACTTGTTTTATATTTTTGCAAAAAACAAGCCTTTTTTAGCTCCATTCTGGAGCCCTGTTCTGACTGGTTTATTGAGAATATATATATTCTCCAGAATCTAGATGTTTTTTGATGTTTAAAACTATATTATAGGTATTTTCTGGTGTAAACGCTGGTAGTGTCATAAATTGAATTTATTCTGACCATATTTATTCTTCAATAGATTTTTTTCGTGACATCAAATTTTGACGCTATGCTTGTCCAATTAATTACTGCGATGGCCATTAAAAAAATTGATTAGAAACCATTCATCTTTTATATTTTCTAAAACAAAAATGTATGAATTATTTATTGTATATTTTGCAATTATCATTCAGATTTATATTAGCTACGTAAAAAAATGATTTCTATTTCATACGCAATAATACACGGTGTTAGCTAAAAGCACAACATTTGAAAGGCAAATAACTCTTAAAAAGAAAAGTTTACAATCAGCTGATTGGTTGATACGCTTAGCTGGAAATAGGTTTAAGCGTATCAGCTGACAGTGAATTTAAGGGAACAGAGTCCAATGTTTCTCAGAAGAATTATTCCCTGTTTTTCGAAGACATCCTGTATTGAAGGAAAGATAATATTACAATTTTTTTTAAAGAATGATAGTATGATCAGTAAGCTAGATAAAATGTCACGGCAAACCGTTTATGACCCCCAAGCCGTAGTTAATCATCCCCTGATTTAAAGTGCATAATCATTCATCTCCTGTTGTCACGCTTGAATTTGGACGGGTACCTAAAGCCTGTTAAGTTATTGTGACGACATCAAACTCAAGTTAAAAACCACTTGTTTTTATTGAATTTCAATTATTTTGGGGGGTTGGTATCTTTGTTGTTGTTGTTTCAAGCAAAATGCTTAATTAGAAAGTGTTACCTTTTAGTTACAATTCAGCAACCTCCCCCGATCTGTATATAACGCTCTTTCCACACATCTGGAGCCATGAACCACGTATGTACCAAATTTAATCTGAATTCATTCGACAGTTTCATCATCATACGGTCTGCACACATTTACACACACACACGGAGACATTTCTTCATTCTACAGCTTATCATCCATCATGCAGGGTGATATGAGTGACCCCACTTCGGCTGTTTGTCGCCTCTAGGTCTCAATTACAGATCGTAAACCAGAGTCGAGACAGAGAGAAACTTGTGGAACCCGGGCAAGGACGGCTGAGGCTGTTTTCAGCAAAAGGTAACTTTCCTCTATCTTCAGTGTAGGCACCAGGAAGTTATTGGGCACCTAAAGCATCGCGACTTACAAATATATGAACAGAAAAAAAAGAACAAGAAGAGCAGACTCTATTCAAAAACTGCAACATTGTATATACGTTTTTTGATCGAATTGGTCTACTTTTCACTCTTTAACGGCTGGTTGTTTCCTGTTGAGTTTTCAAGCTAATCC
The DNA here is from genome assembly GCA_963457665.1 of Thysanoteuthis rhombus. Lineage (NCBI taxonomy): Eukaryota > Metazoa > Mollusca > Cephalopoda > Oegopsida > Thysanoteuthidae > Thysanoteuthis > Thysanoteuthis major. Next base: position 2,797,114 of record OY735198.1, read on the forward strand.
TTTTTAGCAACGTCCGAAACAAAATAAAACGAAAAATATTCTCCGAAATATAGTATAGTTCATTGGCCAATGAGAGGTTATGAACTGGAGTGTAGAGTGCATACATTAGTTATAAACACTGAAGAGTCTTTTTCTCTCTCTTTCTCTCTTTCTTTCTTTCTTTTTTTTCTTTCTTTGTCTCTCTTTGTAGCTATCTATGGTCTTTTTCTTGAACTTTCTATTTACATTGCAAGAATCGATCTAAAAAGGAATGATATTACGTAGTGTGACATGAAGGAGAAAAATATTCTTTTTTCTTTGTCCACTCTCTATAGTGTATCTTTTTATCTTTACCAACTTTATGAAACGAGTATGAAAAAGAACACAGTCTATCTCTCCTTAACCCCCCCCCTCTCTCTCTCTCTCTCTCTCTCTCTCTCTCTCTCTCTCTCTCTCTTCGGGTCGCTTAATTCCTTTCAAACGGTGATAGCCGATTTCAAAATTGGTCTTTGCATCAAATTTTCTCAGTTAAAACACTTTTCCAATGCAACTGAAGTTTCTTGAGATTTTAGTGCATTTAAACAAAATGGAGCCAAACTAACTTGGATGAATTGCAAACAATGGTTAGAGGAGTTCCAGAGTTCTATATCTTTAAGCCTCAAAAAGATCTCCGATAATCCTGCGTTAAATCTTTTGTCCCTATATAAAGAAACTTCAAGATAGCCTATCAATCTCATTGTGCCTGTTAGTGAATAAAACTGATTAAGAATGAAATAAATAACTATAATTGAAAGAATTACATGCATACAGCGTACAATCCACAATCCTCAGCTCCAGAGAGTGAAACATTATCCATTAGGTCACAAGTCCGATAAGAAACAGAAGCTACTATTATTTTACCGTATACTTCTCAGCAAAAAGTAAATGGATACCGAGAATTTTGCTTTAACCTTATTCGAACATTCACTGTACAAAATGAACTTTTGATTGTTCTTTAGCGGTTAGAAGAGTACCAACTAGCCTTGGCATAGAATAATATTCTGAAATTACAGTTTGAGGTATTTCAGGCAATACTTGGCGTAAGAGATTCAGCAATTTAGAACATGTTGTTGGTTTATTAGACTTCTTACGCAAGCTCTTATCTAATATTGCCCATACGTACTCAACAGGATTCGTGTCAGGGGAATGACATAACCGGAGAAGTCGTTTGATGCTGTATCTGGAAACTGAACAAATCTTCGTCAGAAAAATTCTTGCTATACCTAAAAGCTAATGGCTTATCGCTCAATTACTCTCTCGTTCCCCTTCTTGATATTAGTCTGGGTTGAGAGGGGGACGGTCCCCTTGGGCGGTTAACCACGGTAAACAAGTTGATGAAGATAATTTTCTGCCGTTCTGGGCTAATTTCTATTTTTTCAGCCACTTCTGAAACTTCTAAACGAAGATCATTCTCAACATGAAATTAATGTTGTATATTGCATGTCTCAGTGAATGCCAGGAATATAAGACGAATTGATATTGATGATAAATGCATTAATTCTTATCTATCTTCTATCAGGTTTTGCTGACAGCAATGTTCTCTTATTCTTACATGATGTTTACCCGGAAAGTATCCAGATATTTGATATTAACGAAAAGAAAAAATAGTCCACCTAGGACGACAGAACCTTAGTCCTCATCAGAATATTCACCTCATAGACTTTCTAAAGAGTCTTTTCAGATTTTCAAAAACAGCCTGCAAAGTCCACTTCCGGGATCGACCCGTCACGTTCTCCTTAAACCTGTCCACGATCTGAAATCTCTTAAAGAAAAGCCAAAAGTTACAGCGAGCCAAATGTGGACCGGTAGGAGTTGGGTCCGCCAGGCTGAGAACCAGATCTCACTCAGTGGCACCTTGCTGCCGACTGAGCCACCCTACGAGATGCTTTCCTATCTCGTCTTTCCATGTTACGATAGGTCTTCTCCTACCGCGTTTGCTATCCCCGTCTTTCTTTGTGTCCCTCTCATTTCCATTTTTGTCACTTGATCAATGGCATATTTCACATAAATCTCCCGTCGGATCTGTTATCATTATCTGATATTTCTTCGTCTTTCAGAGTTATTCCTAGCATTACTCTTGCCAATGCTCTTTCTGTGAGTCAGCGCTTACACTCACTTTCTATAGTTTCACGCTTATACCTATTTTCTATATTTTTTTGTGTACACCAACTTTCTACAGTTTCTTTCTTTAACTCACTTTCTATAGTTCCTCGTTTACACCCAAGTTTTATAGTTCATCGCTTACACCAATTTGCTCAAGTTTCTTGCTTTCATAGTTTTATTATTCCTAGCTCACATTCACTCTACAGATTCTCCCTTTCATTCACTTTCGATCGTTCATCGCTTACGCCAACTTCCTAGAGTTTTTCTTCTTCATCCTATCCATATAGTGTCTCGCTTACACTCACTTTCTATAATTTCCCGTTCACACATATTTCCTATAGATTCTCGCTTTCAACAATAGTTTCTTCCTTGATCAAACTTTTCATAGTTTCTTGCTCAAATTCACATTCCATATTTTCATTCTGACACTGACTTTCTGTTGTGTCTCGCTTACAACAACTTTCTATGATTTCTTTCTCAAACTCACTTTCTATAGTTTCTCAAGTACACTCATATTTTATATTTTCATATTGACACTGACTTTCTATTGTTTCTCGTTTAAACCAATTTTCCATAGTTTTTTTCTCGTACACCAACTTTGTATAGTTTCTTGTTTACACTCACTTTGTATCAATTTTTGCATACACTCACTTTCTATAGTCTCTCGTTCTCACTCTCATTCTATTGTCTTATCGATTACAACCATTTTCTATAGTTCATCGTACTCTCTAACATACACTCACTTTCTATCATCATCATCATCATCATCAGTCTTTTAACGTCCGTCGTTGGACTTTGACCTTCCCCAGGATTCACCACAATTCCCTATCATGGGCGTCGCGGAGCCAATATTTCCTGAATTAGTCTAGTTCATCTCTCCATCTTGTGTTCCGTCGTCCTCGGTTTCCCAAGTGATCTCTGGGAATCCATATTGTGAGTCGTGATGTCCAACAGTTGTCTTTCATTCTTGCAACATGGCCTGCCCATTGCCATTTTAGTTTTCTTAACAGTTTCTATGATGTCTCAGACTCCTGTTTTCTTCCTCATGTACTGTGCTGTCTTGTGATCTCTCCATGTAAGGTCGAGCATGATTCTCTCATGCGCACGTTGCATGCTTCTCAGTTTGCAGGTCTTTCTCTAGGTTAGGTTCCATGTTTCAGCTAGTTTCCCACTAATGTTTCTTGCTTATATCCACTTTCTACAGTCTCTTGCGTATACTCACTTTCTATAATATCTGGCGTACACCCACATTGTATGGTTTCTTGCTTACACCCTATTTCTATAGTTTATTGCTTAAAACCACTTTTTATAATTTCTTGCATCCAGACTAGTGATTTGAGAATAGAACGTCTCCCTGAACAATAAGAGTCCCACCTGACTCAAATGATTCTTTAAAAAATCTACTGTGTGTTTCTTTCGTCCTTTTCTCTTTATCTTTCTATTTTTCTTTTCTTCTTTTCTTTTGGAAGTTCATGTGTCTTATATTCATTCTTTCTGTCCGTTTTTTGGCTCTTTCTGCTATCCTTTCCTTTTTTTTCTGTTATTTCTTCGTTTTCGTTTTTTTATATTTCTATCTATTGATCTTTCTTTTTTTCTTTCTCTGCATCCATCACCCTTTTTTCTACATTCTTTCTTTTTTAATTTCTTTCTTCTACCTATCTCTCTCTTTCTTTCTTGATCTATTTCTATTCATCCTTCTTTCTCTCTACCTATCTTTTCATAATTCTTTCTGTCTTTCTCAATTTTTCTGTCCGCCCTATCTTCCTTTTTTCCATCTTATTCGTTCTTCTCTCTCTATCCTCATTCTCTCCTATTCTTTCTCTCTGGTCCCCTGTCTATTATTCTCTCTTTTTTTGGTTCGCCTGTCTTTTTGTCTATCCATCTTTCTTTTTTCCCCAACGTACTTTCCTTTGCCCATCCCTTGACACTTACAAACATCTTTTCTTTCCTTTTCCCTCCTTCTCCGCCTCCCCTTCTTTTGACTTTATTGTTATTATTACCGAACCCCAATACAAAGTCTAGAGTTTACTTCGTCTTCCTACTGTAACAATACCAAGAACAATCTTCATCTGAATAAGGGATGTAAAACGTTATGTGAAGTCCACATACCATGATTTGAACTTACAACAAAACGATTGCAAGAAGGCTGTCTTACTGATCGAATTAAATTGACAGGTCTTGGATATCAACGAAAATTTATCATACAGACACGTACAGGCGCATTTCATTATAATGAATAAAAAAATACATCTATACAAAGAATATATACGTATTTTTAACAATGTTTTGTTTGTTATTTATACAATAGAAAGGTTGCAGTAGTCATCTCCGGTCAGAATAGAAGTTGGAGTGAAGTTTGACCCTGCAGCCTGGCCTCTCTCTTAGATATTCATTATCTCTTTTTTTTATCCTCTCCACATCCACTTTCGGCATTTCTTCTTCCATTTTCCTTCCACTTTCATTTCTTCTTCTTCTTCTTCTTCTTCTTCTTCTTCTTCTTCTTCTTCTTCTTCTTCTTCTTCTTCTATCTCTTTCCTCTTTTTTACCCTCTCTATATTCACTACTACACTCACCCATTCTCATTCAAGTGTCCTTTGCATCTCTTTTTATCCTTCTCCATCCACTTACACCCTTTTCTCTACTTTGCTCTTTTAAAAGAAATAAATGAATAAGACAACTCCTCTCAATACTGTCTCCAGTTTTGAGAAAGGCCATCAACATTCAATGAGATTTCCAGCCGATCGAACTTCTTTTTGTTACACTCATATAAGTCGGACAAGCCCAGAGTTCAACTCGATGTGGCTTTCGTTTCTCAACTGGGACAAGGTAATGAAATCCAGGCCTAAAAAGAATGAAAGAAAAGAAAGATATCACCAGAATCCAACGTTATAAGTATTGCTACCATTGGAGAAAAAAATATGGCTACAACCATCACATTCGTACAGAACGAGTGAAGAAGTTGGTGGAATGGATCGGCCGAAACGTTGTGTTAACAACACAAACAACAAGCACTTCAATAGTCCCTAAACTCTTAGAACTCCTTTCTATCTCTCTAGTTCTTCTCCTTTCTCATCCTTTCACCCATCCCTCCTCATCACCCTCTCTCTCCATAATCCTCCTCTTTCCGTCACTCTGTAAGATGATTTTCCTCACTGATTCATCTTGCTCTGTTTATCACCCTCGCTAATAAAGATTCATTCATCTCTGCCGACAAAGTCTGCTGAAAGCATATGTATTCACTCATGTTTATCTGTCTGTCAGCCCACCTGTCTGCCCATACGATATATCCAGAAGTTCTCAGTGAATTTGAATGGAATTCGCTGGCTGGGGTATACGCTCTTTGTATTATTTACTAGTTCTATTGAAATCCACCCCAGTCTTTCCCACCCAACCATCCCAGATTTCCTGCCACGCAATCGACACTGCTACCTGACCGTTTGCAATTCCTGCAACACCACAGTTGACAATCCACTCTGTTTCGAATCGATATATTTCCAAAGAGTCTTGATAAACTTAAATTTGATAAAACAGTGAACCATGGGTCACGGAAGAAGTGAGAAAATCTGGAAGCGCATCCACGTATTTGTTCTTGATTGGAGAAATCTCATATTATTCTATAGGAAAAGAATAAAAGAAACAAACCGCGAATAAAAAGCTAAGTTTAAATTTAAAGAGAAGTATCTCAATATTTGTGCATTCAAAATGCTTTCCCTTGTTTTCAATATTTGTCTTTCATTGTTTTAGTAAGAGTGTGGCGTTGAGAGCTTTCTAGTTTTCTCGAAATCTGCCTCAGACCTTCCCACCTCACCATCCTAATTTCCCTCCACGCCATCAACTTCGCCATTAAAGGTAAGTAAAGCGTCTCGTCTCTTAAGAGACAATTCTCAATGGAGCACAGACAGTGACGGAGTCTTGGTTTCCTTTGCATGTGTTAGATTGGAGATTATTGCATGTTTCAAAGCTTGTCGAGACCAGGACTTGATTCCTACAATTTTTTTACAACCACCTACTTCGCCCACCGAACAGATACTTCGAACCTAATCGCATGACTTAAAGCAATAATGGTTAACCTTTCTAGTTTAGTGTGTCGAAATTTCGTTTCTTTTTAATAATCCTTTTATCAGAGTGACATTTTCGTGTATGCATGTATTTTTATCTTAGGTATAGACAAGCGGCCTATTTTTCTAAAATATTTATAAAACTAGTGGCTGAATGGAAGTAAACTTGAAATTATAGAATATACTTATAAAATCGAAATAAAGGTTCTTTTCATTGCGGGTCACCTAAAAACCCGCGGCGTGTCACTGCCGATACAATTGTCATAGGTCTGTCATTTTTGGCGTAGAATGTATACAATTAGCCGTTGAGTGCAAAGGGATATTCGTTGGATTAGAGAGTTCTCGCTGATACCGGGAAATCGAACCCGAAACCTATCTGCGCGTGAGGCTGACGTGTTAAGACTTACTCTATCGGAACAGACTTCGCTATTTAGACGTTTACAATTGGAATATCAACGCCGCCAATGTTGATGCTGTTTAACTCGACTAAAATCTCATTAAAGTTTCAAATTACATTTCGACACGAAAAACACGAAAGTTGCAATTTGATTGTTTTATGCACATTTTGGCAAAACCCTCGACTTGAAAGAAAAATTCGTCTCGAAATAAATCAACAAAAACACAATCAGAACTTGATTCACACTCAACTCACAACGCACACACGCACGCAGGACACGCACGGGAACACAGACACAAACACACATTCAGATACATACACAAACGCACACACATATATACATATGAAACTTATAAATGTATATGCACACACACACACACAAACATATATATATATATATTTATGTATATAGTAGTGAAGTAGCTGAAGTAGTGAGCTATTAAGTATTAAAGTAACAGAAAGTGAAGAAACCACTCAAACTCTACATAAGCACGAATATATATATATATATATATATATATATATATATATATATATATATATATATATATATATATAAGCGAAAACAGTTTGAAATTGATTCGTGTTTCTATGAAGATGCGGATGGAGGCTGTCTGGGTGCGAAGACATAAGCCTTTGTGCTGTCGGGTCATATATACAATAACACACACACACACACACACAAACACATATGTATATATATACGTATCAAGACGCAGATATACGATCCGATAAAATGATTACAAATTGCATTATATCATATAGAAACTCTTATTGAAACGATCTCCCATCATTGCACAGTTAAAGTATCATTTGGCGTAGACAACGAAAATAGAATAAACAATATATATTTATATATATATAGTATCTAAAAAAAGCAGACGAAAACTTTGAAATACGTAGAGAATATCGGTATTCAAATTTCAAGTTTAAATGATAATAATCACTCCCCAGGTAGATTTCTTCATGTGAGCCAACTTCTTGAACAGTCAAGTCGGGCTCAGAATTGATACCGGCATTCCCAACAGCAGCGAGCATTTTGAGTGGAATGTTGGTCCATTATGGTTCATAAAAGTCCCTTGACCTAGTTACATAAACTTGACTCTTGATGTAAATCTTTAAACAGCATTCACTGATTCTAACCTTAGACAAACTGCTCCTCTGTCTTATCTGTGTATCTGTGTATCTGTGCGTGTGTGTGTGTGTGCATTAGTTTCCCGATTTGTACCTAATAGCGTTAGGTGAAAGGTGAACGCCCAGATAAACTTACTTCGAATCAAATCAATGGAACAGAAACATAAACGTGTTTGTGTAAGAAATCCTTTATTTTTTCATATTCTAAAATTTACAATAACTTAACTAAATGTTTAATGCTGAATGAATAGAGCCTTTTATGGAATAAACCCATCACACATCAAACATTTCATTGTCTCATATCTTTTATTATATTCCTGATTTATAATTTACATATATATATATTCACACATATGCACACACACACACACACATATATATATATATATTCGAAACACACATGCACACTCACACACACATATATAGATGAAGATAGATAGATAGATAGTATCAAAATATTGAATTAAAAACATTTTTTCTTCTTAAGAAATTGTAAAAAGCAATCAAATCCAATCGATCTATTCGGCATTCTATTGTAAATGTTCTCCATTTTAGCTTTCATCGTTTTTCTTCTTATCTACCCTGAATATATGTATATATAAATATATATATATATATATATATATATATATATATATATATATATATATATATATATATATATATGTGGGTGTAAATGTGTCTGTATATACAATTAGATCATAAAACATTGGCGTGGGCAATGCAGTAAATATATTTATATATCTTTAAAGGAAGTTCAATATCTGTGTATCTGTTTGCGAATACTCGTGAAGATTTTAAGTGAGTAATTTGTCTGAAAACGATGATTGACACTCTCACTAACAACACTGAAAAAAATGGGTCTGCTGTATGATTTGAACCTGCAACGGATAAGGTAGCAGCTTCAACGTAGCATTGCTCTTACCATTGAACTAAACAACCGTCGGTAATGCCAAGGGCCATTATTCTATTGATGTTGTCGAGGCCAAATATAACATTCATCGTGTAATAACGGGTGATCATTTTAGATAAGAGTTTCTTTATAATATAATGCAATTTATAGTCATTCTATCGAATCATGTATCCATTTCTCAATAACGTTGCGTTGAAAGGAACAAACATAGTAGATATAGACTGTGAATGAGCAAAGAGAGAATTTGGTGTTGAGACAGTTATCTGAGTCTTTGGACCAACCGGCTGCTGTTTAGCTCAATGGTAAGAGCAACGCACCATTGAAGCTGCTACCCTAAAGGTCGTAGGTATGAATCTTGCAGCAACCCTTTCTCCAATTGTTTTTCTATTCACACACACACACACACTGACACACACACACACACACACACACACACACACACACACATATATATATATATATATATATATATATATATATATATATATATCCATGCGTATTCATTCATATGCTGACATGTACTTAAATAAAGCTAATCCAATTATCTATAACTTGAGAAAGCTGGATCGCATATGTATATATATATATGCATATATATATATATATATATATATATATATATATATATATATGTATGTGTGTGTATGTGTGTGTGTATGTGTGTGTGTGTGTCTGTGCATTTAAGAAATGGCCATATTTTGTCCGACATAATGAATTATAAATTGCGTTATATTATACAGAAACTTATTTGCAATGATCTCCCGTCGTTACATGGTTAATATATCATTCAATTTAGACAACGTAAACGATGGACAATGGGGCTGCTGCAGCAATCGAACCTGCCACCGATAGGGTAGCCTCTTTAACGTAGGAATGGCCTTAACATAGCAAAGTCCAAAAAACTGCTTCGACCCATTTTTTCAATTGTTTATAACGCAATTTATGATTCATCCAATCAGACCAAATATGTCCGTTTCTTTAAAACAACTGTCGCGTTGACAGAGACGAAGGAGACCAAGAATAAATGGGATGAAAATTGGGGTTAGAAGCAGTTATTTGGCCTTTGTATTACTGGCTGCTGTTCAGCTCAAGGGTAAGAGCATTGCCACTGTGAAGTGGGTAACCCTTCGGTGGAAGGTTAAATTTCTGGCAGCCTCATTTTCTATTATTGTTTATTCTGTTCATGTTGTCTGGTGACTTATTGTCCGTGTAACAATGGGAGATCATTTCCAGTAAGTTTTTTTTGTAAAATAACGCAATCTATAATTCATATATGTATATATGTATACTTTTCTTACATAATAAGTGTAGTGAAAAGTGATCATATTTATTATAACCTAAATCTTATAGTTCACCTATACCGAATGTTGAAAGTTTTCGTTGCCCAAGGCTAAATATCATAAATCTAAAATACATTTTCTCCGGAAATGAGATATGTCTTTTAAAACATAAATTCTCAACCCGACAAACAAGTCGACAGACTTGAAAGAGGTTCAACGTAAGAGAAAACATACAATAAAATATGTGACAAGTAGGCAACGATACTTTTATGGCAAGACACATTTTGTCGCTTTTGTCAGGTGAACAAGCAAAACAAGACAAGAGAAAGAACAGGCCCTGTTCAATAACTGCGACATTGTTTGTACAATTTCTGAAAGCATTTGATAGCATTTGTTTCTGTAGTAAAATTATTCGTTTCCAAGTTAATTCCCGTTAAAACAAATAATGATCTAATGAAAAATGAAACGAAAAATATAGTTTGAAATGCAAGATAATTTATTGTGAAAGGTTCAGTTCCGTAGTCCAGAGGTAGGACATCGGCGTCCGGGTCTGATGCAAAGGTTTCATTCCTGCCTTGTGGTACTGGATGGGATTATGGGAAGTCTATAGCCACACTGAAAAGATGTAATATATCGAAACAGCTGACCGTGGACGACACAATGATTTTATTTTTTATTTTTATATCTATCTATCTATCTATCTACTTATCTATCTCTCTCTCTCTCTCTCTCTCTCTCTCTCTCTCTCTCTCTCTATATATATATATATATATATATATATATATATGTGTGTGTGTGTGTGTGTGTGTGTGTGGAATGTATATTCTTAACTAGCGCTTTCCATTTTTTATCCCGAGAATTGATTTTTGAAAAAGAAATAAAATGATGTGGTGTGACGTTGGGAGGAAAAGAAATTTTCCTCTTTCTTTGCCCACTCTCTATATCGAAACTTTATATTTTTGATAACGTTTTCTCTTTCTTATTAAGACGACGACTTTCTTTCTTCGTTACGAACGCGATGTATCTCAATTCAACCGATCTCTCTCCGGGCCAATTAATTCCTTACAAACTTCGTAAACCAATTGAAATCTGGCCTTAGCATGAACAATTTTACGTTGTGGTTGAAAATACACCTTTTAAAATCTATTCATATCAATTTGATCCAATTTTACGAGCGTCAGTTTATGTATAAGGTCCAGGAAAAAATAGAACTGATTATGAAATTTGAACATATTTGACACTGTTGACCCGAATTGTCAACGTGGATTCGCTGGCTATGTATGTATTACGCTTACAGGCTGAACCAATGGAGATAGAGGGCTGAAAATTCGTTCCTTATTATTTCTGGAAAAAAAACATTTTTCTTTTGTATCCCTGGATAGATTTTTAGTGGGTCAAGGGAGTTAATTTGCAAGCTAGGAAAGCTAAATCAATCTCGTATTCCGAGCCCGGCAGCATTCACGCTCAGCTTTGGTAAATTTAGACTTTTTTTTAGTGATCCCTGCCCAACAAAAAGCAAGAATAAGTACCTCATAAATTGATCACCCTTTTTTCAATTTTTGAAAATTCATTCACTCAACACAGCAAACTGACAAAAGGTATTCGTTGCATGGCGGTTTCAATCGAGTGACTAACCAGACCTGTTTCAATGCAATGGAAACTCATATCATGATCGAGAGTTATCGAAGGTCAATGAAATACTCATCTACATTTGGACTAAGTGTGACACATTTATAATTTAAACAATGCGTTTTTGCAATCTCCATGATTTTGATACGAGGCTGCTTCGTAGATGACGACGCTATACGGTGTAAGGTAATGTCTCTTGGCAAGAAATTCTTTTATTTAATGATGCAGCATGGTTAAGACGGCTGCAGAAAACTCTTTCGGTGCAAGGTCTTCCAATATGGTCATCCATTTGGATACTGACCAGGCTTGACTTTGCTTAACTTCGGTGGTCTTATGAAAACCGGTGTATACATGTGATTTATCAGATATGTTATTTCCATTATTCCATCTATCTTTCGAAATATTATCTTCATCTTTGTTGTTTATAGTACATTGTTTACAGTCTTTGGAATTTGAATATTGTCTGAAACTCTAATCTGAAACTCATTCATTATTTAATCTACCTTTCAGACTATCATCTTCATCTTTATTGTTCCAGCTGATATAGTCCTGTATTGTTTGAAGCTCTGACGTGAAACATTTTCATTTTTCCATCTGCCTTTCAGAGTGTTAACTTTATCCCTGTTGTTTTAAACTCTTAATTTCATGCACCGCTCGATGCCGCTCCCAATTGACCGTGTGAGTCTTCTGTGAACAGAATAGAACAATTGAAATAATTAATTTAAAGGTGAAAGTGTTTTAACTTTAATCAGTAGTTACTCCCTTGATTCTAAAATTCAAATTTCATAACGTGAATTTAGAAGTTAATACGACATTAACAGCCTCGACTGGAGTCTGAACATGGCACACCGACTAAATTGATCGTAGCGTTAATCGTTATGTCCATAGCCACTCAATGAAACAATAAGAATTCTTATTAAAAAATGATTTCGATTTAAATAATATTCACTTTACAGAAAATTCTTGTGAACCTAACGGTTTGCAATTTGCTTTGACATATGTACAATGAGCTGTCGAGAATGATTTGTGTCAGAGGTGGACTTGGAACGCGGTAGTTTGCAGAAAAAAAGAGTTGACAATGAGGAAGAATGATAACTTGAATTTCAGGTATGCTATAAAAAAAATAACAAAAGAAGAGAAGAAGAAAGAAGAAAGAAATACGAAAAGGCAACTCAAGTACATAGAAAGAGGGAAAGAATCATAAGATGGAGAAAGAAAGAGAGAAAGAAAGAAAAAAGAATGGATGGCAGAAGGAAGACAAAAAGAAAGAAGGGAAAAATCACACAAAAAAGAAAGTAAGAAAGAAAGGAACAAAGAAAGAAAGAAAGAAAGAAAGAAAGGAAGAGAGAAGGAAAGGAAGAAAGGACGAGATGAAAGAGTATACAAAAATAAACAAAGAAATGAAGACAAATAGAAGGAAGAGAGAAAGACAGTAAAGATCACACCGAGAGAAAGGAAGAAAAGAAAAAGCTAGGATGAGGCAGACGAATGAAAGGGAGAAAGAATCGCACAAGAAAGAGAGATAGAAGGAGAGGACAAGGAAGGTGGAAAGCCAGAGGGAATGACGACTTGAATTTCAGTTTTCTTGAAGCCACTAACTGAAATGACGAGCGAGAAGCAGACGTCGCTTCATCAAAATTAAAACCAGACGACATTAGAAAAAAAGGAAGAAAATAAAGAAAACCTAAAATGTTTGTTTTTTTCTGCTTTCGTTTTCACTAACTTTTTAATTTTAAGATCCATTGTTGTTTTTCTTATGCCTGAGTACGTTTCGTGAGCTAACAAACAATAAAGATAAATACTATAGAGCACTCAGAGAGCTCATACCTATGCAAACGCTGTTGACAGGGAGGATAGTTGTGCATGGATCTACTAAAATATTCAATCTCTTCTTTTGTAGCCTACAGACTATTTTCACTCAAAATGTCATCAAAATTCATCAAAGACTTCCTGAGAGATGATGTGGATAGACATTGAATCTCGACGTTATGTGGTTTGGACATATAACTACAACGTAAGGGAGGTAATCGTGGATAGATCCGTCCAAAAATTCAATCCGTTGCTATTGTCCGTCCGTCCAAACAATTTCATTGAGATCAGTTGAGAACTTTTGGAGATATTGTGTCGAGAGTCATGAGCGCATAGATAGATGTATGAAATGAATAAAAACGAAAATGAAAAAAAAAAAAAAACGAAACGAAAATGAAAAAAAAAAAAGAAAAAGCGAAATGAGTCAAAAAAATCCCAGGATCTACCCGAAAATTTAGCCCATTGTCCACCTTTTCATAAAATTTAATTGGCATTTGGAGATATCGTGTGGACAGACTGACCGACGGGTGGGAAGTCGCTACTGAATAAAAAGGTAATTATAGAGCACCCAGAGAATGCATACGTCTGCAAACGACGAACACTAAAACTGAATGTGAAAAAAACAAAACAAAAAAAACATCGATAAGCAAGAGATTTAATTTTTCATGAACTAATATTGAGCTGCTTCTCTTGGAAATTAAATTAACACTTTCCATTACCCATTTATCGTAACCTCTTTTCTTACAGAATATTGAAAATATCTCTCAATCGGGAACAAATTTCTGCAAACGCCCTAAAATCTGATCAATTTTTCATTAGCCTATAGACCATCCATCAACAAACGTCATAGGAATTCATTGAAACTTTTAGAAAAATTACGTAGACAAAGAGACCAATAGATAGATACAAGTGAATACATATATACCACATTGAATCTCGTTGAAAGAGCTAAATGAAAGATCTAGCAAAGGTTGTGTAGCCAATATTCTAAATTATTCACAAATGATCAATTTATATTTTAGAAACTCCATCATAAATATTATATCGTATACCCACTCTCTAATTCTATTCACTGTATTTTTTTCAAATAAAGGTTTTTCTTGAATATTTTTTCCATAACCACTTTCGATAAAAGCTTTTTCGTACATAAACTATATATCGAAAATTACGATTTCTATGAATTTCAAGATCCGGTGGCAATTACTGTTAATAAGAAGTATATTTGAATGAATCGTTCTTTTATTTTGACTGCTTCTGTACATCTAAACATTGGAGCAAAAAACATTTCAGAGCATCTACGAAAACATCTAGATTCTCCTGACATACGTCTAAAATCTATGAAATACTGAACAGCCGTAGCCACCAAAGGTGGTGAAGGTTTCTATTCTTTTTTATATGTACGCATGTTTGTGTGTTCCAGCACTCCTGGCCACACTGTTTTGAGTACAGACTTGAAAACTGACACAACACGATACTACTTCTGAAAATGTGTTCTTGAATTTTTGCCAAAATTTTTTTTGGACCTTTTTAAGACTATTTTGACAGTTTTATTAATAACATCCAGATTCTACCGAATCTAGATATTTCTGGATGTTTTATTTTCACTCTATTTTTGATGTTTCCCAGTTAAAAACCCTGTGATGTCATAAATAGAATTTATTCAAATCATATTTATTCTTTGATGGAACTTTTTACCTGACTTTTTGAATTTTGACGCTACCGTTGTCCAATTATTGACCGTGATGGTGACTATTACGTATAATTAAAAAAAAAATGGATACAACTTTAATCTTTCTTCGTCTCGACTATTCTATGCAGTTTATGGAATAGACTTAGAGACGACGTGCACCCGAAGTAGCGTCACTCTTTGAACTCAGCTTGCCAAGTCTCTTTGCCACCCTGCACCTATAATGAAAATATATAAATGTTTGTATTGTGGATGTGAAGTAATTTGATACAAAGCAGCAACAGGAAAGTGAAGAGAAAAACTCGGGGGAAAGCAATCTCAATTTTCTTTCATTATTCCGTGGGTATGTTCCGATGTGTTCCAGCGGGTACCAGCCATCTTTTCAGAGAAAAACTTTCAGTAGTTCACAAAAAAAATTTGCTGTTTACATATTTGAGATTGAGGAGAGGAAAAATAGGAAAAAAAGAGAGAGTATATTTTCGAATGGAAATAAGGGGACTATTAGCAAAAGAAGAGAATGACGTTGGAGAGAACCCAAAGGGGCGAACGAAATGCTCTAAATTTACCAGATGATCTTGAAAAAAAAGATAGGAAAAAGGATGGAATATGTTGCAATAGAATGGCCCGACTAAAAAAAGGCATACGACATTATCTCACTCAGCTGGATACTCGAATGCTGCTGGATATTCAGGATCAGCCAACCAGTGGTGAGATTCATAACCAACTTGATGAAAAACTGGAATGCAGATTTAATAGCCACAGGTGAAAACGAAGTAGAGATAAGTATAAAAATGGTATTTTTTCAAGGTGGCCAACTACTATTTGTACTAACCATAATATCACCCAAGAGAATCTTGAACAGCAAAAATATCAATTCTCCAAAAGAAAAGGAAAAGTCAACCACCTCATGAATATCAATTACGGAAAACTATTTGCAACGAACAAGGAAGAACTCGAAACGTAATACAGCAACAGAATTGGGATATAGTTTGGAATAGAGAAATGCACACTGATGGTGATGCACAAAGGAAGGCTTACATCAGAAGAAGGAATCGAATAACCAGACAAAAAGGTCAAAGCATTGACCACACAAGACTGATATATATATATATATATATATATATATATATATATATATATATATATATGAGTTCTTGAATGTGATGCAATAAAACGAGAAGAAATGATATAAGAAAAAAAAAGGGGGAAAATATTCGAGACAAAGCTATCTAACGTGGTCTCAAATATTTTTCCATCTTCCTAAGGTATTCTAGAAATCTGATGAAAGGAATCAACACATGGGCAGTATCGGCAGTAAGATACACAGGTCCATTTATTGAATGGACAAAGGAGGGGCTCCAATCGATGGAACGGTGAACGGGGAAGCTTATCACAATGCACAAGGCTTTACAACCCAGAGATGAAACAGATGGACTTTATGTGAAGAGTAAAGAAGACGGCAGAGAACTTATCAGCATTAAAAACTGTGTTCAAAATGCAAAAATAGGACTAGAAAAGTACGCGCAAGTAAATCGTAAAATCATTATAAAAAAGTGCCTGAAGCAGCACAGAAACCAACAAGGAAAGAAAATGGGAACAGAAAAAAACTATACGAGGAATTCAAAAGACGTATACAGAATGTCGCAGACGAGAAATCATGAACATGGCTACACAAAAGAATTCCAAAGAGAGAAACAGAATTGCTTATCATGGCAGCCCAAGACAAATGCGTCAGGACAAACTGTGTCAAGGTGAAAATCGGTAAAACCCAAACAAATAGCAAATACCGCCTTTGAGGAGAAAGGGACCCGGTTGTCAACCACATAACCTGTGAATGCAGTCAACAAGCCAAGAAAGAGTACAAAAACATACAATGGGGTAGGAACAGTGATACACTGGGAACTAAGCAAGCGCCTGGGATTCGGCCATGCAGACAAATGGTATCAGCACAAACCAAGGAACCCTAGAATATAGAAATTACAAGTTACTCTGAGACTTTGACATCCAAACTGATCACCCCAAATAAGCAAAAAGATCCGACTTGGTACTCGTGGACGAGGGAAGGAAAATTTGTCAAATAATAAATGTGGCTGAGACTGTGAATCATATATATATATATATATATATATATATATATATATATGACTGTTATTGATATGACTGTTTTATTTTTAAATCCCTAGAACCATTACATGGTAAACAACAGATGATTCAAACAAGAGAAAATTTATACGTAGTACCTTAATATCAAATTACGTGAAAAACAGGAAAAAATACTGAAAATGAAGGCAGCAAAATTAATAAGATTTTGAGACGATTCGATAAAGCTATGATAAGACTTTCTGATCTCTTCAAAACTGATTAGCTTGACCATGATGAAATAATAAGGAAAATTAAAAAATATATCAAAGATGGTATAAAGATAGAATAAACAGATATCATATATTAAACAATATAAATATAAATTTATATCAATGTCAGGGAATTAGGTAACCAAAAGAGATGAATTTAGTTTTTGTCTGTGTGGAAGATCATTGTATTGACTAGAAACTGGGAAAGGGGGAAACATTTGGCCCCTGTCCATTTGTCTGTCTGGGTGGGAGATTGAACATAAAATGCCAATCATCAAACTGTTCAAATATATTAATGGAATAGCTCATTGAGGTGTTATTACCGGTTAGAATGTGGTCATGTTTCAACCATTTATATAAGGATAATCTAATTGATAATTCAAAGGAAAAAAAAATAGTTAAAGCAAGATGGTATACGACGTAAAAAATCAACTCAAGTTTAGTGGAAGAATTTGTCAAATTTTTCAGTTGAATATGTTGGTAGAAAAGACGAAGTTTTTCCGTGTAATTAGTATACTTAAAGATGCTGCCAAAAGTTAGTTTGCATGCAGTCTGAGAATAAAACCTACGTTAGAGATTTAATATTCACATGGGTGAACACAATAGAAGAGGCGCGAACAACGAGTCACGCCTGTTTGTATACTTACTGAACCCTCATCGTCAAATACAGTTTGGGGTAACCTATGATAATAAGCCCTGTGTTGAAAAAAATATTGATGTTTAGTATAAGATAACATCTATTTACAATACATTATGATAATACGTATATGAAAATAACACAAGTTGCATGACATTAACTATATGTTAAAATCATAACTAAAATGGAAGTGGTGTCTGATCAACACTGCTGCAGTGTCTTGTAAATATGACTGTTTTGTTTTTAAATTCTCGAAACGGACACATGGTAACTAATGATCCCCACGAAAGGAAATTTACACATTGTACCATGATATCAAAGTGTGTGTGAAACAATATAAAAGCACCAAATGAAATTACATCAATTTTATTACCAGATATATGGAAATAAGTACTAATTTCCTTCAGTGTCATCATATTTTACATCGAATTTTATTTTATGGAACTATATGTTAATTTTTCTAGTTGGAATACATATATATATATATATATATATATATATATATATATATATATATATATTTACACACATATATATATATATATATATATATATATATATATATATATATATATATATATATGGGGGGGTGTATGTATGTGTGTGTGTGTGTGTGTGTGTGTGTGTACAATGAGGCTGCATTTCCATTTGGATTCCTTGGAGGCTGGAAGAGGTTTTATTGCCTTCCATTTTTCATGAATTTAACCACTCGGCCATTGCGCACCAAGAAGTAATGAATTAACCTAAGTAATCGAATAAAAAAATGAAGAGAAAAAGAAATAAGATGTCTGTCAGCTTAGAAAGAAGTGGGTAGCGTAAAAATAGAGACATAGAACCAGATCTAATGTTCGTTCCGGCCACGTCTTCGAAATATCAACACGGCAACGTCAAGTTGGTTTTTGTTGAACGACAGCCAAGTTGAAGAGCAATCCTATCAATGGAAGGCAGACGACATGCAGTGCATGATGGGAAGAGGCAATAGTCTCGCCCGCTGTTTTTTCTTTACTTCTCGTCTTTTTCTGTCGTCACGGCTGGACGTTGCTCCACTAAACTGATTAGAAACTATCTATCTAACCTTCTTTTTCAATCAATTCATATCTATCTATCCATCGATCTATTTATCTATCTATCTACACATGGCGATTCATATCTAGCCATCCATATATCTCAATCTAATCATATCTATCTATTTATCTACCTATCTATTCATCATCCTAACCATATCGATGTATGTATGTAATTATGTATGTATGTATGTATGTATGTATGTATGTATGTATGTATCTATCTATCTATCTATCTATCAATCCATCTATCTATCTATGTTACTATCTATCTATCTATCTATCTATCTATCTATCTATCTATCTATCTATCTCAGTCTCTTGGTATCTATCTATCTCAGTCTGTTAGTATCTATCTATCTATCTATCTGTCTGTCGGTCTGTCTGTCTGTCTGTATGTTCACATTTATCTATCTATCTATCAGCAGATTGAACGTCATCGGTGTTGTCTTGCAACGGCCAATCTGAGTCGCTATTTCGATGGAAGGTTAGTTGACGTATGGTGCATGATTGGAAGAGGCAGAACTCTCTCTCTCCCTCTCAATCTCTCTATCCCTCTCTCTCTCTCTCTCACACACACACACACACATACACACATATGTATATATTCACTTTACATTACGTATTTTTCGTCTCGTCTGGACGTTACTTTATTGAACTGATTGGAAACAAAAAGACTCAAATACTTTCTTTTCCTTTTTTTCCTTCTGTTTCCCTTCATTCTCCCCCCCCCTTGTCGGGTTGCATCAATAAAATTTGGAAACTAGAAAGCAGTCAGAGTGCGCATACCTTTGGCAACATCATTGTCACTAATAATGAACAAAAATTATTCTGCTGATAGTCACAGTGCAGGCGGGGGGTGACTTTAAAAATGCCTGGATCCGCCCCAAGATTTTACCAATTTTCTTTTCTGTCATGAGATCTTTTGGAGTGCATGGTGTTCGCAGGTCAGGAAGAAGGTAGTTTATGGATCTGCCCCCAAATTCAATCACATCACAAAATTTAATTGAAACTCATTCAGAACCCCTGGAGATATTGTATAGACATACTGACATACGTTTATCTTTTTTTAAAAAATATACCCCTTAAGTTTCCCTTCATGGGATGTGTAAATTTACAATGTGATTTTATGCTAAGAGTATCCCTTATTCTGTATCTAGTGGCGTTCACCCTAGTTTTTTTTCGAATCCGGACTTTTTGGTGCTGCAACAAAAGGTGAGTGAAGTAACTCATTCATTGATCACCTTTTTTTCCAGTGTTTTCATTAATCACCCCAATACTGCATTGGTCACGTGACGGTTTTTATTTAGTGACTAACTAGACTTCTTCGACTTTTCTCCTCCGCCTCTCTATTTCTATTTTTCATTCTTTTAAACATTCTTTGTTCCCCTTCTTCATTCTGTCTTTCCTACCTTCCCCATCCTCATTTTAGCTCTTCCCTTTCGCTCTCTCTCTCTCCCTTCTTTCTTTCTCTCTCTCTCTCTCTCTCTCTCTCTCTCTCTCTCTCTCTCTCTCTCCCGTCGTCGATGTCCATTAACAAAATTTGGCGAATAGAAACTACGCAACTCCGGCTGCTGTGTTTGCAAAGCAGACAACACTCAGCAACTGGCCAAGTTTATTTACCGACCGGCCAAGTTTATACAACGGACAAAATGGAAAGACGCCATGATATGAATGGACCATTTGACATCATTTTTTGTTAGTTACCCACAAAGCCAAAACATTTTCGTGATTCTCTCTCTCTCTCCCCTCTTTCTATCAATATATATCAATATATATCAATATATATATATATATATTTATATATATCAACATGTATATATATGTATCAATATATATATATAAATATATATATATATATATATATATATATATATTTATATATATCAATATGTATATATATGTATCAATATATATATATATATGTATCAATATATATATATATATATAATTATATATATATATATATATATATATATATATATATATATATATATATATATATATATATATGTATTGATAATTACTGAAAGCGGTCAGAAAAATTACACTGCAAACCCATACGAGAAATGTAAGTATATATATATATATATATATATATATATATATATATATATATATATATATATAAATCATTGCTGAAAAGGAGGTGATGTTTGATCAATAATGAAAATACCACCCCTTTATGAAAAGAATAATAATTCTCATCAACCATCAACCAAAAAACAAGACAGCCTACCCCCCCCCCACATATGTCAACATCAATCCATTAAATGCTAGACACTTCCTCTACATTAAAAAAAAACCGCTGTCAAATAAAACCTTTCTTGAGAACAGAACATTTTCATCCTGACCCTTCCTCTCACTGTTCCTTTTTATCCGACAAACTTGACGCCCACGGAGACAGATAACAGTTACCCCTGACCCCCTCCTCTCACAGACCCTTATTACATCAGACCAAACTTGAGTCTCACGTACTCAGTTACAAATATCCCTCTTGCTACCACTAAACAATCCACAACACATATATATCCCCATTCCTTTCCTCAACATGTAGATAATAAACTATTTTTTCTGCGCTGCAGCACGTTTCACTGAAAAAATGGCTGACACCCGTCGAAATGCATCGAAGTCTGCCCACGTGATGACGAAAAATCATCCGGTTTTTTTTTCACTTTCCAATTGCCACTTCCATCAACATTCTTTTCAAGTGTTCATTCTATTTACGTTGTCTAGGCCTAATGACACATTCACCTTCTAATAATGAGAGATCATTTCAAGTCGAGGTTCAATATAATAAACATGAATAAATAATTATCTCTGTCGGAACATATATCCATTCTTTAATGATTATATATATATATATATATATATATATATATATATAATCTGGGAAGCTTTTCAGTTTTAAGCACTTAACACATCAAAAACTTTTTTTTTTAATTTTCACACTTCATTCACTTATTTCCTTACATCTGTTGATGTAATTTTCTTCTGGGCCTTTTTTCTTTTAATGTTTTACTCATACATTTGTATTGTGGTTCTATGTGTGATTTTTCTCTTATTGGAATCCTCGGTTATCATGTAACCGTTTTGGGGATTTGAAAACAAAACACTAATGATAGTATTGATTCAACACCACATTCCTTTCAGCTATGATTCTAAGATATAGCTTATGTGAAACATGTAGATCATCATTTTACACAGTGTATTGTCATATTGTATATGGATGTTATGTTATACACATCATTCAATCATTTTTAAACAGGGATAACTTGTCGGTCTCTCAAAAAGCGTATTTAGACATCTTCTGGTAATCGCTGGAAATGGCCAGAGAAATTTCACCGTGAGCCAATTCGAGAAATGTTATTATGTATATATACTTTGATATAAATAAATATAGCAGATATAGACCGTGAATAATGATAACGGGAGACCGTTTCAAGTGGATTTTTAATATACTATAATGCGATTAATAATCATTTCTGTAGGATCATATATACATTTCTTGATTATCTCTCTCTCTCTCTCTCTTTATATATATATATATATATATATATATATATATATATATATATTCACACTGTTTTCGAGTGTTGCTTCATCTATGGTGATTGTGCTCAGTATTTGAAAATATAAAATATAGTGTAAATAAATTGCGGATATCTATCTACGGCAGAGGTAATTTGACACCGTGGAAGTGAAAAATTTGAGAAACTAGTGTGTTACATCTGGAAAAGTTTTTTTTTTCAACCACGAATATAGGCTTGATATATTTCACTCGAGTTGTAAAAACGTTTTCAAAAGCACTTACTGATTCAGAAAACTGTAGCGAAATGTGTAGCTCTTCTTTTTGGGTGTAGAAATGTACTGAGAGGAAAATGTGGTGTACAGAGTGATCTTTTTGTTTGCCTTGTGGGAGAGGGTGACAGGACATTGTTATGGGTGTGAGTGCTGAGGGTCAGTAGTTCGGGGGCTCTATTTGTCACAGCCGGGGGTGATAGAATGAAGCGATATATTATGGATTTAAAGAAAGTGAGGATTGACACGAAGGGTGGAATGGGTGTTGGTAGTTTTCACACTTTGGATGTCTATGTGAGTGTCTGTGACCAGTTGGTAAACTCTTATTTGTGATTGTCTGTGTGTATTTTAAACCATCATTTAGCTGTGTGTGAATGTTTACATGTATGTGGATGTGTGTATAGGGAGTATTTTTCTTGAAATAGCCAAATATACATCCCTATGTATGTTAATGTGTGTTCCCGCTCTTAAAGGAAGCAGTATATGTTATCCCATACCTTGCGTTTTTATCTTTTAACGTGGTGTTTTAATATGATTTTGTCCTAATATTAGTGCATTTAAAGTGTCCACTATTTGAAAACGTCCATTTCTATCGTTTGCAGTCGGATATAAAGGCGATCTTTATGCATTTTCGTATCGTAAAGTCGTGCACATTTCTGATGACGTGGGTTTTGAGTTAGTTGAAGTTGTGGTTGTATGTGTATCTTTGTCCGAATAAGGCGTTTGTATTTTCATCAAGTTTTAATGCACTTCTAAACTCACATATACTTTTTTCGAGAGGTCCCGATGTCCCTCCAACGTGAACCTTGTCGCAATCGTTTCATGGTATTGCGTAAACACCTGCGTTGGATGGTGGGGATTTGTATTAATATCCCTTTCTTGAACAAAATGCATCATGGCTATATTTGTGATAATACAAATGTTCGAGATATAACATGTTTGTTTCTTAAATTGTCCGCGTCAATATTATAAAATTACCGACACCATTTTGTCAGATTATATCACATCCACACAACAAACACTATCTAACTACATATGTCTTTCTTTCTCTCTCTCCCTCTCCACCCTCTCTCTCTACGTATACATAAATATCGTCTACAAGAAACGAGGGATGTCACAAATTTGCAAATAAAACAAACGCTTTGGGCAAATATTCCTTTGAAGTGGTTTATTTTGCTTGCTGCAAAATAAAGCAGTCGAATATACCAATACATAAGGGTTAGGAAGGTTGCATGCAAGATCCTACTAGCTCTAAATCAGAATCACAACTGATTTTCTAAGAATATTTGAAATTACTTCAACAAAAGCTACCTTTTCATTGGCTACTCAAGGTCATGATATCATTTGCCAGAGCTCATCTCTATATCAAATCTACTGAAATAACGACACTAAATTTCTCCGTCAGGGATAACGTCTAGCCTTCTTGGATCCTGGCTATTTTGGTATTGGAAAGCAGTGTCTGCATTCATGAGTAAACGAAGCAAAGTGATGAATCTTGATCAGACTTTGATACGCATTTTCCCGTAATCCTGTTATGTCATACACACACACACACACAGAGGCACACAGACACACAGACACTTATACATACTTATATGTTCATAAGTATCCATCTTTCTCAATCTGCTCATATCTATCCATCTATCCATCTATCAAGCAGTTCATATCAATGTATTAACCGATCTGTTCAAATATCTATCTCAGTCCCTATCTATCTATCTATCTATCAATCTATCTATCTATCTCATCTTCAAATATCTCTCTCTATCTATCGAATCACCATGGCCCCATCAATAGCCCATCCAACCAGGCTACAGGTCCTTCTCACTACTTTGTCTCTAAATTCATTTTAGGACCCACAGTGCAAAAATCTTTGACAGGGAATTTTCATAGATACTTTTGGATAAAATATCTATTTTCCTACTTATCTATGTATCTATCACAGTTTGTTCATATCTATCTATTTCAGTCATTTCAAACCTATCAGTCTCATCATAACTATGTGTATATCACTATGCTCATATCTATTTTTCTATCTATCTATCTATCTATCTATCTATCTAACTATCTCAGTCTCTTCATATCTATCTCAGTCTCCTCATCTCTATCTATATATCAATATGCTTATATCTATCTATCTATCTATCTATCTATCCCAGTCTCTTCATGTCTAACTTTTCTATTTCTATTGTACAACCATAACCATCAAAGATGACGAATGGTCTTATCCTTTTTTTTAAATAAGTGATGTTGTGTGTCTGTTTGTGAGTATGTTTATTTGTTTGTGTGTTCCAGCACTCCAGGCCGTCCTTTTTTGTCTACAGATTTAGAAATTGGCATCAGTACTCACTAGAGCCTTCTAATCTTTTTCCTTTTTTGCAAAAAAACGCCTCCCTGACTTTTGATGGGTTTATTGATAACATCTAGATTCCCCAGGAGAATAGACGTTCTTTACTCTATTCTGTATATTTCCTGGCGGGAAATCCCAATGATGTCATGAATAAGAATTACTCTGACATCATTTATCCTTCGATTGAGTATTTTTTACATGATTTCAAATTTTGAAGCTAGAGTTGTTCAATTATTGACTGTGATGACGAGTTTACCTTAATCTTCATTCTTTTCAGTTAATCTTTATCCCAACCCTAATCCTTTCGTCATCTTGCGATAGTGAGTCAATAGCAAGGATTGCAAATGAAGGATAATCTTCCGGTAAAACTCAGAATCACGTTCCTCTACGCTTTTACCGACTGAGATACGAGAACTAGCTGTCTGGTAGAAATCCAAATGGGATCTTTAAACCCTAATTTCTATCCCAATCTCTCTGTGCTACGTTTGTTTTTGAACATGTAGTTACGGAAAAGCGATTAATTCCATTAGATAAGAATTCTAAATCGTTATTATTCAATTCAGATTATTATTTATCATCATTTTTATTTTTCAACTTGTTTTTTCATTCCGGGATAGGGGGACACGTATCCGAGTCTCGCCGAGAGCTTATTCTTTATTTGCTATTTGCAATATTTAATCACTGCCGTGGGGATGACAGCTGTAATATAATCATTTGAAAAACATGTTTCCATCGCGGCACAAAAATTCAAAGAAAAGCCGATCGCATCGTAGCTGGCCCGAAGAAAAGTCATTTTGTATTGAACAAATTCCGTTGAAGTCAGAAAAACAGCTGGAAAACAAAGATGTAAACAACATGCAAAAATGGAAGTCGGTCAAAGATTTGAGGGAAAATTCAGGCAGACGTAGTTGCGTCAGAAGGAGAATTTCCACATTAAGCTTCAGCTGTCCGCTAGCAAGGGTGAGACGTGGAACTACCCGTGTCTTTACCCAACTGTCTCCCACAATTCCAATTTCCTTCTCGCAAACGCAGTTGTCCAAGGTGTGCCTGGGTGAAAAGTCACCCAATGATAAGAGAAAACTACTTTCAAGCTGTTTTCTGGTTAGCTAAGCGAGTCAAGACTTTTCTCAAGGGAGACTGGGATAGATTAATCGACCCTGCAATTGATAACCACAAAAACTAATGTTTTTTCCCCCTTTGTGCACGGCCCTTGTAAATTGCGATAAGGAATAACGGGAAAAATAAGATGAAAGTAAATATAAATTAGGTGATGTGTTGCATGGTACATCATACATTTCATATCTTTTTGGAGTGGCTAGTTCATGGTTGTCCTACGCGAGGATTATCCGCCACAGATCCCTGTTGTTCGAACCGAATATCTAGACCAGTGGTTCTCAACCAGAGGAGAATTTGGTTTCATTTCCAAGAGTGTAAATGCCCTGTGTTTTTGTTTACATTGTGGACTCCTTGAATGGCTTTTTTTTTTTAGAATGGATTACATTGATAACATTTTGAAGAAAAAATCCAATGTATCTGATTTGGACGATCTAACACAAGGGATATGAGACCTACACTGATGTGTAGTTTTAGAAATACAAAAACTGAGCTCTTATGAAAAAAATGAGTTGTGTTGCATTGAAATCTTACATTCACGGATTTTTCGATAATTTTCTTCGTACTATGCTTCGATACTGGGGTGCGGTGATGCCGAAAGGGTTTGGCATTGGTTGAGAACCACTGAACTATCATGAAGTCAAAGGGTGCATTTTCTGTCGGAAAATATCGACGATAGGCTCTTTGTGTTAAGACAATTGACTCCTTGTTGGCATAATACAATTCAATCAATTTAACTCTCTCACTTGACGTGTATCTTTCCAGTACAGATACACTTTGATCCTATTTTTCTAAACTGGAATCGTTAATTAGGAACAATTCGGGAACAATCAACCAAATTGGTCACCAAAACAGTCAATATAGGTTTCTATCAGATTTTCAAGTTAGTTTGGCTGACTACGTACTAGGTATGTGAACAAGCAGAAACAATGGGGCTAGAGGGCTGAAAATTTTAAACATTTACTCCTTATTATGCATAGTAAAAACTTTTGTCTTTTTAAACCCCGTTCCTACCTAAACAGGTTATTAGTTGGGATTTCAATTTGCGATATAGATTTATGCTAAAATGATACCCTAATTTGTGTCCGAGAGTATTAGCCCCTTGCTTAAAAAAAAATTCAGACTCTTTTGTGATCAACGCCCAACCAAAAGCGATTCATTGATTTCTCTTCTTTTTTCCCAATTTTTTCAAAATGATCACCCCCAACATGGCATGCTACAAAAATGATATTGGTTACGTGACAGTTTCTATTGGGTGATTCGCTAGACCTGTAAATTAATTTCTTAACTCTTACTAACTTATGGCCCACCCTGTAGTTGTCAAAAATTAATAATAATGATCTGTTTTTGAATGTTGAGATTATTAATTTTTATTCCAAAGTTTTTGTATCGAATATTCATGAAATAACGAGAAGCTACTTTTTTTTCATACTTCTTGCCAGGATTGCCAATTCGACGCTTTTTTGTTTGTTTGTTTTTCAATCTGTAAGTCCAGGGTTTACAATATTCAGATTTTAAAAAAATATGTCTCAGGTAAGGTGCTGCTTATTTTTATTTAAAAAAAATTTTTCTCGAATTTGAATGTGACTTCCAGAATCAAAAAATTGGCAAATCTCATCTAGATAGGTAATCTGAATTCACGCTACTTCCTTTAAAGATCAGAAAGTGTTTCGATCTGAAATGTTGTGATAAAATGTTGTGATATGTTGGAGAAAACTAGCAAACATCTACAATGAATATACTTAATCACAGAATCTAAACAACGAATAGCATTTTCTATTGCTATTTTGCGTGAAAAATATCTGCCACCAATCTAGTCAAAGCGTCGTTCGTGTAATATGAGGTCCCAGAATATGGGATATAAGTTGTAGATTCGTCAACAGCTACAAGTTCATTCCAATTTCAAGCTGGTTACTTCTAAGCATGAAGACGATGACACCGTAAAACGTTCTGTTAAAAAGCAGCGTTTAAAAGAAAACCGGAAACAGAAGTGTCACTAAAACAGTCAAAATAAGTTTTTTCAGTTTTTAAGTTGGTCTGGCTGGCTTTGTATGCATATACCTATGCATCATTTGTAAAACCTGGACCACTGGAGCTAGAGGGCTGAATATGTGAACATTTACTCAATACTATGATTAGAAAAAACTTTCGTTCTTCGAAAATCACCATCGAATAGGTTTTCAGCGGAGGGTTCAATTCGCAAAGTAAGTTCATGCTAAATTGATCCGCTAGTTTTTGCTATTTTCAAAATTCAGAATTTTTTTTAGTGATCACTGGCCAGCAAAAGGTAATAGAAGTAACTTATTCATGGATCTTCTTTTAATAAATAGATAAATAAATACATCTATACTTATTTTTCAATTCCTTGGGTTTTTCGTCAACATTATAGCCAAATTCCAGCAAAATCGGCCAAAAATTAAGGAAGTTTCCCAAAGAAAAAAGATGTTTTGGCTTATAAAATGTAAACAAAAGATTGGATTGGCCCTAACCCACTCCTCCCGTAGAATCTCTTCACACACCTACCTACAAAATTTCATTGAGATTATAGAAGCATAAGGATGTTATCTAATTGAGAAAATGACACACGGCGACAGACACCCCTAGCGAATGACATTTCCAACAAAAATCGTACCACAAGATTTTTGCACACTTTGACTATTAGAAATGAGAGGATGCTTTGATTAAAAAGCAACTGAAAGCATTGATTGTGAAAAATAAGAGAGGCGGAATAATGAATGATTACAGCTCTTGCAGTTAACCATTGGAATTCGCAGAGTTAAACAGTCTTTGAACATAGTAATTCAAAGAATGAAAACGACTTGTTTCTTTGGCCTGTCTCGTGGTCGAGGTTATTGCGTATCAAGCAGTGGCACCGCTGATCAAAAGTCAGATTTTCGAGAGCTGACGTTCCGAAACAGACAACCCCATCCCACTTGGCGTACCAAAATCTTCTTATTGCTATCGGCCATTGTGACAAGTTCAGGTGTGTGTTGTGGCTGAATTAATTCTGAATATCCCACCCCTGCTAAGGTACAATGATTCATTATTATTTCATGAACGAAATAACAATAGCAGCAACCACATACAAATGATGTCCTTTCGGCAATTGCTACCTTTCCCGTTTCAAAAGTTTCAGAAAGTCGGAGTCAGTATTTTGAGGATTAGAGTCAGGGTAAGTATTTATAGGGTCAAGGTTAGTGTTAGTTCGCCATCAGCGTCTGTTATTCTGCTGTTAGAACAGTGGCTATTTTGAAACAGGAAAAGTAATAATTGCCGCTCT
>OY735198.1:2831737-2851737 GCA_963457665.1 Thysanoteuthis rhombus
GTCCATAGAGACACGTTTGTTTAATAAATGAATGAATAAATGGCATCGATTCATTCAGAAATTTAACATTACTGAATTTATTATTATTTTGAAACGACCACTATACCAAATCAGCGCTAAATAGTGTAGCGTTAAGCGGGATATTGACAATCTCTGTAAAGCAGTCTGCAAAAGAGATCGTCGTCACGGTAAAAAAAGGTTTACGTTTTTCCATTTAAAAGCATTTTTTATGAAAGTGCCGTTCCAATGAACCCGAAAAGCCGAGAGGAATTTTTGTACCGGATCTGTTAATTGTATGAACGCTAGCATTCCAGTGACAAAATTAGAGATCAAATGAATTTTCGCGGAGATTTAAAAGAAATGAAAAGCGTTGCCAATAATATTTGTCAAATGTACTGATTAACACGATCTCTAATACTTGGGCTTTCCTGTGGTTGCTTTTTTTGTATCATCTGCTTCTTTGAATGTATTAGAAACAGTTGACGAGAACTGTCAACATGAGTGCTTCTGGCTGGCTAACTGACCGACTATCTATCTATCTATCTATCTCCATCTGTCCACATCTATTTATCTATCAATCTATCCATCTCAGTTTGTTCATATCTATCTATCTATCTATCTATCAATATATCTCCATCTGTCCACATCTATTTATCTATCAATCTATCCATCTCAATTTGTTCATATCTATCTATCTATCTATCTATCTATCTATCTATCTATCTATCTATCTATCAATATATCTCCATCTGTCCACATCTATTTATCTATCAATCTATCCATCTCAGTTTGTTCATATCTATCTATCTATCTATCTATCTATCTATCATAGATAATATAAGAAACCGTCAACCAAAACTACCAACACCAACATTGGTTTATTCAGTTTCCAAGTGGGTCTGGCTGGTTGGTTATCTGTATCACGCATTCAGTTCGTACCAATTGACTTAAAAAGCTACACATTTAAACATTCACTCCTTGTATCCAGAAAAACTTGTTTGTTTTTTTACAACGTAAAATTATGCTAAATTGGTCCCACAATTTTTGTTCGGCGGCGTTCATGTTTTTTTTAATTTTAGTTATTTAACAAAAGGCCAGAGAAGTAACTTATTCATGGATCAGCCCTCTTTTGATTTTTTTAATTGATCATCCCAGCGTGCTGCAATTCTATTGAGTGACTAACCAGACCTGTTTATTCACTTTATTTTTATTGTCTCCTTTTAAAGTACTTTATGTTAAGATTCATCCTCTCAAATATTCGGCTCGAAGGAATGTAAATAAATTTTGAAGAAATCGAGTCAAAACTAACCCAACACTTCGATTAAATTACAAGAATCTGTTTGGTTTCCCCTGAAACACGATTCCGTAGATTTCAACAGATATATACCTATATCAACAGATACTTATGGACATACATACCATAAGAACATATATACATGTATATAAATACACATACATACATACGCATATACCCATACATATATAGGATATAGATATCTACCTATTTACCTCTCTCTCCTCCTGCTACCCACCTACATACACAAATACATAGATATATACATACATACGTAAATATATTAATACTCTCCGGCTTTCCTAACTACTTATCTGCCCCCCTATAAACATACATGAAGGCATATATACATACAAATATCCATACATACAACACACATACCCTAGTACCTACACACACACACACACACACACCCATGTGTATATATATATATATATATATATATATATATATATATATATATATATATATATATATATATATGTAATATAACACAATTATTAATCTAATTTTCTGTCGGATGAGATATGTCCATTTTCGAACACACACACACATGTACATACTTTTACATACATACTACACATTTACATACTTTCCTGATTACCTATTGACCTATCTAGCTACATACAGGTATGCATATATATGCACATACTTACATAGATGCGTACATACGAATTAGTATACATACGTACATACATACAGATCATTCTTCCTGCTGTCTGTACATAGATCTACCTATATATCCATTCATCGATCATACACGCATCTATCTATCTATCTATCTATCTATCTATCTATCTATCTATCTATCTATCTATCTATACATACATACATACATACATACATACATACATACATACATAAATGCGTGCATTGGGGTATCTATCTATTGATGCATTCATACATATATACGGACCTATCTACTTACATACATACATACATACATTGTTCAATATATCCACACACACACACACACACACACACACACATATATAAATATATATATATATATATACGTATGTACGTCTGTGCATATATATATATATATATATATATATATATGCACAGACGTACATACGTATATAGATATATCACTACATATATGCATATAAACATACATTCATGTACAGAACTTTCTATCCATATACATATACGTAAATGCATAGATCTATCTATTGATACATGCATACGTACGTACAAACATACATAAGCACGTAAATACATACATGAATAGATCAATCCATCCATCATACATAAATACGTACATAAATACATATATAAATCGACCAATTCATACAAACGTACATCTATCCATCCCTTCATACATACATATGTACATATATGAGTCTCTGTGCGCATGCGTGTGTTAAGTACTTGTAATGACAAATTTCATATCCTGTCACGTCCAGATTTCTCCTTGGGTAAGAAGTGAAAATTTTGAAAAAAATATTAGATCTCATAAAGAGTATGGGCATAGGTCTGGTTAGTCGTTCAAAAGCAACTAATATTTTCGGCAGAAAACCGTTATGGGGAAAAATTGGAAAAGGGGTGATCAATGAATAAATCACTCCATTCACCTTTTTGGTTGGCAGTGATCACTAAAAAGTGTGAATTTGAAAAAACAAATAACAAAACAAACAATTTAGCATGAACTTGCATTGTGAATCGAATATCATGCGAAAAACTAAGTTAGGGAGTGATTTTCAAAAATTGAAAGAATTTATTTCACTAGACATACTAATGAATATTTAAAAAAAAATTCAGCCCTCTACCTCCATTGGTGTGGCCAGTACATGTGATGCATAGCCAGACAGGCAGGCAGCCAGACCTGCTTAAAAACTGAGCAAACTTATGCTGACATTTTTGGTTGAAGGTCTCTAATACAAAAGACTAAGAGCGAAATGGGACTTATATCATTTTCTTACAAAAGATTCAATCAAATTGTTACGAGATGTGTAGATAAAAAAAAATCAATTTTCCACTAATTTAGTTCTGAATAAAACCAAAACCTCTGGAAGAGAAGACATCTTCGGCAGTTTGGAAGGTACTCATGTTTCAGGCAACTCGAAGAGCTTCCGGAACAGAATTCAAGAAAAAAAGTATCAGTGAATAATAATAATAATAATAATAATAATAATAATAATAATAATAATAATAATAATAATAATGGAGACTTGCAGAGACTTGCTGTCACTCAAACTCCAGCGGTTACCACCAGGCAACTGGTAGAGATTGCAAATACTGGGAACTACACGAATACTGAGGAAGGTGCTAGAGATATAAGTACTGCAACGAATTGTAGCTCTGTCATGATATGCGAAAGAGAGGAGACGTTAGCTGAAGACCTGAGGAGACTTATTGTCACTCAGCCTTCAGCGATAACCACTGGGCAACCGGTGTGAAACTGTAAATCGTAGAATTACTGCGACCTATGAGTACTGGGGAAGGAGGGCTGGAGACTTGAGGAGACTTGCTGTCACTCAAACTCCAGTGGTTACCACCGGGCAACTGGTGTGAGATTCCAAATAATAATAATAATAATAATAATAATAATAATAATAATAATAATAAACTGGGCAACCGGTGTGAAACTGTAAACTGCAGTATTACTGTGACTAACGTGTACTAGGAGAGAAGGGCTGGAGACTTGAGGAGACTTGCTGTCACTCAAACTCCAGCGGTTGCCATCAGGCAACTGGTGTGAAATTGCAATGGAATAGCATATGGGGGCACCCAAAAAGACAGAACGTAACACCGCAATGGTTAGGAAACATGAGAAAAGAACTAGAAGATATAGACAAGGGAGAACCAACAGTTCTGAATGAAACCACATTGAAACATACTCTTAGGAAAGTAGCCAACTGGAAAGCACCGGGTCCCGACGGAATCCATGGATATTGGTTCAAGAAATTCACCACATTACACAACAGACTCACCAACCTACTCCAAAGTTGTCTAAACGAAGGCGAGGCACCAGAATGGATGACCAAAGGCAGAAACACCCTCATCCAAAAAGACCCAGAAAAGAGGAACATAGCAAGCAGCTATAGACCAATAACGTGCTTACCACTTATGTGTAAAATCCCGACCAGGCAAATAGCAGAGAGAATATATATGTCAATGGAAAGAAGGGGACTATTATCAGAAGAACAGAAAGGGTGTAGGATAGGAACCAAAGGGGTAAATGATTTACTCTACATAGGCCAGATGGGATGGATACATTACAAAAAAGCGTACGATATGATTCCACATAGCTGGATACTCGAATGCCTTAGAATGTTCAAAATTAGCGAACCGGTGGTTAGATTCATTGGAAACTCTATGAAAAACTGGAAAGTAGACTTGACAGCCACAGGAGACAACCTAACAGAGGTAAGGATAAAAATGGGAATCTTCCAAGGAGACTCGCTGTCCCCACTATTATTGGTTCTAACAATGATACTGCTTAACAGAATCCTGAAGAACAGCAAAGGGTACCATTTCTCATAAACAAAAGGATAAGTCAACCACCTAATGTACATGGATGATATAAAATTGTTTGCAAAAAACAGGGGAGAGCTTGAGACTCTGTTCAACGAAGTAAAAGAATACAGTGAGGACATCGGAATAGAATTTGGAATAGAAAAATATGCAATCATGGTAATGCACAAAAGAAGGCTTACAATGACTGAAGGAATCGAACTCCCGGACAACAGCAAAATTAGAGCATTGACTGCACAAGACCGATACAAATACCTAGGCGTCCTTGAATGTGACACGATAAAACGGGAAGAGATGAAGGAGAAAATAAAGAGAGAATACCTTAGAAGTATAAGGAAAATATTAGAGACCAAATTAAAGAGCAGAAATTTAATAAAAGGAATGAACACCTGGGCTGTGTCAGTAGTTAGATATACAGGACCATTCCTAGGATGGGCAAAGGAAGAACTCCAATCAATGGATAGGCGAACCAGGAAACTTATGACAATACCTAAAGCATTACACCCTAGAGATGATACAAATAGACTATATGTTAAGAGAAAAGAGGATGGTAGGGGGTTTATCAGCATAGATGACTGTGTCCAGAGAGCTAAAGCAGTCCTAGTAAGGTATGTGCAAACGAATAGCGAAGAAATCATAAAGAATGCAAGAGATAGTGCAACAAACAATAAAGAGGAAAACAATGGAACAGCACAGCAAACTAGAAAAGCAAGATGGGAAGAGAAAAAATTGTATGGCGAGTTTAAAAGGCAGATACAAGATGTAGCAGACGAGAAATCATGGACGTGGTTACGAAAAGGAAACCTGAAGAGAGAAACGGAATCGCTCATTATAGCAGCTCAAAACAAAAGCATCAGGACATACTACATAAAAACAAAAATCGACGGAACACAGACAAACAGCAAATGCTGCATGTGCAGTGAAAGAGATGAGACGATAAACCACATAACTAGTGAATGTAGTCAACTCGCTCGGAAGGAGTATAAGCATAGACACGATAGAGTAGCAACGATGATACACTGGGAACTAAGCAAACAAATGGGATACAACCATGTGGAAAAGTGGTATCAGCACAAGCCAGAGGCAGTTTTGGAGAATGACAACCACAAAGTACTCTGGGACTTCGACATCCAAACTGACCACCTCATCCAGGCAAGAAGACCGGACTTGTTAATTGTAGACAAAAAAAGGGGACCTGCCAAATAGTAGACGTTGCTGTACCCGCAGACCATAGAGTAAAAGAAAGGAGAGTGAAAAACGGGAAAAATACCAGGACTTAGCAATAAAATTAAGGAAGATGTGGAACATGAAAGCCAGGGTAGTACCGGTGATAGTGGGCGTACTAGGAACTTTCCCCAAAACGCTGAGGCTGAGGCTGGAGGAGATCAGGATTAGGGGAAGGATTGAGACTGTACAGACCACAGCACTACTGGGAACTGCACGGATATTGAGGAAAGTGCTAGAAATATAAGGACTGCAACGAATTGTAGCTCTGACATGATAGGCGAAAGAGAGAGGAGACGTTAGCTGAAGACCTGAGGAGACTTATTGTCACTCAACCTTCAGCGAAAACCACTGGGCAACCGGTGTGAAACTGTAAATCGTAGTATTACTGCGACCTATGAGTACTAGGAGAGGAGGGCTGGAGACTTGAGGAGACTTGCTGTCACTCAAACTCCAGCGGTTACCACCAGGCAACTGGTGTGAGATTCCAAATAATAATAATAATAATTTCTATAAAAAAATATGATTGAAACCGTCACATGACGAACGTGTTGAGGTGATCATTTAAAAATTGGTGGAAGGAGTGATCATTGAATAAGTCACTTCTTTCAGCTTTTTGTTGGAAAGTGATCACAAAAACAAAAAAAAACAAATCTGAATGCTGCGGGTCACGAAATAAGGGTATCAATTCAGCATAAACTTACATTGCAAAACAAATACCGCAAAAATCACCTTTCATGGGAGGGTGGAAGAATAGATATAAAACAGTTTTTTTTCTGATATAATGAAGAATGAATGTTGGAAATTCTTGCCTTCTAGCTCGTAACACACACACACGTGCATGCAAACACACACACACAAACACATTCACATACCCACACACACATACACACACATATATTTGTGTGCGTGTGTATGTATGCTCCTCTATTCAGGGTTGAGCACTCTTTAAGTGAGGTAACTCATCCACTGTAAGTTTATGCAATGCTCTTCGATAGGAATTGAGCACTCTGGTGGATGAGGGATTATCGTGTAATTTAAATATAACGCTTGAATTCAGCCTTACTGCCTATCCAGTTCCGTAGTCCAGAGGTAGGACATCGATGGTTTCAATTCTACCTCGCAGGGATACTGAAAAGTCTATAGCCACACTGAAGAGATGTAATACATCGAAACAGCTGTCTGTTGATGACACAATAATTATATATATATATATATATATATATATATATATATAGCAAGCCAGAGAGACCAGCTAAAAGACAGGAAAAATCTATGTTGACAGTTTCACTGATAGTTTTGATAGAGGATTTTTAAATAACAAACAAAAACAACCAAGATTAGTATGCAAGGATCTATTGATATAATTGACACCTATTTGTTTAGGAATGGACATATTTGGTCCGACAGAATGAATCACATATTGGGTTATATTACATAGAAACTCATTCGAGGTGATCTCCCTTTGATACACGGTTAACGTATCACTCTCCCTCGACAACGTAAATTGAATAAACAATTGAAAAAAATGAGGCTGCTGCAGAAATCGAACCGCTTCGTCGTATGACCGGCGGCTATTTAACTCAACGATAAGGGCCACCGTATATTGAAGCGGCTAACTAATCAGTGGCAGGTACAATTCCTATAACAGCCCTATTTTCTCCAATTGTTTATTCTATTTACGTCGTCTAAGACGAGTGATATATTAACCGTGTTACGATGGGAGATCATCTCAGATAAGTCTCTATATAATATAACGCAATTTATAATTCATGATTAACAGTGTGGCATTTTCTGTTTGTCTGTCCGTAACAATGGACCATTCAACTCAAAGGTAACAATTTTTGCTCAAAAGTATCAAGTAATAACCATTTGAAACAATCGATTCCTCCAACTGAAATGAATATAAATAAGATCCTAAAAAATCTTTTAAAAAAAATTCAAATATCCGTGAATAATAATGACCACACTTCGTTTGAGAAGTCTGGTTGCAGCAGGGTCAAACTCTTCTCCAAGTTTTATTTCGATTGAATACGACCATTGCAATCTTGTACTTTATATACTATAAATAAGAATATGTAAAAATATCTCTTTAGTATAAAGGATGTGTTCATCTGGATAAGGTAAGTGTTTGCATGATTAGTTTCGTAGGTATGTAAGACTTATCAATTGAGCTCAGTCGGTAGGAGACCAGCCTACAAATCAGTTGATTGTTATTTTACATTGCAGTTGTGGAATTGCTTTCCAAATTAGGTGAGGCCTGTTTTCAAAGTAAAGACTCGGCTTGGAACTTGTGATAAAAAACAACTTAGAATTACCGGGAATTATGGGATTAGACGATTCGACTATTCCACGAGTTATTCGAATTGTTATTCTCATTTTCGTTTATCATTACGTTACAGCATGGAAATATATCATCATCATCATCATCATCATCAGTCTTTAAACGCCCGTCGTTGGACATAGACCTTCCCCAGGATTCGCCACATTTCTCTATCATAGGCGTTGTGGAGCCAGTATTTTCGAATTTTGTCCAATTCGTCTCTCCATCTTATATTCTGTCAGCCTCAGTTTTGCACATGACCTCTGGGAATCCATGCTGTGTGTCGTGATGTCCATCGGTTGTCTCTCATTCTTGCAATATGACCTAACCCTTGCCATTTAAGTTTTCTGACAGATTCTATGATGTCTCGTACTCCTGTTTTCTTCCTTATATACTGTGCTGTCTTGTGATCCCTCCATGTAAGGTTGAGCATGATTCTTTCATGTGCAGGTTTCATACCTCTCATTTTCCGAGTCTGTCTCTAGGTTAAGTTCCATGTTTCAGCTCCATAGGTGACTATCAGGAGGATACATTGGTTGTATACTCTTCATTTTAGGATTATTGAGATCATCTTGTTTTTGAATATTGAGCTTGCTCTGCCAAAGGCTTGCCATCCCAGGGTGATTCTCCGCTTGATTTCCTCCTCTTTTGAAGGTTTCATAGAGATTTGCTGTCCTCGGTGGATGCAGTGATCCACTTTCTCCAGTTTTGCATCTTCGATTTCGACAATTATGTTCTTATTCTTGATGTGATTGTTGACTTTCGTTTTAATGAAGTTCATGCGTAGTCCAACTTTTTTGCTTTCTTCGTTTAATTCATCTAGCGTTAGTTGAAAGTCGTGTAGGTTCTCTTTGAAATGAACAATGTCGTCTGCAAATATGAGGTTGCTCAAGTATTTGCTGTCTATTTTGATTTATGATTAGATATTCACCGTCTATGTCATGTTATTGCATTTGTTTACCTTTCCATGATTTAGAGACACCATGTGAGGTTCAACGACTTGATATAAACCAAAAATAAAATAATAAAAAAAAGTAATTAAAACAAAAATTATGAAAATTTTCCCTTTGTTAAAAGAATGCTATTCTCTAACTTTACTGCAAAACAAATCCGTCATCTATGTATATAAAATGCAATGTGTATAAAATGCAATTCTCCAAACTCACTGCAATACAAATCTCTGTTATCCACGTCTATAAAATGCAATGTGTGTAGAAGGCTATTTTCCAAGCTCACTACAATGAAAAATCTTTATCTATATATATAAAATACAATGTATTTACAAGGCTAATTTCAAAACTCACAGAAAATGCTAATCTCTATCTTCTGCATAAATAAAAAAAGCCTTGTGTCGGGAAGCATATTTTCCTAGCCTTCTATACACATTGCAAATTAAATCTCTATCCACGTGTATAAAATGCTGTGTGTATCGAAGACAATTCTCCAGTCTCATCGCAATGCAAATCTCTGTTAAACACGTATATAAAATGTGTGTTGAAGGTTATTCTCCAAGCTCATTGCAATGCAAATCTCTATTATCCACGTCTGTAAAATGCAATGTGTATGAAAGGCTATTCTCCAAGCTAACTTCCATGCAAATATATACATCCACATATATAATTATCGACGTATATAAAATGAAATGCGTATAAAAGGCTATTTTCCAATGTCACTGTAATTAATGATCTCTAATATCCACGTGTATTAAATGCAATGTGTATAGACGGCTATTTTCTAAGCTCACTGCAAAGCAAATCTGTATTATCTACGTATTTGAAATACCATGTGTATGGAAAGCTATTTTCTAATGTCACTGCAATGCAAATTTCTATTATCTGTGTATATAAAATACAATGTGTTAACAAGGCTATTTTCAAAACTAACAGAAAAAGCCTATCTCTACCTTCCACATGAATAAAAAGCTATTTGTAGAGAATCATATTTTCCAAGCTAACTGCAATGAAAATCTCTATTACTCATGCATATAAAATACAATGTGTTTAGAAGGCAATCCTAAGAGCTCACAGAAAATGCAAATCTCTATTATCCACGTCTATAAAATTGAATGTGTATAGAAATCTGTTCTCCAAGATCACTGTAATGCAAATATCTATATCCACGTATATAAAATGCTGAGTGTATAGAAAGTTACCTTCCAATGTCACTGCAATGCAAATCTTTATTATGCACGTATAAGAGATTCAATGTGTATAGAAGGCTAGTCTCCAAGCTCACTGCTATAAAAATCTCTGTTATCCACGAACATAAAATGCCTTGTGTATTCAATTTTAATCTCTACGCTCACTGCAATGCAAATCTCTATTATCCATGTCTATAAAATGGAATGTGTATTGAATTCAAATCTCCACATCACTGCAATGCAAGTCTCTATTATCCACGAGTATGAAATGCAATGTGTATACAATGCTATTCTCCAAGATCACTGTAATGCAAATCTATGTTATTTACGTCTATAAATTGCAATGTGTATTTAAATTTAATCTCCACACTCATTGCAATGCAAATCTCTATTATCCACGTATATAAAATGCAATGTGTATGGAAGGCTTTACTCCAATCTCATTGCAATGCAAATCTTTATTACCCACGTATATAAAATGCAGTTTGTATATCCACGGATTCCATACATGATGTCATTTTTGACAACTTGAGTAAATAATAAACAATGAGGCTGAGTAATGATGTAATGTTATAATTTGACCAAAGCTGCCACGGAATCGTAATCAATGAGTTTTACATTATTTGTTGCTAAAAAAACACCGGAGGATTAGTGTTGCATTACAGCGTCATCTGAAGCATGTAGCTTTGAAAGCCGTTATGAATCAGATGACGTCGTAATTAGACGCAAGTGAGGCAAATCAAATATACGGAAAACAAATCGCAAGTTCGAACAAAAATCTGAGAGTAGAGAGAGAAAGAGAGAGAGAGAGAGAGAGAGAGAGAGAGTGATTGGAAAGAGGGAAGGAGAAAGAGCAGAGATGAGAGAGAATACCTTTTCTTTCGTTGCACCACCTGTTCCAACAAGCCAGGCGCACTGTGGATAAAATCATGATTGCATTCTGCATGCGCTTGTAAAATAAATCAATCGAGACAGGTGTTGTGTAAATGAAGAAGGTTTTTATTTTTGTTTTACATGGAACTTCAAATGATCATAGGTACTTTTCCTAAAGATAATAAAAAAAACGCTGAACGGGTTTGCAGGACGTTCATATTTGAATTTTTTTTCAAAATGCATACCACAAATCCTATAGGATATCTTTTCGAATTGAGATAAAATTCAAATGTCCAAAGACGACTGCAAAACCTCAGTTCCCGGTTTTGGACGTAATTCTTCGTCTGTCTGCTAGACTTTCCTTCTCTCCCCTCTTTCTTCCATCCTAAGTCTCTCTCTCACCATTGCTGGCTGAAAATGCAAACTTTAATCCTAAATATTCTTGAGCAATACTAACACAACACTTTTGGAAGGCACCCCTCTCTCGAGTTGCAACAGGCCAATTAAAACCGATGGAAAACTTCTGAATTTTTCTTTGGGTTTTTGCAAGACGAGATCCATAGAAGTCAGGTCTCTGTAGATTTGGAATGAAATAAGACAATCGGGCCATTGAAGACGAAGTGATTAATGCCCAAGAGGTCAGCTCCTCATTTGACCTTCTTCCTTTGAGAAGTCTATTTGAAGAATGCTACATCTTCTGTTATCCAGCCAACGTGTCTCCAGCTAAAGACATTAATTTTTTCGTGTGGAATTCCCAATACGCACACACGCATACATGTGCATATATATATATATATATATATATATGCTCGTAGCACAACATAAACCCCGAGATACCTATACAAATGTACATATACATACGTATATATTACTATACTACAGTAAATTCTTTGTTTAGAGATTTGAAAAAATAGTTACCTAATTTGAGTATCCTTCGGAAATTTGAATGTTTCTACAATTCCCGAAAGTCTTCAACTGACTTTGCATAGGGTCGTGACTACATCGAGAAGCTCTGATCTATTGTGTCCTTCAATAGAAACTGTAACGCGACCCCTTTTCCCAGAATGCTGTGTTTGGGAATATCCAATTAAAGACATAGAAGAAGGGGTGATCAATGAATTAATTACACATGTCGCCTTTTGTTAGGTCATGGTCACTTACGAAGTACTAATTTGAACAAAAAGACCGTGAAGGATGTCGGGTAAAAACTAAGGTATCAATGCAGCATAAACCAAGATAGTAAATTGGACCCTCACACTAGAAACATATTTTGAGAGGGAAATTTTCAAGTTTCAAAACAAAAAGAAACCTTTTCTAACTCCTTATCAACCCTCTAGCGTCTATCTTTGATTCGCCAATCTCTATGTCGTGGGTGTCGTAAAGCAAACACTCTCTGTACTTATCTAATTCGTCTGCTCATCTGATTTTTTTTCTGGTCACTGTTTCGCATATGATTCCCGGGGATCTACCTTGTGAGCCATGATGTCTGGCGGTTGTCTGACATTTTTTCAACATTTCTAGATTTTATTGTGCCATCGGTTCGGCCTGTACATATTACAAATGTTGTAGATATATAGCTAGACATGCTGAATCTCTTAAAAACTGAAGAAACCCATCTGAATCAACGGTTAGTTTTGGTTGGTGTTTAGCAGATTCTGATATCAATTGTGGTCGTTGTGACACTTTGTCATATCATTGGAAGGAAACTATTATGGCAATGGGCCCAAATGACTAAAAGCTTCGATATTGTTTACATCAGATTCGGAGGATTATTTTCGATTTTGGAATTGAACAGAAGAAATCAAGAAAAGATTCTTTTCCTGTTTGTTGTGTACATAATAAGATTAAACATCAAAGGAAATGACGCTATTCTTTTCTAAGGATCCATTTTTGTTTTTTTTATTTTTTGTACTTTTTTGTCTCTCCTTCTTTTGTTTTTCTTTCTTGTTTCTTCTTATTATTCTATTGTATTCCTTCGTTTCATTCTTTTTTCTGTCCTTCTATCATTTTTTTAATTTTTTTTCTTTCCTGTCCTTCCCGTTTTGTCTCTCTGCTCTCTTTCACCTTCTTTCATTCTTTTTTCTTTCTTTCTTAATTCTTTTCCTCTTTTTCTTTCTTTTACCATCTCAATCTCTTATTACTTTCCTTCCTTTCTTTGGGATTCCTTTTCTCTTTCTTTCTTTCTTTCTTTCTTTCTTTCTACTTATTTTCTTGTCTTTTTCTTCCTTTCTCCCCCTTTCTTTTTTTTTCTTACTTGCTTCCCTCCTTTCTTTTGCTTCCTTCTTTTCTTTTTTTTCTCTTACTTTCACCGTTGCAATCATTTTTTTCTTACTTCCTCCTTCAACTTCGATTTTCTCTTTCACTTCTCTTTTTCCTCTCTCCTTCGCTTCTTCTTCACTTTCAAAGTTTTTATTTCTTTCTTCATCTCCTTCTGGTCTTTTTAGGAACAGCCAACCGTCCTGAGAAGAGTTCTGTATTGAAACTTCCAAGTCAATACGATTCAGAGTCATTTATAAAATAGACCAACTATTGTTTACCTGAGAGCAAATACAATACAGTGTGCTAAAAAGGACGTTAGCAGATGAAAACAAGATGGAAAAAGGACAAAG
Organism: Thysanoteuthis rhombus; assembly: GCA_963457665.1. Lineage (NCBI taxonomy): Eukaryota > Metazoa > Mollusca > Cephalopoda > Oegopsida > Thysanoteuthidae > Thysanoteuthis > Thysanoteuthis major. Next base: position 2,845,681 of record OY735198.1, read on the forward strand.
GTATTTGGGAAATGTTTGTTTGGGTGGGTATGATTGTGGAAACAGATTTACACCATCCTATTAAATTCCTCTCGGGGGGTCCAGCCATTTGGTACTACTCCTGGCAATGAATTTGGAAACCCCACACTCAGAGAATGTCCAGCTTTACATACTTTGCAGAAAGAAACAAATCTCAAACGTGACACAGAACGAAAAGAGTGCATTCTTTTGGAAGTAAACTAATTATCAATTTAAATTTGTGTTGGCATTTGTTTTAGAAATGCAAATAACATTCGATGATTCCATAATTTTTTCTTCTATTTGATCTAGAAAAAAATACACCAATAAATTGTCAAAATCTCAGTGTTGACTACATCATCGCAATTATTCAGATCTGGAATTTAAGATTTCAGGTATAAATAACAAAGAGAGTGGGAAAGAAAGACTGATTCTGTGATGCCATGTTATGTAGACTAGCGTTACCGAGTACTCAGTACTTTTTCCGATTATGAAAAGTATCTTTTACAAATAATAACAAGTATATATATATATATATATATATATATATACATATATATATATATATATATATATATATATATATATATATATATATATTTTATTTTCGGTGATATTTAACTTGTTACAAAGGATGTGATTAAAACACTTGATACAATAAAAAGCCAATTAAACAATATAAAAACGTAAGGATTTTAAAAAGGCAGTAGATATTCGTCCGTGATTTTGAGCTATTCATCTGACCGTGTTATTTATAAATGAATTACGATTTTCAGTCGTACTTCCGTGTTGCAGTGGTCTTGGACATCCTGCCAGATTACTGTAGATTTGGGTTTCGAATCTAATTGGGAACAAAACTTCCTCATCATTTTTAGTTGCTCTCGAGCCTAATGGTGGACCAACCATCAGGCTGAGTAGGCCTTTCCTTTCTTTCTTGCTTTCGACATTAGTGGCAGATTAGCCCTTAGGTTGTGTAGGCCTTTTCTTTCTTTCTCTTGTCAAACTTTGACTATTGAGTTTGACTATATCTTCGTGTGTAACAATGACGGGTGACAATGACCAGAACAAAAACCAATGACGTCATACACAAATAACAGTGACACAGCGACGGATGCAAAAACTGATGACGAATTCATTCCCACTCCTAAACTCAACCCTGGTTGACATGTTCTGCAAAAGTTAGCAGATCCCATACACATGAACTATTAATAAAAGAGTTGAAATGAGAAACGTAGTTTTAGAATAAAGAAATAAATTCTGTTTTGTTTACTTTTTAGATTTTGATGAAGCAACAGAGTTTTACCTTAGTGCAGCCAGGCTTGTTTATATATTTTCATCTAATTTGTTTGAGTTATATTCCTTGAAGCCAGAATATCAAGCAATAAAATAAAGATTTCTGATTTGTTTATTTGCTGGGAAATAAGATAAACTGGGTGAATATCCTCCATGTGTACTTATTACACCATCTTTGCCAAAGGTAGTTGTGCAGTGCGTTTGATTCTCACGGCTCCTCTATTATTGTGCTGATCTATTGAGTAAATACAGAACAGGTTTAACCTCCTAATCAGCATTCTATTATCCAGCAACTCTCACACAGCCGGATGTTTTGGTGACGCACTCGTGTTAATTTCTAGTATTCAGCTGTATTTCAGTCCTTCAAGATATCATCAAAGAGACCGTGAGGTGCGAAAGATGGTGCTAGTGCTGAGAAGCATAAGCGTAGAACATCATCCATGCTTGTAAAAGTGGAATTACTGACAAAATTAGACGAAAAATGTTATGTCAATGTTTTATGTTGTTCGGACATATTGCAACGAAGTTTGGGTGGTAATTGTCCATGGATTCGCCCAAACTTTGAATTGTTCTCTCGTCGGCTATTGTCCACCATTCTAAATTTCATTGATATTCTGTTACATTCAGGATTCGGTGATATCGTGTGGACAGACAGGTCTGATCATGCGATTCGGACATATAAAAACCCAGGAGAGGGTGAATATGAATTGACAATAAATGATCAGTTTATTGGCAGCAATTCTGTTGATGGGGGTAAGCGTATTGAATGAGATATACATCCCCGTCACGCAGTCATTTTTTTTTATCTTTTTCTCAAATTTTTGTCTTTGTCACTTACAAGTTAGTTACAAAATGTCCTTCAAAAATTCGAGACTGATCATTCTAAAATATCTTTTTTAAAATCATATATGAAAGTATGTGATTTATTCTATAACGAAATAAACGAAAAGTATTCCTTTTAAAATCAAATATAGTTGCTAGAAATTAAATCCCTGCAAATTAACTGACGCTGACATTGTGAAAGATGAATTGATCAGAGCCTTGAAAACATCAGCATAAAACATTCCATTCGTCCGTTATTCAACAGATTCCCGTTCTTATTTCAATACTAATCTATACTCGAGAGAAAATTCATGGACACATTTGAATTTCTATGAAACGAATTTTTAAAAAGATTTATTCCAGTTGATGTGTCCTTGTAGGTTCAAATGGTGGTAAAGAGGCATTTTTATGAGCAATTTCATCCCCTGGTAGGGAAGAGTCCCGTGTTGCAGACAGGGAAACAAAGACATCACATTTAACCAGAGGGAACAGTCTAAGTCAAGTGCTCCCAAGTCCCTGTGACAATAGTTGCATTGTGTCACATCATGTCCTCGTGGAGGTGCCCTCAATGATCATTTTTTCAAGACGTGCATTCTGATCAAATTAAAAAAGATATGATCTACTCATGAATCCAAGTGGAAAAAACAGTTACTTTAAGATTGATATACTTTTTTTGCTTTTTAGAAAGAAAAATTAAATTCATTTACCTGGAAGAGTAAATTGTTCTAAACGGTGGATGGGAAGTATTTTATCAGCAAAATTTTGGAAGAGTCTAGTGTTACGGACAGCAAACTAAGGAAACCACATTGTTCGTTATAGATTTTTGAGTTTGTGAAACAAAATCGGTTTGTGATTATTCCTAGAAATTATTCAATTTCATTCTTAAGGTGTCCTTGAAGTGTTCATAAATAAATCAATAGGCAGGTCTTGTTAGTCACTCAATAGAAACTGCCATGTGACGAACGTCTTTTTAGCAGCATGCTGTGTTGGGGTGATCAATTTATGAATTGGAAAAGGGGGGTGATCAATGAATAAACTACTTCTTTTACCTTTCGTTGAGTGGTGATCACTTAAAAAGTCTGAATTAAAGAAGGAATAGAAGCGTTAACGCTGCCGTACACAAACCAAAGAACCAAGAAAGTAAACTGAACCCATCCTCCCCCTTTAAAAAAAAGTCTATTGGGGGGGGGGGGATTCTCAAAACAACGGAAAAAAAGTTTTTTCTAGACATCTTGATGGGTTATTGCTTGAATTTTCAGCCCTGTGGATCCTTTAGTGAATCCTGAACGCCTAAAATCTCGTACATAGAGGAAGATAGATAGACAGCCATCAGGAATCACTTGAAAACTGGAGAACATGTTGAAAGTTTTATTGACCATTTTGCTTGACAGTTTTCAACATGTAGAATATGCATGTATTCATACACACACAAGCGCGCTCACACACGCATATATATATATATATATATATATATATATATATATATATATATATATATATATATATATATATATCATGGAATGAGGATTCGCTACAGAAACACGATTATGTTTTAAGCTCAACTTGATGTTTGATATTGGATGTATCGAACACTTCATGAAAAAAACCCATCATACATTGGATATTGTATTATATCATATATAATTTCAATCCCTGATTTGTATTGTGTGATATATATATATATATATATATATATATATATATATATATATATAAATAAATAAATATAATTGACAATTGTGTCAATAGGGAGTCAATATTCACAAGTGTCGCCAGGCAAGGTTGAAATCATCGCTCCAAACTGTCTGGTAATGTACCTCAGCTCAACAGCAGGACCAGATTAAGTGGGTTTTTTTTTACACATAATTCCCCATCTATCAGAGTGCTCAAATCAAGAGTTAGAAGAGCATTGCATATTTGCATTTTGCAGACGGGTGCCCTACCTAACAATGTTCACCCCCAAAGAAAAAAAATTAACAACTGTGTCATCCACAGACAGCTGTTTTGTTGTATTACGACTCTTCGGTGAGGCTATGGACTCAATATCCACTTTAGTGCCGCCAGGCAGGATTTAAACATAAATAGCGATTGAAATATGACATAACAGAATATATATATATATATATATATATATATATATATATATATATATATATATATCCGGACTCACCACTGTGATCTCCCAGGAATCCCCATTTTTGCTTTCAAAGTGAAACATCTCAGGTTGTGTCTATTTTCTAAGTAAACCTTTCCACTGCTAAAAGGTACACATATGCTAGCGAAGAATGCACAACATACTAATCAATTTTGTCAAGAATTGATTAATTAACAAATAAAGTCTCATTATAATTTCACTCCTGAGTCTGTCTCATACCCTATTGTTCACTATTTAGATGTAATACGCACACACACACACATACATATATATACACACACTTTCTCTCTCCCTCTCACATACACACACACACACACACACACACACACATATATATATATATATATATATATATATATATATATATGTATATATATATATATATATATATATATATATATATGCCTGGAGATATTATGTACTTGCTGGTGTACCCAGCGTTACCCAGGAAAGAAAACCTAGCTCACTTCCGTTCTAAAGAAAACCTTTTTTTTTCAAAGAGGGAGTGCATGTTTTTCTCTTTTAATCATGTTAAGATAGAGTCTCATCTTTTTGAAGAATTAATTTTGAATGGAAAGTAATGGTTCTGCTAAGCATTGAAGGTACACAGTTAATAGTACGGGTGAACCCATCCCAAACCTAGGAAATATTTCTTTTCGAAATTGAGGCTTTTCCAAAGGTAATGGTGGTCTGATAGAAAGAGGGAAAAATGAAATCAGGAAAAATTAATACGTTTTTTGTGTTCACTTGTAAAACGAAATTCTCCCTAGGAAGACGTCAAAATAGAATAAGCTGATGGAAGCGAAACAGAGAGCGAGAGAGACAGACAGACAAAAGTCGGCTGTTACATTTGAAGCAGGGAACTATGACTTTGGAATAGGTGAAGGGAAGTTGCTTGTTGAATTCTACAACATCTGGTTACTACTACTCAACAATATTTAATATTTACCACGAATATGAGGAAAAAAAATGGTTAGAAATTGATTTTATTATAAGGAATGTTTTGCCATTAATGAGAATAATGGATTACGGGAATCCCTGCCAAATGTCAAGTCAATCGGTCAGGCAGTTTAGGGGAGAAGAGGTGCAAAAGAATAAAAAATGACTCAAATACTCGTATACATAAGTATCTGTTGAATAAATTACCTGAAAATGTTGGTTGCAAAAATGGTTTAGCCTGCCATTTTTTTGCAGTTTCCTTTTGCAATGGCTGTCAATTTCTTTTGAGAACGATTGCACTTTTGAGTATCTTTAAGCCTGTGGCGAGCAAAATTATGGGACCTCTTCCTAAACGTACGGGAATGTCTGAAGTATCTTTGTGTCAAAGAATATGTTCACTCCACCACAATTCATCGCTAAATGACGTCATAATACCAGGTCAAGTTAAAAATTTCGTCTCAAGAGCTTGTAGACCACAGTTTTTGAGCCATGGACTTAATTTTTGAGGATATTAACCCTTCGTGTTGGTGTGCAGTGGCGAATTTTCGGATTTCTGACATTTTTGATGTCTTCAATCGCATTAAAAATCAATAGGATGAAAATTGTCCGACTAATTTGTCCTGAAGATTACACTCACAATGTATGGTCCAAGCATTTGTAACAATTCAGTGTCATTTCTGGTGGTTTTTGAAAATTTGAATTTTAAGGCCCAAAATACGCATACAAGGTTGTCATAAATTAAGGTTTCTTTGTAGAATCCCCGCAAAGTTCAGAGACAAACGTTGCAAAAAGGTTACTTTAAAACATTATATTAACGTTCCTCGGGAGAATCTTCTCCACATTAACAGAAA
>OY735198.1:2856737-2941737 GCA_963457665.1 Thysanoteuthis rhombus
ACTTGAATTCAGCCTTATTGCCTGTCTAGTTCCGTAGTCCGGAGGTGGCATATCGGCCTATGGGTGTGAAGTGATGGTTTCAATTCACTGAAGAGATGTAATACATCGAAACAGCTGTCTGTGGATGACACAATAATATATATATATATATTTCCTCATGATAATTCTTTGGCGATTTGAATTTTGATAAATAAAATCAAATGAATATCTACCTGGTGAATGTCAATATTACTGTCTCACGCATTCTTTAGCAACCAGCAATATCTTCTTTTCCGCCTGTATTGCCGGTTGCTGAAGAGTGAATAAGGCACAAAATGTTGACATTCACCGGGTAAATATCCTCGTAAATTTTAATAGGTGTGTGTGCGTATATATATATATATATATATATATATATATATATATATATATATATATATATACATATATATAAATAAATAATGAAAATCCAGAATCGTTAGATATTTTATGTAACTGATTTCTTCATTAGCTTCGTTGATATAAAGTTCATGAAGTCCCGAATAAAAATTATTTTTCGCAATCAACACACTCACACTCTATTATTTTTGATGAAATAATTTTAAGAAAAAATATATATTTGAATTCATCATTAATTCATATTCAACAATTCGGCTTCTGTTTGAATAATTAAACAAGCAAAATACTCGACGTATATTTATTTCATTCTTAACATTTCCATATTTCAAAATTATCTTCCAATCTTTTATATAGACTGTGAACCTTATGATACATATTCTCCAATTTTCTTAATCTTTTTGTGAACTTCATAATAAAAAAACATTACATTATGGAAGCAATTTATTTTCTCGTGCACTTTGGAGAGAAAATATTAAAAGGATTCTTTTAAAACAGATATTCAACCAAGAAACAGCTTGATTGTAGGAAAAAAGATTCCTTAGAAAAAAAAAGTAATTATTGATTCTTTTAAATGACTCTCCTATCCAGGAACCAGAGTTATAACTTTTTTCCAACGACGTTTTCTTCCCTAACATCCATAACCGAAAAATATGACTTTCCTTCAAGGTTTTTTTACTATGACTTTTTTCCCGTTACCGGTTTTTATCTCAAAACTTAAGTTTTAGAATTCACATATTAAATGCAAAGTGTATAATATTTCAATGAGCGCATAGATACTACACCCTGATCCGTATCTACTCGCTTCCGTATGAGAGCAAGACGTGACACGGGGTCAGTTTAATGTGAGGCCCTGTATACAAAAAATTGAAAAATGATACATTTCCTGCGACAGGTATTAGGAAGGGGTTAAGGCATGTCGGATCCCTCCCTTGTCGTGCGACGGGAAAGTGCTGAGGAATCTTAGGCCTCTTGAATTTAGCAATACCAAACCTCAACAAGCCATTATCGACCACGGTATTGCAACAGCGCAAAACTACCAAGTATATATATATATATATATATATATATATATATATATATATATATATATATATATATATATATCATACAACAGGATGACCCTAGCAGATGGGATACCATTTTTTGCTCACAAAGCAAAGCTCCTGATGGTGGACTTATATTCCACAGCAAACCTATAACCTCTAAAAAGTATAAGCACACACACACACAGAGCATACTATACTGAAGATGGGAATACCTCCCGAAACCTTTTTAGACCATCAATGAAAAAATATACAGATAAATAAACCTAACTTCCATACACTTTCATATATATATATATATATATATATATATATATATATATATATATATATATATATATATGTATATATATATATTCCACCAGTGGTAGAAATTTCCGTTTTGCCGTTAATGGGTTACAAATTTAGTGACAAAGACTTCATCAACCAGAAGGAACCGCAGAATTTCAAAAGGATCCATTCTTCTCTCGTGACGCATACTTCCTCGTTTCTTCACCTTTCAACAATAGAAAATCACAAAACTGAAAGCATTCACGCAGGTTCCTTTCTTTGTTAGCTTTCAATTAGTCATTTATGCAGAATAGTGAAAATTCATTCCAAGTCTTCTTTAATTTATAAAAAAAAGACAGAATATCATGGAAGCGGACAGCTCAGAGGAGAAAAAAAACGTCGTTGAGGAGGGTGAATATCAAGTATTCTCCAATTAGAATAAAAAAGACGTTCAGTTGAAACTGTCACATGACCAACTTCTTTTTGTCGCATGTCGTGTTGGAAATGATCAATTAAAGATTAGAAAAAAAGGGATCAATAAATAAATTAATTCTTTCGCCTTTCGTTGGATGGCAATCACCGAAGAAGTTGGAATAAAAAAAAAAAAAGAAAGAATGAGAACGCTGCTGCACATGAACTAAGTGTAGCGGACACTGATATCGTAAATTGAACCCCCACTAAAAACTTATGGGGGTGAGGCTTGAAAAACAAATAACGTTTTTTTTTCTAGTAATTTCTGACTATTAGTAAATGTCCAAATTCTCAACTGTCTAGCTCTTTTGACGATTCAAACAACAGCCAAGCAAACTAACTTCAAAACTGAAGAAACCTCTGTTGACAGTTTTCATGATAGTTCTGGTTGACGATTTCAAGAAATCGAGGAGGCAAGCGTCTCTGGAGAAAAGGAATTAAAGAAGGTGAATATATAATGAGAAAGAACGGAAAATTAATGCAAGATTAACGCAATGACAGGTCTGGTTAGTCATTCAACAGAAACTGTCACGTGTTCAACGTCTTTTTGCTGCTGGCCACGTTGGGGTGATCAGCTAAAAAAAGGAAAAAGGGCTGATTACTAAAAAAGTATCAATTTAAAGAAAAAAGTGTGGTTTCTGCGAGGCATGAACTCGTGATCAATTCAACATAAACTTATATTGCTAATTGAATCACCATCCCAAATAAATATTTTAGGGGGATTTTGAGAAAGAAGCCTTTTCTACATATAATAAGGAGTGAACATTTAAATTTTCAGCCCTTTAGCTCTATTGGTGCAGCCTCTACTTGTGATGCATACATGGTCAACAATAGGGATCTATTGATGCCACTCGTACGCATGGTACATACATAGCCAGCCAGTTTGACTGATAGACCAACTTCAAAATTTAAGAAACCTATGTAGACACTTTTAGTGACAGCTTTGGTTGACGGTTTCTGATACAGAAGAAAAGAAAATTAATCAGAGGAATGAATACTTAGGCAGTTTCTATTGAGAGATACTCTGTGTACTTTTTAAACTGGGCAAGAGAGGCACTTAGAAACTTTGACAAGAGAACAATAGTAAAAATTAAATTAAAAATTGAGAGAAGAAGATGATGAAGCAAAAAAGACAAGAAGAAAAACTTCAGACGCAAAGAAACATTGTCATGGGTATCACAAAAAAAAAATGAGAATACAGATGATTACTGGAATAATGACATAGCCTTTTCATCTCAGATGTTCAAACAACACTAGGAAGGTCGGAAAATACGCTGGCCGAAAAGTCGTGAAGAGAACAACAAAGGTGAAGCCCATTGATTACTGAATGATTCACAGAATAATCACAATATTTCGTATCCAAACTTCAGGCGACATTGTAGTCGATGTCACGGGAAAAAAAAGCAGAAAAAGTATTGAGATGAAAATCAACAAAAACTGAAGTTGATAAGAAATAAAATCTTTTCTTTCGAGTAGAATCATTTCAAAGAAGAATAAATGCCCCCATGAAGATGCAGAATATGCCAGCGGGGGCCATGAACAAAAAATGTAAAAAAATCTTTTTAAAAATGGCGTTCTGCGCTTGCTTCCCCTATCGGGCTGCCTACGGCACTATGTATCGTCAGTTCCACAAAACACATAGATTGAAAGAACAATAACATTCTCTTTAATTTTTAAAAGTCAATGTGGGCAAAAGTGTAATGTCGTGTAATCTTTTGAAGTACTACCATGTCTAGCGAAGATCGCTATCACTGACTTACAAATCGACATTGGAAACGCCTCATATCATCTCTGCAAGGCATTCCTTATATAAATAAGATGTAGCTTAAGTGACATTTAATTATTACGTCATCAAAACACAGAATTTTATTTTAGCACATCAGAACACAAATAAACATCTCTTGCAGGAATTAAATTCTAATCCGATATTAGCATTAAATGAAGGTTCTTTCATAGGGACAGGCTTTTTAAGATGGGGACTTTGAAAGGAATTAGGTTCTAAAAGAAGTTTTTTTTTAAAAATTTTCTATTAATGCACTAAAAAAGTGAAATAGAGCATCTATGGTCTGACGTTCAGGCAAGTGCACATTGTTTGGAGTAATCTAACACAGCCTATGTCTCAAGACTAATAAAACAGTAATGGCATGTTTTAACATACAAGTATTACATTCTACGAAATAATGCATTTAGTTAAGATCTAATTCCGTACGTTGAACTTCTTTGTTCGGTGTGTAGTTCTATTAAATATAACATCAACGCATATTTGTTTTAATGGGAAATTTTACGACATGAACATTGTCTGCAAAACATGCCCACAGCGGTGCTGGTTCCGGAAATTAGTGATATACAAATGCGATATTTTTTTCAAATTTATGAAAAAAGAATATTAGATAGTGCCCTTACGCTGGCTACAGCCTTAGCCGTTCCTTCTCAGGTTTTACATATGACAGGTTTCTCTGTCACGGTGAGATTTTATAGTTCTTAGAGCTTTACAATACGTGGATTAGACCTAGAGGCAAAAAGCCCATAAAGTGACATCACTCACTTCACTCTTGAACTATTTTATCAATAGCTGTAAAGAAGAGGCGACATGGATTCATGGCTTTCCCAAGGGGCTTAGAGCAAATTGAATTTGATTCCATTGTCCGTGCCTCTAACCACCTGGCCACCGACACTTCCCCTAAAGTATGAGGAATTATTAAATATTTCTCGGTCTGACAACAAGATGGACTTATGAAGTCGAAGGGAAGAGCATGCCGGGAAATTATCGGAAGAGTGTTAAGAATCAGACATCTTGATTTTTTACTTTCATTAGAAACCGTCATGCAAAACTATCACAAACACGGTCAATGTAGGTTTCTCCACTTTTTGAGCGGGTCTGGTTAGGTGGCTTACAGGCCATCTACATACGATGTATGTACAGGTCGCATCAACGGAGCTAGAGGACTGAAGAATTCAACATTCACTCCATACTATGTCAACAAAAAATGCTTTTTTGTTAATTTTTTCAACTTTCTCTCTCATAGATAGGTTTTTTGATGGGCGTTTCAGTTTGCAATGTAAATTTATACGCTAAATGGCCCTTATAATCTGTGTCCTACATTCAAGGTTCATTTTTTGTCAAGTTGGGACTTTTTAGTGATCACTGCCCAACAAAAGGTGGGAGAATTAGCTCATTCATTGTTCAAACGTTTTCTCATTTTTTTTTATTGATCAGCCCACAACACATCATGCTGTCAGGAGATGTTGGTCGCAATGGACAGTTTTTATTGAATGACTAACCAGACCTTTTTTCAATGCGTTTTGCTAAAAGGTCATTTCTGGCTTGCTGACTTCTCGTCTGGTGGAGAAACTAAAATCAATCGATATAGGTCGATGAGGACAAAAAAATGTCAGACCTGCGAGTGCAACAATGAAGATATTAGCGGTGGGTAATGCGTCTACGATTAATATTGGGTGGGAAATGACATTTACGCCTTACCCTGCCTTCTCTTCAAAAATCTTCTTCAGAACAAATTTTTTTTTCAAAAATTATTTTTTTGATATTAAAAAATCCTTCAAGTATAAAGGTCTCTGGTAGTAAACAGATGAAATAGAGAGACGGGGACAGCGAGAGAGCGAGAGAGCGAGAAAGACAGAGCGAGAGATTGAGATACCCCATTTTTTTTCCAAACCATAAGATTCTCAAAAACGTTATATGCTCTCAGTAAAAGAGTGCCCAAGAACCTGTGAAACAATTTTCATTCTAATCGATCGAGCAGTTCCAAAGTTCGACATTTCCACATGTTGACGTATGGTTATTTACGTAAAAAGATAAACAAACAATCGGATTGACTCGTCATTTTTCAATTCCTGGGGCTTTGTCAACATTATAGCCAAAATTGAGCAAAATCGGTTTAGATCTGAGAAATTCTTCCAATTATGAACAAAAATCAATAAAATGACACAACAACAACCACAAAAGTAACGTCAGACATCAATAGCCCCTGGCGTCTTTTTTCCGCCAGCGATAATAAATATTTCAACTTTTCATCTGCCTTTGATCATTCTTTAAAATGTTAGCTAGCGCCTTTATGCTGGCTACGGTATCAAGTTTCTCTTGTCATGATTAATGATATGTGAAATAGGTTTAGAGGTGTCAAGCATCCGAAGTGACGTCATTCATTTCGTCATTCTCACTCACGGCACCTGCTATTTCTAAGCGATCACCGATCTCAGTACTAAGTTGCTTAACTTGATTGTTCAACGTGATTCGGCTGTACGCCGGTTGATATGCGTCGACAGTTTACGTTGTGGACGAATGACATTTGAACCCTACGAAGTCTTTCCAGAAAGAATCCAGGCATTTGATATAAGAGAAAATATAGCTTACATGACACCTTAATCAAGTTTGAAGTTCTGCAATTGGGACCTCGCACACTTATTCCAGCATCGCTTCGACTCAAATCATTCAGCAAAGTCCTCTTTTAGGATAGCCATCAGCTGTCACGCCATGTTCTGTTTAATCTCGCCCATGGCTTGAAACCTCTGTGAGAAAAGCCAGAAATCACAGGGAGTGACATCGGAATTGTGTGTATGTGGGGGAATTGACCCCGATGAGATGCAAAAAAAAACTCTGCATGAGATACAAAAAAAAACTTTGCGAATGCAAAGGTCAAAAAGTATGGATTCTCACTCAATGGTGACTCACTGCGGACTGAGTGACCCCACGGTAGAGTGTCTTTTGTTGGGGACAGAGAAACAAAGATCAAAATCGAAAACAGAGAATTAAAGAAAGTAGACCTGGGACAACGGATATCCATGAAACCCTCAAAGGGGGAAGAAATCAAGCGAAGAACTACCCTAAGCTGATAAGCTTCCGTTAGAGCAAGCTTATCCACCCGAAAAAAGTCATCGACCAATGTATTCTCTCGATAGTCACCTATGGAGCTGAAATATGAAACCTAACCAAAATATTAGCTTACCAAATAAGAACCATGCAATGTTCACAGGAAAGAATCATACTCAACATCACATGGAAGGACCATAATGGTAAAGTAGATTAGAGGAAAAATGATAGTCACAGATAAAATCCATTAGAAAATTCGTGATGGGTAGGCAATGTTACAACCACTGGACATCACAATTCAGGATATGGATCCCCAGACATCATCTGAGAAACTGCTGTCGACGGAAAATGGGATAGTGCGGCAAGGTTCAGGAGATATTGCCGTCACGACACCCGCGATATACGCATATATCGTCAGGAAACATTTGCATTCCATTCTCTTATATCGAGTGTGGTTGACTCTTCGTTTCCATCGTTGTTAGCTGTAATTGTTTGTCATTCTTTGGAGTTAATGCCATGAGAGGATCTTTTTTCGGAACAAAAGCATCTTTGTCGGACATGGTCAGTTGTGCGAACTGCCATTTGTTTTTTGCTTTGGAACAAGGGACAGGTCACTCATATCAATATTTAAAAAGTGGTAACAAGAGGAATTGACTCCATGAAAGTCAATGTCTTCTTGGGGTTCGAGGTATGTCATTTTCGAATATTTTCATTGATCACACCTAACTTCTAGAAGTGTAAGGTCGCATCGTTTGTATATTTTTTTCTTATTTTGATTTTAATGAGATGTCTGCGCCCGGGGGAATCAAGTCACGCCCCCTTTTTTAACCCGTACAAATCGTTTTTTGTGTGTTGTTATTTTTTAGTTATGAGTGTATGTTTTTTTTTTCCATTTTACACAATGGGCGTTTCTTCTGGATTAGGGGCTCCCATATGGGGAATAGTTTCACACTAGGCCTACCAAAAAGGTTATCGAAAACAACTATATTTGCTGACTCTTTTTAGGCGTATCAACCTCCAACACTATTCCCTGCCTAGAAATTTTGTTTCTTCTTACAGTGTCCGTTAACTCCTTTTTATCCTCCAAACATGATCTGCCAAACCTGAATTAGTGGTTTCTCCATGGGTGACGGCTTCTCAGGGCTCTTCCATACTAAATTTCACAGGGCGTTTGTATTCAGAGCTGCAACGGCATGGAATGCAGTTTACGTTGGTCTGGTCTTAGTAAGGCGTTTCTGGAGGCTGGAAATGCTCCTGAAAATGCCCTAATGCTGTAAGGATTGCAGATTTTGGGGGTTCTTTCGGACACCCCTTTAATGAAGGGTGGGCAGACCGTGATGATTTTTTAGTCTTTTTCGACTTCCCTCTTGCCTTTGCTCGTGGGAGCTGATATGACATTTGAAAGGTAATGGCTGCCCAGCGTCTCGTTTTGGATGTTCAATAATTTTGTTGGTATGTGCTCTGGTCACTGCATATTTGTTCAGACGTGGGCGTTTCCCCTTTTCACACCGGATGGGAGTTGCAGTTTAGGCACTGTCCAGTAAAAGTGGGTATACAGTGCACCTAAGTCCTGAGTCTCAGCTCCGTGCGGGTGATTAGTATGTTTTGGAGGGTTAGTGTATTGTCTGTTCTCTTCTCCATTGTGAAGTGAATATTAATCAATGGAATGCAAAGTTTCCAGACGATCAGCGAAACGGGCCCTCCTCGTCTCGATGATAAAAGATACACCTACTTATCACCTGAAGACGGCTGTAGGGTACAACAGCCGAAACGTTGTGTTGAAAAATGAACCAAGATTTAAAAAAAAAAACTTCCGAAAAATTCAGACAGAAAATGTATATATTTGTTGCATAAGGCAGACATTCGTGCATTTGAACTTTGTCCATTAAAACAAGAAACAAGCTCCAAGCAAGAAAATAACCAAGAGAGCAGTTTGATTATAAATTTTTACATTTTTATTCAATTCCCTGTTATTTCCTGATTCTTTAACGAGTCAGTGAGTTCGAATAACACTCGAATTTCCTCTATTTTTATCGAATGATTTTAGTTTATTTGAAGACGAATTCAATGAATGCGATGCGACCAAAGAACAGAAATAGTAATTTCGATTTCACTTTGAATTACACTTAATCGAAAATAAATGACCAGAAAAAACATTTAGTTGTTTTGATTTGAGTTTTCCTGGGATCAACTGTGGCAGATGGGACGGGGGTAGAGTTTACAACATAGACGATTTACCATAGGTATGTATGTGTGGAGGTGCCAGTAACCAAGTTATTAACTGCACTAAAAATGGAGTCGGCGAACCAAGTTCGAACTCCGACTTGGACATGCCCTTGGAAACGGCACGCCTATTTGTACGAACCCCTACAAGAAAGAAAATGTGAAACAAGGTCGGTTTAATGTTAGAATTCCACACACAGGAACACGTGGGTAGGAGCAATTTGAAAATTTTTCTTTAATCCTCGCAGCGATTTGGTGTGAATAGAGACATTGGTCGCAGGTTCGATTCCTGCAGCAGACCCATTTTCTTAGATTGTTTATTCTATTACGTTGTCTAAGCCAAATGACATATAACGCAATATATATATATATATATATATATATATATATATATATATATATATATGGCGTGGGGATCTGCTACACTCACACGTTTATGTTTCTGTCCTGTTTGGGATTCTTCGGGCGAATAATTCGGTTTTTTTAGATTCCTATTTAGGATGTTTTTGTGGAGGGTCTATTTTTAGATGGTAGGATCTTCCTTTCATTCCATTTATTTATGCTTATGCTTAGTGGCTGGCCATTGCTGGCTGTATTTTTTGTTTTATTTAATAGGAATGTTATGTCTGGTAGTGGTTATAAATTACAAACTAGGAGGGTACGGTGCAGGTATTTTCGTTACCAGTATGTGATTGATCTATCAGTTTATTTGTGGTATGTAGCCTCACTGAGATTTTTTTTATTCTCACTTAAATCTGTTTGCCAATGTTAGAGTTCTCTTTTGTGAGACATCAATTGTTAATTTGATTATTTGGAGATTTTGTCTGTCTCATCATATCTAAAATAATTATGGTAATTGGATTGTTCCTAAATGAAAATCTAAAATAAACCTAATCATTCGCCTGAAGAAGCCAAACAGGGCAGAAACATTGACGTGTTTATGTAGCAAATCCTCACTTCATTATATATTAAGCTCTACTCTAAATCAACTTATTGTCAAATATTGAATGTATCGAGCACTTAATGAAATAATCCCTTAATACATATGAAGTTGTATTACATTACATGACATTCTTAATTTGTATTGTGTGATATATATGGAGAGATATGAACAGGCTGATATATATAAGTATCAAATTGATTGATGAAGAGGCTGAGATAGATATATGGATAGATATATAGATATGGAGACTCAGTGTCAGATAGGAAGATACATTTGCTAGTTCGATCTATCGATTGATAGATAGATATTTACATAGAAGTATCGTATTGATGCAATGCTTGCATATATTAGCATCGGAGACGGGGAGGAACCACAAGAGGAACAATGAAATTTGATGCCAATAGCCAAAGGTCAAAGGTCAAAGTGTCATTGAATGTAAAACCTGCATCTGTCACTAGGCGGCGCCACTTTGTTCTCCTGAGTAACCCTTCAAAATGGCGGAGGGCCGCGAACGATTCAATCCGAAGAGGTTCGAAAAGAACAGCATGTAATTACCATTTTATTACACACACAAACACACACACATACACACACACACACACACACACACACGCGCGCGTATATATATATATATGATATAAATTATCATTTTACGATGGCACCATCGTGGAAAGCCCGACCGTGTGTCTCCGGGTGAAATTAATTACTTACATAATTTCCAAGTTTTGTGTTCAAAGTGGAAAATATTTGAGATCGACTACATTTCCACACAAAGCGTTGCGAGGTGGCCGAGCGGTGACCAGCACGGCCCTCATTTAATTATAGTACTTCGGTACTAGACAGTAATCTGAGTTCCTGTATATAACCCAAGAATAGACTGTATTACGATTGAGTATACTTATGGATAAATGGCGGTGCAACTGAAGTCAGAGAGAATTGGATCAGTGGACCAGAGTTCAAACTCTGAATCCGAAACAATTTGCGTTCACTTTGCGACGCCACTTCGGGTTTCGGCAGGTAGCCACTCATCATATTTCAAGCTTCATTTTCCTTCAAAGGAACTACAGCTTTTAGTGTGTTTTTTGAGGAGAAAATGCCAGAAGGATTAAAAAAAGCATAAATTAAGAAAAAAAAAAGTTATTCTTCTAATTCTTCATCGTGCATTTTTTTCTAATCTTTCATCATGCAAATTTTTCTAATCTTTCATCATGCAAATTTTTCTAATATTTCATCATGCAAATTATTGCTAATCTTTTATCATGCAATTTTTGCTAATCTTTCATCATGCAAATTTTTCTAGTCTTTCATCATGCAAATTTTTCTAGTCTTTCATCATGCAAATTTTTGCTAATCTTTAATCATCCAAATTTTTGCTAATCTTGTATCATGTAAATTTTTCATCATGCAAATTTTCCCCATTTTTTATCATGCACATTTGTTAAATCTTTTATCATGCAAATTTCTTTCCATTTTTCTATCATGCAATTGTTTTCAATCTTTTATCATGCAATTTTTTTCCGATCTTTTATCATTGGAAGTGCAAGCTACCGAACGGTTGACGGCGTGGAGAATAGACTAAGCGAGCCGATTTCAAACTCTGACTGTGATACTTTCTGTTTACTCCACACCAACACCCTTGGGAAATCCCTACCTTCACTGCTGCAGTGCTTAGTCTCTCAATAGATACTGTCAGGTAACCAATGTCTTTTGGTAGCATGTCGTGTCGGATATTCAATTAGGAAATTTCAAAAAGTGGTGATCAATTAATAAGTAACTTGGTTGTTGGGAAGTGATCACTAAAAAAAGTTTGAATTTCCACCGAACAAACGTGAATGCTGCTGGTCAAAAAATAAGGGATCAATTTGGGATACACTTACATAGCAAATCGAACCCCTACTAAAAATCTATTTGGGGGGAGGGAGATTAAGAAAAAAGAAGTTTTTTTTCTAGATACAATAAGGAGTTTAGATTTTTAGTCCTCTAGCTTTGTCGAGGTGACCTGTACGCGATATACATACATAGCAAACCAGCCAGGCAGACAGATAGACCAGCTTAGAAACTGGAGAAACTATGTTGATAGTTTTGGCGACAGATCTGATTGATGGTTTCCAATTTGAAAAAGAGAGAAATGCTCAAAATATTTTTTCAATCTCTTAACATGCAAATAGGATGTGCTTGGTGGACAAGCCCTTAACAACATGGTCTACATTTAATTACACTACTTCAATACTAAACAGTAATTTGACTCCCTGTGTAAAACCCCAGAAGAGAGTGTATAAATTACTATTGATTATGATAGATACATGAAATAGCAGTTAACAGCTGTTAGAACGGGATAGGTGAGCCAAGTTCAAACTCTAACTGAGTCAGTCAGCATTCACGTCACACTAACTCCCTTGGAAATGGCATGAATCAATCTGTACCCCCTTTCCGACAACTGACAGACCATCGTGGCAGGGTAAGGCTAAACACCCTTCCTTTGTCTCGCTCTTACTCAGTAAAGATATATGTCCGACAACAGACCAAAGAAACGACTGATAAAAAAAAATACCGATTAGAGTAATTTCCATTTTATGATATGACCGGCTGTGAAAGACCGACCATTCGTCTCCAAATGAACTTAATTACTTTACTTCATTTCCCAGTTCTGTCTACGAAGCGAAAAATATTTAATAGCGGCAAAATGTTCACACCAGGAAGTGGCCGAGCGGTTAATGACAAAGGGGATTGGTTCCAATAATACTAAATTTAATTATAAATTAAATAATAAAAGAATCGAAATGATAACCGAGAAATGCGATTTAGGAGTGGCTTTTGTTATTGAATTACTGTAGCCATTAATGTTGGCAAAGAGTTATGTCCCTTTTTATACGTGCATGTGTTAGCATGTTTGTGTGTTCCAACGCTTCTGGTCGTTCTTCTTTCTCCATAAACTTGAGAATTGGTTCTAGTAGTCCATAAAAAAAAAAAAATAAATAAATTAAATAACATTTTTTTCGATTTGTGGAGAAAAGGCTTTTTTGACCTTTTGGGGCCTTATTTTGACAGGTTAATTAATAACATCCAAATTCTTGTGAAACCAAATATTTCTATGTATTTTAAAAACTCTTTTTTAGATGTTTCCCCAGTTGAAAATGCTGATGATGTAATAAAAAAAACTGTTCTAACCATTTCCATTCTCCGATGGAATTATTTTACGTGATTTCGAATCGTAACGCTACAGTTGTTCAATTACTGACTGTTGTGGCGAGTTGATATCTATTTTAGTCGAGTCAATTTGGTAGTCTTACGAAAAAACTGCCAGAGGAAAATACAGAAAATAAGAGTGATTCGGCCATGTCATCAGAATATTAAAAAGCCAAAAAAGATTTCGAGTGAGGAGACTAGAGGAATGTGGAACTATTTTTATGGTTGATGATCAGAACAATTACTTTCGGCGCGACACATTTGCTTGTTTGTTATATGGCCGCTGTTTTTTTATTTTTTATTTTACCTCTGTTAGGCCTTATTTTGACGGATTTTTAAAATGTTGTTCCTGTGTTACAGTGCTCCTGGTCGTATCTAAAGACTTGTAAATTGGCATCAAAACTCCGCTAGATACATTCTGAATTTACTTATGATTTTTTTTCTTATTCTGACGGATTCTGACGCCAGTGATGTTATGAATAGAATTTATTCTGTCAAGATTTATTCCTCGATGAAATTTCCTTTACGTGACACTACAGTTGTTCAACTGACTCTGATGACAAGTTTCCTTTAATTTTGATCTTATCAATTGGGTCGGAAGCAATTCAGAAAATCGGTCGGACGATTCGGAATCCTCTGCTGAGTTCAAATTCTGGCTGGGACAGTTTGCGCTCACTTCACTAGTATAAAGGCGCTTGGGAAAGACATGTATCTATCTCTCCCCCGCTAGCAACACTTCAGGGATCAGGATAAGGTCAATCGCTCTCAGTGTCTCAGACAAAGTTGCAGAAAGCTAATGTCCAACAGCGGACCTTTAAAAAAAAAATAGAAACGGCTAAAATCGGAAATTCCAATTATCATTTTATGATTTTAGCGAAGCGGAAAGGCTGGACGAGTGTCTCTGGATAGAATTAATTACTTACATCATTTTCCATTTTTGTTTCCGAAACGGAAAATGTTTAATACCAGCAATATATCCTCGAATCTATTCAATGGTGTCAGCGTTATTGTTCTCTGGTACGGTGACTTATTTTTTTGTTTTTTAATTATTATTATTATTATTATTATTATTATTATTATTATTATTATTATTATTATTATTATTATTATTATCGAAAACGCAGAATTCGAACATACACGTACACGTAGAAGCCGCAAACTTATACACACTTACATCAACACGTGTATGCACACCTACAACATACATACATTCGCATACGTATGGTAATGATGATGAGAAAATGTACATGTCCGTATATATCGGTTCACGACTTCACATCTAACGACATCATCGAAATGCCAGATACCAACAGATACAAGTCACACAATACAAGCATACACCAATACAAGATTGTGTGTATGAAGTATGTATGTGCATATGTGTATATATTTGTATGCATATATTTACCATGCTTGCAGCGTACGTGTATATGTTTTTATATGTATGTGTCACGTGCGCACTTAAGTGGCCTGTGTCTACACGAGTGGATATAAATGTGTGGTATGTTCGTATGTAGTATGTGTGTATGTGTGTCTGTGTGTGGCATGAGTGAATGTGGTATATAGTTGCGTGTGTGTATGTGTTTATTCATGGTGTGTATGTGTATCGCGTGCGTGTACGTGAATATTATGCATCTTTCGATGAAAATGTCGTTCGATAAAAAGCCGTAGTACCGCGCGTTGTAAATCTTAGGCAGATGAAGTAAGAAGAAAAAAGCCAACAGGTATGGTTAATCACTCAATAGAAACCGTCACACGACCGGCAGCATGTTGTGTTGGGGATGATCAATTAAAATATCAGAAAAAGGGGTAATCGATGAAAAACATTACTTATCTTGCCTTTTGTTGGGCTGTGATCAATAATGAAGTCTGAATTTTAAAGAAAAACATGCTTGAATAATGCCAGACACAAACTGGGAATTTAACATCACCCCTTTGAAAACTATTTTTAGAGGAATTGGGAAAGAATAGAAGTCTTTTTTAGACATAATAAAGAGAGAATGTTGAAATTTTCAGCCCTCTAGTACCGTTGGCGCGACCTGTACGCGGGATAAAATCACACATACATACATAGTCAACCAGCCAGTTAGCCAGACCAATTAAAAAACTGAAGAAACCTATATTGACAGTTATGGTGACAGTTTTGGTTGACGGTCCCTAAAAATACACACGTCTCTTCAAATATCGTGGCACGACCTTTAATCGAACGACGTATCACCGAAATCACACATACGCACACACGCGCTCCCGCACCAGAATTGAATAGAAGAGAAAAAAAGAAAAAAATCAAAAAGTGTTTTTTTTAGCCACTCAATAGAAACCACAGTCCCGTGTTGGGGCTGACCAATTAAAATTTGAGAAAGGGGGTAATCAATGAATAAATTATTACTCTTGCCTTTTATTGGACAGTAATCGATAAAAAAGTTTAAATTCAACAAAAAACAATTTAGCATAAACACACATAGTAAATTGAACCTTCCAGCTTATGAGTGGATTTGAAAGAAAAGTTTTCAGAAAAACAAAAAGAAGTAAATGTTCAAATTTTCGTCCCTCTTGCTCCATTGGCACGGCCTGTACACGTTACACATTAATAGATAGCCAGCCAGCTAGAACCACCTAAGAATTGGAAAAACCTATCTAGATCAAACTAACGGACGATTTAACAACTTACATTGTAAATTGACTCCACCCACAAAACCAATTTTGAGAAGTAATTTAAAAGGAACAAAAATAACAGAAATTTTCCAAATATAAGAAGGAGTAAATGTTGAAGTTTTCGTCCTTCTAGCTCTATTGGTGCGACCTGTACGCGTGGTACGTACATACATTGCCTGCTAGACAGATGGCCTCACAGCAAGCAAGACCAGCTTAGAAACTGGGAAAACCTATGTTGACAGTTTTGGTTGTCAGTCTCTAAAAAAATCATATTTTGCGTGTTTTTGCGGGCTGACTTTGATTGCCGTCAAATCGAACTTAGCGTGAATGGGAAGTGTTTGGATTAAGGAAAGAACTACGTAGACGATAAGAAAATTAAAAGAGAGGGAATTTATGTTATTAATAAAGACGCAGAGTCTCCAAGATACTCATTCTTTATGATAGGGGATTTAAAAAAGTGAGTGAGAGAATAGATATATGAATAATTCAAATAGCACGGATTAATGCAAGAAAGACGGAAAAGGTGAGCCTATACCACGGCAAACGCCATGCACTAAATGAAAACTGAAGGAAGATCAGTTTATATATAGCTACGACGCCGGGGTGATAACTGTAAGAGTTGGATTTTCAATACATTAGACTATTGTCTTGGTGTATGAAAAACAACCCTCAATCAAAATTATATTCCCTGGTTTGCTGGAGAAAAAAAATCAATCGATTCTTCCTTAGCTCAGGGTTTACTCTTCCTCAAAATGTCATTGGAATTCATTGAGAACTCTTGGAGATAATGAGTGTTCAAAGAGAAAATCTGTGAACACATAAATATATATGAAAAATAATATCCCTCAATCGAAAAAGAATTTCTGGATCCTCCCCAACGTTGACCAATTCATCCTGGTCCAAGGGCCAATTTTTCCCCAAGAGCTTAATCGAAATCCATAAACAGGTTTCTCCTTTGAGTGATCACAACGAAAATAACAACAATGATTTGAAGAATCTGTTACCGAACTATCAACATAGTTTTCTTCAGTGTATAAGTTAATCTGCCTGGCTATTAACGCTTATGTGTGCATCACGTGTACCAGCTACACCAACGGGGATAAAGGGTTAAAAAATGAATCAGTCATTCCTTATTATGTCTACTAAAACTTTTTTTTGTGAGAAATTCCACTCGAACAGATTTTTAAGAGGCTTTATTTGTATTATAATTTTATAACAATTTGATCCCTCACTTTGGGTCTGGGAGCATTCACGCTGGTTCTTTAAAAATTCAGATTTTTTGCGATCACTGCCCAACAAAAGGCGTGAGAAATATCTTATTTTGCTATTGTGAACACCTTTTTCCCATTTTTTAATTGATCCCCCGCCATCGAGGCATGCTGTCAAAAGTTAGTCTCGTGATGGTCTCTATTGACTGATTATAATAACTCACACTCTTGATACTGTTATAAGTGAACAACTCCAGCCACAAAAAGTGTCAAATGGTTCTATCCTTCGTTTTATGAGCAGTCGTTTCTTGATGCGTTTGTTTTTTCATGCGTTCCAGCACTCCTGGCCACACAGTTTTGTCCATAGACTTGAAAATTGACACAGGTTATCCACTAGACTTCTTTTGATAACATTTTTTTATCTTTGAAAACCTTCTTTCAACAGCTTTAATAATTACATTTAGATCCTCGTGAATTTAAAAAAGATCTATTTTAAATGTTTTCCAATGGAAAACACCAATGATGTCATAAATGAAATTTATTCTGACCGTATTTATTCTTCGACAGAATTGGTTTTTTTTCGTGACTTCAAATTTTGACGCTACGGTTGATCAGTCATTGACTATGATGATGAGTTATTTCCACGTTTGGATGGACCAGGAATCACAGACATTGGAGGAAGTATTGAGACTCTCCGAATAACCATTCTACAGAGATTCTGAGAACACTAGATTGGTGGTACTTCCAAGAAGCTGAAACGTAGTAACATAACAACTTAGTTCGAATTACTTCCATTAATTCATGGTACAATGGAAATTCTTAATCTTTAAACTCGAGAGGGTATTAGGTGGACCGTTGTACCCCGAGGTTTCAATGTAATGATCATAAGCACAAGACCAAGTGGTGTAAATCAACGAGGTTTGCAGAGCTATATCTATTCACTCGTATCAGTCTGTCCGTCTGACAATGTTTTTGTCTAAGCAATACATCCTAAGACTCTGGATGATTTTCATTGACATTTCACTGACGAGTGGAAGATGTGCTACAGAAGAATTGATCATTTAATTTGGGGTGGATCCATGATTCTTCCTTACCTGAATCTTAGCTCTAAGTCCACGCCACACAATATCTCCCGAAGTTATCGAAGAATTCCTACAGAATGTTGTGGATACGTATATCATGGCCGGAATGAAAATCTATCAAATTTTAGGTGCGTAAGGTTTTAGTAATAAATTCAGTGATTAATCCCCGTAAGAAAAATTTTTTTGGATATATTTGCATCTCAACGAAACAATTAGAAAAACTTTTTTCACTGGAAAAGTCCATAGTTCCCAGAACAGTTGGTAAGGAATATTTTCGTCAGCAAAATCCATTGTTGCGACTGGAAGAACGAGGATCGAAACCTCTAACAAAGGCCAGCAAGATTAGCTCGCTGATCATTGCTATACGAGGTGGATTCTGATCCATTATTTTTCATATAATCTATTCGTTAATCACAGTGAAGAAAATTGACGGATATAATGAGATTTCCATGAGATACTTTTCAGGGAAATATTTTTATCAGCAATATTTTAAACTTTGGGTGAAGGGTCCAGTGTTACGGACAGAGAATCCAATAAATCTGCACTGTTCATTATATAAGTAGATGGATTTATATCTGCTTTCGAGTTCATCGAATACGTGAGCATTGCTTATCTATGAATAAGTCTGACAGCCATGTTTTGTAAACTGCGGTGGTGGTTAGAGGGAGGGGACTTTGTCAAATTCTCAACGATGATTACCCACAAATCCACATATATACAACAACAGTGGCAATGGCAGTGGATTTGCCACCTTGAAGAAGACAGAGAAACCTACTGATATTTGCAGACTCAGCGCTTATCAAGAAAAACTTGTGAAAATAGGAGTGGAGTAATCTTTTGCTATTGGCGGGAATAGAAACAAAATGTCAGCGAGTTCGACAAACGTCGGTGAAGATTAAGATGAAGTAACAGAAAAGGGAATCAAAATGGCGGGCGAAAATGGTGGATAAGGTGGGTCTTTCTTGGCGGGAAAAATCATAAAACGAATGACACGGTAAGAGAAGACTGAAACTATCTGATTCTGAACTGATTATTTTGACAGTTCATTCCGTTCTGTTTTCCAGTGACTGAAGCAGAACTGCCAAAATAATTTCATCCGTTGTATCAATATCACAAATTGATAAGTCTTCCAAAAACGCACCAAATATAATTATACATATATCAACC
This sequence comes from Thysanoteuthis rhombus, assembly GCA_963457665.1. NCBI lineage: Eukaryota > Metazoa > Mollusca > Cephalopoda > Oegopsida > Thysanoteuthidae > Thysanoteuthis > Thysanoteuthis major. The sequence goes on from OY735198.1 coordinate 2,876,192, forward strand.
AATATGATTATTATGATAAATCTGGATAGAGCTGTATAACACTTATAAAAATGAGAATACTATTTTAAATAAAGATTTTCGTCCTCCGATTTTTTTCTCATATCATACTATTTCTTTTCATTCGGCTTAGGAATTAGGTTTCAGGAATTTTGAGATGGGATCCGTTTGGTACAGTCTGTCCTTCCTAAGAGACTCTTTAAGTGTTGTCAGGCATTTATTTTTTGATTTTTGAAGTACAATAGAGAATAATTCTCTCGGCTGAAGGTTTTGAAAATGGAAACAAAAGGAGATTCAATATCGAAAGGGACAATTTAGGAAATGAACGTAAAATATATGATGGATACAAAGTAAACCCACAACTTCGGCTTGATCTTCTTGTGGTAGTGTTGTAGCTCGTGTAATCAGTAGGTAAGCCGTATCCTTCAATGAAAATCAAATTTTATTCACAACACAATTGAATTAACCAGACTCTTAATTACATAGTAACACTTCTATCTATATGAAAGCAGAGACGAATTTAATTTCCCAAACCTATAATGAATTTCAAAGGGAATAATTAGTGATAATTCTAATTAGCCAGGGTAAAGGCACTTTTGATTGTTTGATGAATACAAAAGTTGCACCTTGTTCCAAAAGTTTTCTGTACCAAATTTTAGCTCAATTTCACAATTTATAAAGCTGCTTCATTGGAATTAACTGCGAACGATGCAGATCCCCTGGCCAAATCGCTTTTGTGAGTAGATTCTGGCTTCGCTCCAATAACAAGAATATTTTTCAAAAGATATAAAGTGTAGCAAATATTTCGGATACTGTTCCAAAAGTACCGATGTAACCTCCATGAAGAACTGAATTTGATACCAGCGTAGCGACTTTGTCAGCCCTGAAATATAGTGTTCCATAAGTGCAGTTTTTGAGCGAGTCTGTCTGCTGGTGATTTCAGTCTGCCATTTTCACACTTCCGTTAATCGTTTCAAAGCGAAAGTCCCTTCGTTGCCGTCAAAGAAATATCTATTTATCCGAGTCAAAGAGGTTGGAAGAAATATATGTACTCACTTGTGTCTGTCTATCCAACAGTCCGTCTATTTGTCAACATAATATCTCCAGAAGTTCTCAATGAATTAAAATGAAATTTTGAAGGAGGGTTGGCAATGGGCAACAAACTAATTAATGAAATGATGAGGTGGATCCGAAAATTCTGAACAATCACCCCCCAGGATCTTAGCTATATGTCCACGCAATATCTTAAAAACTTCTCAAAGAATTTCAATGAAATGTTCTGGGAAAGAAGTGATCAAATTAGGGGGTGGGTCCAGAAAATGATTTTCAGTTGAGAAATATTCTCATCTGATCACTCGCTATTCTCCAAACAATACTTCCGAAAGTTCCCCCCAAATTTCAGCGTAATTTTGCTGGTAAAGTTGACCATACGCTAAGGAAGAATTGAACAAACTTTAGAGTGGATCAAGGTCTCTGTTCGTGATTATGCGATGTTTTTTCATATATTAAGTAGAGGTGAATGAAAATGGCAAACCGAAACACAAGCACCTCATCTTCTTCGAAGCTACATATGAACTATTTTTCATCCAGATTTTAGTTAGTGTAAAGCGTTGGCAGAGATATGCGCTCTCTGAGTTGTTTCTTGTTGTGATATTCTTTTGAGAAAAAATATTGTGTGTTCTTTTGGTAATTGATACAAATTGCCTTGAGCTCATTAAAGTTAATTTCTTGTCTTACTCGATAGGTTTAGAACAACTTGCTTTAAAACACACACACACATATACGCGCGCACATACACACATATGTGCGTGCGTGCACACACACATATGTATGCGTGCATGCGTATATATATATATATATATATATATATATATATATATATATATATATATAACTTATTATCGCTATTAATAATAATTAATAATCCCACTCGGTAATTGTTGAAATGTAGATGCTTTGAAATACCAAAAAGAAAATAGTTGAGGTCTCTAGGTTGGGAGGGAGGGAGAAGAAACCACGTTGACTGGTGGAAAGTGCAAAATCTGCTGTCATATATATATATATATATATATATATATATATATATATATATATATATATATATATATATATAAGTCGATTCCCAACAAAGGTTGTCGGAACCCAGCTCCGTGGAGCATAGGACTCGGACCTGAGATAAAAAATATTCCTTGTTTATAGTCTGTCTTGCATCACTTAAAAAAAAAATTAATATCGTTTTTATTTCATTTTACTGTTATTTTCCTTATGATCAAAATTCAATTACAAAGGGAGCTGGAGAAAGTGTTGAGCATGAAAGTCAGGGTAGTACCAGTAATAGCAAGTGTACTCGAGACTATACCAAAGACACTGGAAGCAAGATTGGAAGAACTAGGGAAGAAAGGAAGGATCGAGACTATACAGAACCAAGCACTGCTGGGGACCATACAAATACTGGTGAGAGTGCTAGAAATATGAGATCCATGACCCCCAGCTGACAACAGTGTCCAAACAGAGAGAAGGGATGAGAGGAGGAGAAGAAAAAACAAAACAAAATAAAACAAAGACACAACACACCACAAATGGTGTTAGAGGTACGAACCACAGCGCTGCTGTGATAGGTGAGAGAGATATGAGAGGAGGGCTGGAGACCTGGGGAGACTTAATGTCACTGCGCTTTCAGCAATAACCACCAGGCATCTGGTGTGGAACTGTAAACCACAGCACTGCTGTGGACTGTGTGAGTGTAGAGAGGAGGGCTGGAGACCTGGGGAGACTTGCTGTCACTCAGTCTTCGACAATGACCCCGAGGTAAGTGGTGAGAAAATAGATAATAATAATAATAATAATAATAATAATAATAATAATAATAATAATAATAATAATAACTTCTTGATTTATCATATTTATTAGTGGTAATATTTATCTCCTCTGGCAATGCTAATAATATATTCACGAAGTTAATATACTTTGATTTCAACTTTCAAAATGGGGCCTAAGAGATGGGGTTATCATAAATTTCAAACGCATGGGTGGGGAGAAGAACTAAGTTCAATAAGGACACAAGAGTCGTTTCCAAGGGTGTGACTAGGGCCTGGGCTCCAGGCTACAAAGCCGTCGAATTACACTTCCGAGGGAATAGCAGACCATTACAGTCAGCACACCCCTGCTTCGGCCAACTAAGATCTTTTAAAGTTGCAGACAGTCGTACAAACGTAAGGATCTGTTCTTAAAGTTGCAGACAATCGTACTGTCCCGATTCTCCTCCAACAAGACGGTATAACTCTATAGCAAGCTCCGACATCAACCAAACATGGAATGACTACACTTCTTGGTTTAATTACGAACCAGCATTACAGTTGGTATATTCCAGCAGATGAACGACAGACATTCATAGCTGGTGAGGCATCTGCCAGAAGAAGGACACTCCTGTCTAACCTACAACTTAAGGCCTTGTTCTTATTTGTACTGCCTAGTAGACTACAGGAGGCAAAACCCTTGGTCGCACTTGCAGTCTCTCTGTCTGTCTGTCTGTCTGTCTCTCTTTATATATATATATATATATATATATATATGATAATTTATAAAATTAGTAACTCTATGATTTTGGAGATGTATGTCTCCGATAAATATCGGTTACATAGTTTGTAGTAATGTTAACTGTGTGAAAAATTATCCATGGGAGTGCTCGATGACCGTTTATAATGAAAGCAGAGTTTTTGAATAGATTTCGTCAGAGGAAATATTAACACAGAAATTAAAGAGAAAACTTCGTTAAAATTTCTCAGTGCTGTATTACGATGTGGTTTCATCTCCTCGGGAGAACCAGAGTTAAGTCTCTTTGATCTTAAGTAGGTTTGAAAGGTTTCTCTATGCTTTTACTCGGAACGAAACTATATGCAGTGAGTGCATTAGATTTATTATTCTTTTCATCTACGTTATAGTTTAACAGGCAGAACTAACTAGAGATGTGGCGTAGTGTGAAGATGATCAGAAGCTGTCCAAGTTTCATTTTTTGTTTGTTTAGGGAGTGGTATCAAAGCGTTGTATCGTAATGCATGTGTAGAATAGGAGACGTTAAGTGATACCTGCATAATGGTGGAAGAAACTTGTGGGACGAAATATTTTGTGGAAATGTTTCTTGGCGGATCGGAGATTTGGTTGCATGAGTCAGAAAACTAAATACAGAAATAAGTATATATATATATATATATATATATATATATATATATATATATATATATATACGTATATAAATATTATAATTATTATAACTAATGCTCCCTTCTTTAGGGTTAAGCACTCTTAGGTAGGCTACTCGTTTACTATAAGGTACTTTGCAATGCTCTTCAAACTACAGAATGGAGCACTCTGGTAGATGGAGAATTATGCGTAAGTAAATATATTGCTTAATTCGTCCAGTTCTACGGCGGGCTGGGGTAGAGCATCTTCCTCTGGGTCTGAAGCAAAGGTTTAGACCCGACCTAGCAGTGCTTGAAGAGATACCAGATAGTCTATAGCCACAACGAAGAGTTGTAATACAACGAAACAGCTGTTTGTAGATGACACAATTATTAAATAATGTTCTATAAGTATATGGCATGAACTATATTGTAAGAAAGGGGGTCGTGTTTAATCAGCATTGTTGGGGTGCCATATTAATACAACTGTTTTGTTTTTTAAATACCCGGAACGGTTACATGGTAAACAACTGATCCCAACCAGAGACAATCTATACGTCGTACCATGATAACAAAGTACATTTGAAACAGGGAAAAACACTGAAAAAAATACATGAATTGCATTGACAGATATTGGGAAATAGATGACTGAAATGACACAAAAATTCTTTTGAAAACGTTCTTTAATGATTAGTGTTGAAAGCTGTAAGGCTTTCTAGATTTCATATAATATAAAGACTATTCCACAAACCTACAACACTATAACTTCACATGCAAGTATATGTAGTATGTAGATTTACTATGCGTGTATTTCATTTTATTTAATTTCTATTTTGTTTGAGTTCAGTTTTCGTTAATTTAATTTCAATTTTTAACTATTAGTATCGCCTTGATTTTAATTTTAATTTTCGATCGTATATTAGTATCGACTCAAGAAATCTCGAGATTGACTGTGAGTTGTATTATATTGGTTAATAAGCACCACTGAATACGAAATAAACAAAAATTATCAATGATATACATAATATCACCGAGAAATTGAACATTGATGGCAGAGTCGGAAAATTGCTTATAATGAAGCCTATATACTACTTGAAGGCCATAAGCTGAACTTTCCCAACAAAGTTCAATCTAGAGTAATTAATCCAGCTGAAATCTAATTAGGACAAGTTTCAAACTAGATTTTATAGAATATCATTGACAAAGTTAAAACAAAACTCACAACGAATGGATAGATAACACGGATGCAATTATCTGATTGAAGAATCTTCAAAAAAAAAGAGCAAGCCACATTCATCAAGTTTGGTATAATTGATTTCTACCCATTCATAACTGAGGAAATCTTTGATAATGCAATTATTTTCGCAAAGCGGCACACCATCATACCACAGCAAAACATCAAAATAAGATATTACAGGAAAACGGTATTGAAAAACGATAATATCATTTGGACCTAAAAGAACAGCACAAACAACTTCGACGTCCCCGTGGGGGCTTATAATTCTTCCCAAATCTCGGACCTAATTGATCTGGACATGCTCCACCTTCTAAAGAGAATTATTAATTAAACAGAAATAAGACAATAGAGAGATGAGGGTTTTCCGTGGTAAACGACAATAATGGGCTTAAAACTAGCAGCCTACAAAAAATCCATCAATTCATTAACAAATATAGAGATAATGTCTAATATGAAAATCATTAATTTGCTTAACGTAACACTAAAGCTGAGTAATAGCACATATCGAATAAACATCAACTCAAGTCACACAATATTGGAACTGAAACAGATTCTTAATTTAATCAATACTACAATCAATAATAATTCCTCCCACAAAAAAATATAATTGACATGGAAATACAGCATTGGGAATTATCCCCCAATTTTTTGGTTTTTATATGTACTAGCAGATGTACTCAGCTTTGCTTGGGTTTCTAAATATCTGGTATACACAATTATGAGTAAACCATACTTTGCATCAGTTGGTTAAGACAATACTGACGATCATCATTTCTGTTAGGCATAGTTAATTCTACCAGAACTGTAGTTTCCAAGCAATCATGAAAATATATCTATTTCGTTTATATAAGCATTTGCCAAAGCATGAATATGAGATACAAATATAAAAATGAAATTCTGCTCTTTCAATTATTCGAAATTTTCAGTGAGAAAATGTTGTTTTTCTTCATTTGAAAATACTGCTCTAATTTACATAATTACTGATCGTGAATTTTTCTTAATGAAGACCGTTTTTCCCAATTCAACCAAATTTCCAATCATCATCATCATCATCATCATCATCATCATCATCATCATCATCATCATCATTCTTTTAACATCAATCGTTGGGCATAGACCTCCCCCGGGATTCACCACACTTCTCTATAATGGGCGTCGCGGAGCCAGTACTTTCTGAATTTGTCTAGCTCGTCTCTTCATCTAATATTCTACCTGCCTCGGTTGCGCATGTGATCTCGGGGGATCCATGTCGTGAGTCGTGATGTCCATTGGTTGTCTGCCATTCCTGCAACATGGCCAGCCCACTGCCATATGAGATTTTCAATGGATTCTATGATGTCCCTGATTCTCGTCTTTTCTCGGATGTACTGCGCTATCTTGCAGTCTCTCCATGTGAGGCCCAGCAGAATTCTTTCATCACATATTAAATTACAGTTTTACTTTCAAGATAAATCGGTTCGAACTTGTGTTCGTCACAGGGGTGCAAAACGAGAACAGACTGGCAGAAAGACTTTACACATTTCACTTTATAGCCATTACGTGTTACCATATACATAAAGATAGCTAATTAGCTCTGCCTGGCCGTTAAACTATCACCTAGATTTAAAAAAATAATGAGAAACTAGCATTATTCTAATGCACTTCCAAAATGTAGTTTCGTTCCACGTAAAAGCAGAGAAACTTCTGAAGCCTCTTTGAAATCAAAGAGAGTTAACACGGTTTCTTCTGACGAAAAGTAATTGACATCGAAATACAGTATCAGGATTTTTTCTCAAGGTTTTCATTAATATTCTGAAATAAATTGATATATATATATATATATATATATATATATATATATATAAACCTTTTAACCACAGAAAGTTACACACACACACACACATACACCACACACTTCTGAAGATTGGAAACTCCCTGCAAAACATGTATAGCATAGTAATTAATCCATTTATGGATTAATTAATTAATAAATAAAGTTTCCCTTCACTTTTACTCCCTATTGTTCACACACAACCACGTATAAATATATGTATGTATGTATGAATGTATATATATATATATATATATATATATATATATATATATATATATATATATATATATATATTAAACACTATAAACCCATCATACACCGGATATCGTATTATATCATATTATATTGTATCCCTGATATATATGTATATATATATATATATATATATATATATATATATATATATATATATATATATATATATATATATATATACTGGCAAATGTACTTGGCCTTAAGTGGATACAATCACATAAGTTCACCATATACTTATGTATCTCCGTATGTATATAGACCTATGCATTCTGAGACTTTCTTCAGAATTGGTCTCAGAAAGGGGATTATAACTCCTACAATTGAAAACCTAAACAAAAAAGTTAATGAAGAGTTTTTATAGAATTTAGGAAGAACTTTTGGCTAAATGTCCTCAAACCTTTTCATTGACTCCGGTTGCCGAATGATGTTGGCGTAATTTCTTTGTGGTACTACGACTCTGTCAATCTACAGTAAACTCCCATTATGAGGGCACCCTGGGGGATTTAAGAATGCCGTTGTAATGGATTCGTTGTTATAACGTTTGGATTTTATACAATGTGAATTAATTAAAAAACTTAGAATATATAAAAAAATGACTTTCGTCAAACTCCAGTACAAAGCTGGGAGTGTCATCATCGTAACAAGAGAAACAAGGAAAATCCTCACCAAAATGAGAAATATGAACCAGTAAAAATCCTCATTCCCCTATTGAGATTTGAACTCATGACGAACAGCCAGTACACTGTGTCACCTGATGATCTATTACACAGGTGCACTTGGGCTCATTTCATTCAACTGAATAAATACATTTATACAAAAAATATATTTTTCAATAATTTTTTCACGTATACATGTATGATACAATAGTTTCAGTAATCATCTTCAGTTTGAATAAGAGTCGAGTTTGACTCTGCAGAAGCCAGTTTTGTTAATCACCCTTTCACGGTTGAATGCCCCATGTGTGGGTTACAGGTCTGGAAAATTAATGAATTAATCAAGAAGTAATCATATACATCGTGGTATTAATTGTTTGTAGAACATATCAGTAAATTCTTGGAAAATACCTTGGATGGACAAAAGTTAAGTGCAAAAATCATGAAAGAATCATGTTCAACATCATACAGAGAAATCACAAGCCAGCACAGTATATATCAGGAAGAAAACAGGAGTTTGAGACATCATAGAATCCTTTCGAAAACTCAAATGGCAATGGGCTGGTCATATTGCAAGAATGGCAGGAAGTCAATGAACATCACAACTCACAACATGGATCCCCCGAGATCACATGCGCAACTGAGGCTTTCAGAATGCAAAATGGAGAGACGAACTAGACAAATTCAGGAAGTGTTAGCTCCGTGACGCCTGCGATAGAGTGTGGCAAATCCTGATGAAGGTCTATGTCCTACGATGGACGTTAAAAGACTGATAATGATGATGAATAGGAGAAATCATATTATTTTAAAGGCTTACTAATCTTAGTTTTTTAAATAATACGGAGAAATCTTCATGTGCTGTTGCTGCTAACTAATCTCCGACGATAGTCTTGTGAGAATATAAAAAAACAATCGTGTAGTTAGAACACGTATGTCATTAAGTAGTGCTGCTAGAACGCGTATTCACAGAATCATCATCATCATCATCATCATCATCATCATCATCATCATCATCATCAGTCTTTTTACGTCCGTCGTTGGACATAGACCTTCCCCAGGATTCGCCAAATTTCTCTATCATGGGCGTCATGGAGCTAGTATTTTCTATATTGGTCTAGTTCATCTCCCCGTCTTGAATTCTGCCGGCCACGGTTTTGCATGTGATCTCTGGGGATCCATGCTGTGAGTTGTGATGTCCATCAGTTGTCTGCCATTCTTGCAACATGGCCATTAAAGTTTTTTAATAGTGTCTATGATGTCTCAGACTCCCGTTTTTTCCTGATATTCTGTGATGTCTTCTGATCTCTTCGTGTAAGGTTGAGCATGATTCTCTCATGCATGCGTTGCATGCTTCTCAGATTGCAGGTTTATCTCTTGATTAGTTTCCATGTTTCAGCTCCATAAGTGACTATCGGGAGAATGCATTGGTTGTACACTCTTCTTTTTAGGATTAATGGGATCGTCTGGATTTTGAAAGTCGAGCTTGCTCGGCCGAAGCTTTGCCATCCTACAGTGATTCTTTGCCCATGGTAGATGTAGTGGTCTATCTTACCCAGTTTTGCATCTTCGATCTTGGCAGTTATGTTCTTATTCTCAATATGATTGTTGCACATAACTTTTGTTTTACTGAAGTTCATACTGTATTAACTAAAGTAAGTTCAGCAGTTACCTATTGGTCTATCCTTGCCATATCTAGAGCAATATTTAGTGAGTTGCACTCAGATACCCAATTGCTCTTCACCCCGCTTAGTAATTTTGGGAAACTTCCATCTTGTTTTTATTAGGACCACCCCTGTTAATTGATTTTTGAGAGTCCATCTCTATTCTTATCTCCCAAATTGTTGGCGGAAGCGGGAGGAAATTACATATTTGTTAAAATGTTCCCATCATAAGGCAACAATAATGCAATATATATAATGCAATGGGGAGAACTTGCTTGAACTAATTGTGATTATAAATAAGTTAATCAAGTTCGACAGACTTTTCAGTTTGGTTTTTCTCCGAGAACAAAGGTCAGTTCAATACGTTTTTACCTCCAATATGCTAATTCCACTCCAGTAATAAATCTTTGTGTAATGACTTCGTTTTGTTCAGATCCTACCTAAATGTGTCGGGGGCCATAGTTTCCTAGCCCCCTTGCAGATTGTTTAAACTCCCTGCTTATCCTCATCTCAGTTTATGAAATTATGACAGGTCATAAAACTACAGTCTAATGAATTTGAACTTAACTGAGTGACCCATATCCGTGGCCTCGTGCCAGTCTAACCATGGACGATTTGCTGTGCTATGTAGTGAATTTGAACCGTTTTAAGTGACCCACACTTGTGGCCTTGTGTCAGAGTAGCTTAGTAAATATCTATAAAAAAACATGTTTTTAAAGGTCTGTATCAAAATGGTTGCGGACATAAGCCCACAAGTCTGGGTGAGTGTGTGGGGGGTGTGCACTGATGTCTCCCACGAATTGGTCAGTGCGCGTAAAATTTTGCGTCCCTTTTTAGAAAGAGTTCCCGTACACTTATGGTTGGAAACATCTTAGAAATGTTTGTTTTGTTCAAGTGAAAAAAATTGTGAACAACTAATGAATAGAAAAAGAAAAGATCTCCCATTGTTTGGTCAGATCGCTCAGAATCCGAGAGTCTCTGGTAAGAAAAATGGCCTTTGGAAGCGGAATTATTTCCCTTCACAGTTGCTCCAACCCAGCAGAGAGTGGTTCCAGAGTTTGGGGAGAACATTTGGCTCTAATCCTGGTTACACAAACACTAAAACCACCCAAAACAAACAGGCAAACGAAATGAAAAGCACTCAGACTGCGCATGCCTCTGCTAACCTCGAACATCAACTAATAACTGGAAGAAGAAAAAGAAAGAAAGAAATACTGAGTTGCTTCTTTTGAAATTTAAATATAGCTTTATTAATAGTTGTTCGTTTTTATACTTTCTTCTCGCAGAGTGATGATATATACTTCAATCAGAAATAAACTTCTGGGTCTGTCACAAATTTTGACCACTTTTCCCGTGGCCCATAGCTCTCCCTTCCACAAAATTTAATCTAAGTTCATTCAAAACATTCGGATATATCGTGTGGACAAACAGAATGACCTAATTATTATTCATACTATAATAACGTATACATTAATTTGCAATGAGCAGATGTTTTCTGTCACGCAAAGGGGCGCAACTAACGTTGTAAAATGAAATTTCATTCGTATTCTAATGACGTAATAAAATGGTTAATTTGGAGAGTGAAAATAAAAAAAGGAACCAAAACAAAGACGGAAAATAATGAAAATCCATTTGTGGTCCACAGAACAGTATTTTCCAAGCTCACAGAAATACAAATCTCTCTTACCCTCATGTATAAAATGCAATACGTACAGAATGCTATTCTCCAAGCTCATTGCAATGCAAATCTTTTATCCGTGTATATAAAATGCAATGTGTATAGAAGGCTATTCTCCAAGCTCACTGCAATGCAAATCTCTCTTACCCACATATATAAAATGTAATGTATATAGAAGGCTATTCTCCAAGCTCATTGCAATGCAAATATCTATTATTCACGTATAAAAAGTGCAATGTGAATAGAAGGCAACTCTCCAAGCTAACTGTAATGCAAATCTCAATTATCTATGTAAATAAAATGCAATGTGGATACAAAGCTATTCTCCACTCTCATTGCCATTCAAATCTCCATTATCCGCGTATATGGAATGCAATGTGTTTCCAAACATTCCATATATGTAGAGGAGGTGTGTGATTTTCGGATGAAGGCACTGGATCTTCGAATACAATATATCTTATGGACCCCCGACCCCACCATAAAAAAGTGATCTAGAAGAATCCTAATAAATAATCTAAAAAAGATTTTCGAAGAGCACAGTCAATGATATAGGCCTTCATTTTTTACGTTATAGTTAAACTACATATATATATATATATATATATATATATATATATATATATATCGTTGGCAGAGGGGGAAAAGGTGATTGATAGTCTGGGGAACACAGCTTACTGTAATTCTTATCTGTCAAGTAATATTCAAAGTAGACTCCAGTTATTACGGCATCCTCGGGGATTTAAGAGTGCCATAACGAATTTGCTGTTATAACGTGTGAATTTTATAAGAAGTGTATTAATAATGAGAAACCATAAAGTATAGCAGAGAAGTATATTATTATATAGAATTACCCGTTCAACACTCTAATGCTCCACATACGGGTTACAGGTCAGCAAATAAAATTAATGAATCAGAAAGTAATCATGCTAACAATATACATGGTGGTATGTAATTCATTGTTTATTGAACATATCAATAGATTGTTCGGAGATACCTTAGATAGGCAAAAGTTTGATGCAAAAACAAAAGAAGAGTATATTTAGAACAAGAAGAGGAAGGAGTGTTTGATTTAGCTGGATTTTCTAAGGATGTACTAATTCTACTTTTCAGTATAATGCATTGAAATCTTCGGGGGCTTTTGCTGCAAACCAATTTCCGATGATAGTCTTCCGAGAATATAAAAACAAAAGAGTCATTAAATAGTGCTGTTAGAATTAGTGTCGTTACACAGCTCACTGTATTTCTTGTAAACCATCTCACTGAAGTTTGGCACATGATTTACTCACATGATTTTGGTACTGTTTACCTAAACAAGTTCATAATATATTCACTCTGCGACGCCCATGATAAAGAGATTTGGAGAATCTTGAAGAAGGTCTATATCCAACAACAGACGTTAGAAGATTGTTGCTTCTGCTGATACATAGACATTTACTGTCTGCGCAAAATGTATCTGATATATTGCAAAAAGCTAATTTCAATATACTTACATATACGGTTTTAAAATCGACAGAATTTTGACCAGAGATTTTTTTTATTTTTGTGCATATCTTTCTGATATTCAATTCTATTTCAATGTTTCTTGATTTTATATTTGTTCGACCAAAACTGTAAATATCAATACGTTGAAATAAACTTTCACATTTATCAAATACTTCAGGCATCGAATGTATATCATGTATCATATAAGTTCATAAGTCGTAAAAAAGATCTAGATATTAAGTCCCGTTATCATAGCGTATAATATTCAAACTAGTGTCTTCATAGTTAATGTTTCTGTTCCAGGATAAGGAACGATGCATTCTTCAGCCTTCCTTATGCTATCAAGTTCGGTTATGAATATTGTTCTCATTCTACGACATATTCAGATTATCATCTTCATTTTTGTTGCTTTGATCACATCATCCAACCTTTCTAGTGTGGCAAGAGATTCTGGGTTGAATTAATTGGACGACTTATTGCATTTACCGACCTTCATAGCATTTGTCTTGATTTTGATGGAAATGATTCTTCAGAATAGTATCGTCGAAATTGCTTTTTCATCATCGTGCAGTGGCTCACATTCCAACCTGTTCACCTTCCAAGTGACATCGCCGCTGGATTACATGTGACACAAGTTGAACTAGGAACTGTCGATTTCTCGTGTCGGTGGAAATCGATGATTATTTTTCATTTCCTCACGTTTAAAAACAAATACTTTCTACCTATGTTGAGAAAGGCACTGCACAGAAAATCCTGGGTTAGATTTATAACCGGTTTTCGAAATAAACTATGCACCTTTCTATCTTTGAAATCAAAATATCTCTACTGCTACCAACAGAAGCGTACTTCCTCTCTTGATATCTTTCCTTGCCCACACCATAGTAGCCAGCCAGTACACGACCAGTATCGTCCTACGGACAATAAACTTGCCCAATGATATTTTTCTGAAGAAATCTTTGGGTGCCAACGTATTCAAATTTAAACGGCTTAGTCAATCACCGAACTAGAGACTTCATAATGTCCGTGGAAAGAGTACGTGACCAACTCAGACCGTAATAATTTTCATTCCCACTGATATAGATACACTCGGTAAAGCAAAAGTAAGTATACTTCTATCTGTTTTCTCCAAATCCTTAAGAAAATCCTACACACCCACCGATAATTTAGCACTATCACGTCAATGAACTCTACTGGATTCTAGTTCTGTCTAAAAGAGAGATGATGTATCACTGAGTTATTTTCGCGAATGTCTCCATCTTTGTTTAGTACAGTACAAAACTCGAAGAGTTTGGCAAAATTGCATTTTGCCAAATTTCTAGTCGTATGTGTCAGTTCATTGAGTAAAAGAGAAAAGAAAAGAAAAGACTGAATCCTACGAACAAAATTACTATTTTCCATTTGCCGTATTGGATTCAACCAGTGAAAAAGTCAGGCAATATTTTACTAGAAAAGCCAAGCAAGCAAAAACACGATACGTACGATATTTCAATCATCATAAGGTGTTCACCCAGGTTAAAGTTTTATTGTAAAATGAGGGCGTAGTAATACGTATGGAAGATCATATGGGATAAGAGGTTTTCTTCCCGGAAACCTTTTATCGAAGAAAAAAAGGCATCTAAATGGGAATTTTGGCGTTCTTCTTGGAAACCTTTTGTAGAAACTTAAAACATTTAAATACAAATGGATGATAATTTTGGATAAGAGATTTTCCTGTAAATCTTTTTAAAAGAAATGAAAGCACTTTAATACACTCAAAGGAAACCGTGACGTTACAAACAACTTTTGGCAGCATGCTGTGTTGGTGGTGATCAATCAAAAAATTGTAAAAAAGGATGATCAGTGAATAAGTTACTTTTGAGTCTGAATTTTCAAAAAAAAGAGAACGGACACAAACTGAGGAATTAATTTAACATCAACTTACATAGTAAAGAAATTTAGGGTGAGAATTTATAGAAAGAAAAATGTTTTTTTTAAGTATGAAAAGGTGTAGATATTGAACATGTTGGCCTAGTAGCTCCCGCAGAGCGACTTATAAGCGTGATACAAACGTACATAGCCAGCCAGCCAGACCTACTTGAAAACTGTAGAAACCTATATTGATTCTTTTGGTGACAGTATCGGTTGAGGGTTTCTGACAAATTGAAGATTTTGTGGGATAAGAGGTTTTTTTTCTTTGAAACCTCTTACATGAATAAAAATGAATCATAATATATCCGTACTTTACATAAATGAATTACTGTAGCCCCGCGTGTGCCAGAACTAATTATCTTAAAAATGTCTATATTATATAAAGAATAGATCTTTTATCTGGAATCATCTGAAAAAAACAATGGATACTTTTATCCAGAAATATCTTTTAAAAAATGGATCTTTTATCTGGAATTATCTAAAAAATGGATCTTCTATTGGGAATTATCTTTAAAAAATGGATCTTTTATCTAGAATTATCTGAGAGGGTGGATTTTTTTAAATCTAGGATTATCTATGAAATAGATCTTTTATCTGGAATTATCTTAAAAAAAAAAAGAAGGATACTTTCATCCAGAATTATCTAAAAAAATGGATCTTCTATCTGGAATTATCTAAAAAAATGGATCTTTTATCTGGAATTATCTAAAAAATGGATCTTTTATCTGGAATTATCTAAAAAATGGATCTTTTATCTGGAATTATCTAAAAAATGGATCTTTTATCTGGAATTATCTGAAAAATGGATCTTTTATCTGGAATTATCTATAAAATAGATCTTTTATCTGGAATTATCTGAAAAAAAAAGGATACTTTCATCCAGAATTATCTTAAAAAATGGATCTTTTATCTGGAATTATCTAAAAAATGGATCTTTTATCTAGAATTATCTAAAAAAATATTAGCCCTAGATTAAGACTCTTTCAATCTAAAATGTCCACAGAGACCCAAAATAGTCATAAAATGATACATTAGTATCAGTTGTATTAGTCAATTTCAGATTCCAAATAGTTTAGAACATTATCTCCAGTATCTCAGGTTATACATCTATTCTGCCTGAAAATGAACTCACTTCAAAATGAATATTCTTTATACTGAGTTCGAAATGTATAGATTCCCCAAGGAATGGTTGCAGCATTTGAAAGAATGTAATTTTTTTTTATATAATGTTGTAAAAATCAAGTACTAATGGAGCTAGAAGACTGAAAATTTAACACTTACTATATATTATTGTAAAAACAAAAAAAAAAAACACATTGAATGTGTCTCTAAATTTCTACTTTTACTTTATCAAACTCTGAGTGATGTCTACCAATGCTATCAAACATGTATTATATACAAAATAATAATATACAATATCATGATGAGTACGTGGATCAGATATCCGACGATATCATTGAGTGGACAATATAGAAAATAGTAGTATTTCAATCAAATTTATTCACACAAACATATGATAAGTTATTATAACTTATCATTTAAGAGCACAAAAACAAAACCCTAAAAATCATCTGTGATCTCTGTTCATACATCTCCCTATTTTTCGAATATACGGAACAATTTTTTGTTTTGGAGTTTTTCCGTAATCTAAAATACTTAGCGTTTGTGCTCACGCAGTATGATATTACGTGACATTAATCACTAGGAAAACGATCATTTCATTTAAAAATGTTACTTTGACCGAAAGGTGAAATAAGCAAAATAAACAAGATTCGAATACTTTAGTTTCCAGTTTTGTCCTCTCAATAATACAATTTCATGTACAATCAAACTTTAATACCCCATGTGTAGTAGAAATCATCAACCAAAACAGTCAACATAGGTTTCTTCAGTTTTCAAGTTGGTCTGGCTGTCTATGTATGTCGCAGTAATGGATTAAGAGGACTGAAAATTTAAACATAGAAAGTACTGGCTCCGCGACGCCCACGATAAAGAAGTGTGGCGAACCCTGGGAAAGGTCTATGTCTAACGACAAACAAAAAAAGACTGATGGTGATGATGATGATGATGATATAAGAAGTAAAAACAAAAATAAAACAAGAAATTTAAAAAAATCCGTTTGTTGCCAAAAGAACTCTATTCTACAAGCTCACTGTAATGCAAATTTCTAATTTTTTTTTACATATATAAAATGCAATAGGTATCCAGATATTTCATATAGGCCTTGGTTGTGCTACTTGCGTTGTCTGTAACGGCGCTAGACAATGAAAACGGCGACCCAAGTTCAAAATCTGGTCGGGGTTGGTTATGTTCGCTTAAACATGAATCTATCTTTTCTCCCCTTGTTATGAATAATATAGCAAGACAGATTGGAGGAGCAACTAGTTCAAGAGGAGTACTCAGATTTCAAACAAGGGAATTAGACATCCAAACCTATTACCAGGCGTATCACTCTCTACTTTCCTCTGTTCTACATCCACAACATAGAGAGGAGGATTCAGACGAGTTGGTATTCCATATATTTTGCTTGCGCATATGCCCCGGAGGGGACGTTCCATTGAGAAGCCATTCAATATATGCCATCATTTTCGACGGCACGGAGAAGCTAGTACGTATATAATTTCCTGCTTTATCAAATTGCATGGAAGCCGTCGAGAATCAAATTGCCGTTCAGTTTATTCAGTCTAAGACTGGAATAATATGAGAATATTATTAACCATAAACGAATCAGCATTCATGGATTAATGCGTCTGTAAGAAAGCCGGGTCCACTTAATATTCCAAAATATTACCGATCCAAAACGACTCATATCCGGCCCTCTCCGTTTCGGCCTTTACGATCTTTGACTCTGGGAGTTCTTAATTGAAAATCCGTCAGTCGGTTCATGACGACCAGTCAATAAAGGGGTATTAGAGAGAAGGAGGGAGGGGGTAAGACTGGGAAATAGGGAGGAGGAATACAGAGATAAAAAAGAGAGGAAGGGAGAGAGAGAAAACGAGAGAAAAATAGTGTAAGAGAAAAAAAAGTGAGATGGAGAGTAAGATAGAGAAAGAGAAATATGGATAAATAGCGAGAGGTGAAGAAAGAGAGAGCTTATCGTCTGGCTTTATTGACTTTGGCTAAATTACAGGTATCTTTATTTTGTCGCTATAGTAGTACGGGGAGAAAGGGGGGGGGAAGTGATTAAATGCCGGTGTTGTCTCGTTTAAGTCTCGCGTGGCCGGGGTTACAGCGAGAGCTTTGAAAATGTCCATTAAGTCGTTAATATTCTCGCCCGAGTTGATGTCTCGAGCAAGATGGAGAGGAGGTGGCCGAGACTGATCCCGTTGATACGAAGAAGATAACTGAGGTGGGGATTGGCCGACACACCTATCGACTAGGGACATATTGGTTATTAGAGACATTTTAATGAAAACGGGGATTAGACCAGAGGAGGGAATGGCGGCTTTAAGGATCCCCGCTTGGTAATACCGAGGATATATATCGCTTCTATTACTTATGAACCTATTAATTGGGGAAGGTGAAGAAGGGTAAAAGCTATTGTCCATTGCGAGATAATCCATCGCAAGTTATCCATTGCGAAGTAAAAGCTCGGACTCATTGATTGAACTGAGTTGCCATCGATCACTATGAAAACAGAAGTTTTATTGAGTTAACGATAGAATTCCGATGACGAAAATCCCCGTCATTTGTAGTGGCATGTATTCTTGCAACAGGTGGTTTCAAACAGCTAGAAAAGGAAAACGCGATAAATACATTAAGCAGCTACCGAGATAATTGGTGAATTAGATTGCTCCTTTAAATATTCAAGCAAAAACCTACAAACAACAACAATAACAATGCCAATATCTGATTTTCGCTAAGCACAATATCTAAAATATCTAGCCCATGTAATAAGACGAATTATTTTTTCCATTCGGAAACAATTGCCAATGAGAGAAAAACTTCTCCGGAAGAACGTTATCAGCATATGCAAAGACACATTCTACAGGCAGAAAGTGTTTGAATAAGGTAATATGATGTTGATGATTAACAAGACGCTGTTCTTTATTCGTGATGTTGTTGATAGCAACAATCAAAACAAAAATATCGTCGTTAATAGTAGTAACTAGCGAAACGGAATTTTTCAAATGCTGGTACGTCATCAAACTATAATTCAATAGAATATCGTTCTATAGAAAAAAAATTGACAGAAAAAAAACATGATTCTCTCTCCCTCTCTCTCTCTTCCTCTCTCTTCCTCTCTCACGCTTTTTCTCTAACTCCCTCCAACTCTCTTCTTTCACTCTTTCATGCTCTGTCTTTACTTACTCTCCGCCTTCTCTTTACCTCCTTCCATACTCACCAAACATCCTAAATCAATAAGCTTACGCTGGTGAACGCTGGTGACGTAGAATGTATTTGTGCAAAAATCTCCATTGATTTCACAGTGAAATTTTCATTGTAAAACGAATGTCCCATTCATATCAAGGACCGTACATGGAAATCACTTCAAACTCGACCTTGCAGTGTCCAGGACACGAGGCAAAATATCTGGCGAATATCTTCATACAAAAGCCAGTTGTGGAGTCATCTCAATGCATACACACAATTACAGTGGGATCTCAGTAGGTTATTCTTACGTCATCAAAATCTTTTTTTTTACCTGATCTTTCTTTCCGACTGCCTGTCTATCTCTCCACACGAAATCTCCAAAAGTACAGAATGGATCCCAATAGAGTTTTTTTTAGAAAGGTGGAAGATAGCTAATAAATAAATGGTTGAATTTTGGGGTGGATCCAAAATTATTCTCCTGATTGAGAGAGGTTTTTCCATTTTTCAAAAATAGATTTCTGTATTCACTCATTTCTGTCCGAACAATATCTCCAAAAGTTCTTGATGAATTTGAATGAAATATTGTGCAAGCATTGGTCGTGGGGGAAGAAGTAATTAAGTATCAGGGGACATGCTGGATTTTAAAAAATAACTATTCCAGGGAATAGAGTTTGCAAAGGTATATGCTGTCTGAGTGTTTTTAAGTTTGTTTTTTCTTAAACAAGATCAAAGATGGCATTAAAATGGTAAGATAATAAAGCAGCTGTATTGTCTGTAACCCAGAGAAATGTTTCTGTTAGAAAAGTTCAAACGAAGCACATTTGTCGGCTGCTTCATTCATTTTGAACTCGATAACGAACTGGCTATGAAGACAAATCTGCAGCTGGGAAAAATCTCGGCAGAAAATTTGTGATATGGTAACAAGATCAGGTATACGATAGATGTATATATATATATATATATATATATATAGAGAGAGAGAGAGAGAGACAGACAGACAGACAGACAGAGAGAGACAGAGGGAGAGAGAGACAGAGAGAGAGACACACAGAGAGAGAGAGACAGAGAAAGAAAGAGAGAGGGAGAGAGAGAGAGAGATAGAGAGATACGAGGAGTCTGGAAAGCTTTTCAGCTTTAAACATTAAACACATCAGAAACTTTTTTTCAAATCCTTTCTGTGTCACTAAAGTGACTTATTTCCCAATATCTATCTATCAATCTATCTATCTATCTATCTATCTATCTATCTATCTATATATATATATATATATATATATATATATATGTATATATATATATATATATAGAGAGAGAGAGAGAGAGAGACAGAGACAGAGACAGAGACAGAGAGAGAGACAGAGACAGAGGGAAAGAGAGAGAGGGGGAGGGGATTCCTATTGATTTGACTAACGATTTTGGGCTCAATGAATGACTGGTTCGATTTACCAAACTATTTCTTTAGGCACAGAACACCATAGTTTTTTTTAAAGGGGGGTCAAATTGTATAAAAATCACAACAACCTTCGTTCACGTCATTATTCTTTTTTTCCCTTTTTCACTCGAGTCATGAGTCAAAACCTTTTATTTGAGAAATGTTAATTCGGCAGCACAGCCGCCTGATCCAAATAAACGATGCATTAGTCATAATAAACGAAACAAATTAGCGATGATATACATTCGTTTGAATCGGTTCTTACAAAATTTTACTTATTGTTTGGCTAGTATAACCATTGCTTCTAAGGGGAGTCCACTACATATATATATGTATACATATATATATATATATATATATATATATATATATATATATATATATATATATATATATGAGTGTGTGTGTGTGTGTGTGTGTGTGTGTGTGTAAGATTCTTATTTATTTGAGTAATAGAATTATATCTATTTTGATATAAATTTAAATTGAAAATGGACACATTATAATCTTAACTTTATCTTCCATAAAAGATTGAATGTTAACTTTGAGAAATTTTGTAAGTTATTGGATTAAAACTAAAGAATAATCGACCACTTTTGATAAAGTGATGAACCGAAGAGTAAAAGTTGGTTGTTTTCTCTCAAAAATCCCAAGTATATAAATATATGTGCGTATGTGTGTGTGTGTGTGTGTGTTAGAAATGGACATATTTGGTTCAAGAGAATAAATTGAAAATTGCGTTATATTATATAGAAACTTACTTTGAAATGATCTAGCGTCGTTACACGGTTAATACATCATTCAATTTAGACAACATAAACAGAGTAAACGATTAAAGAAAATGGAGCTGCTGTAAGAAACAAAACAACCACGGATAGGTTAGCCGCTTTACCGTATATATAGTAAAAGAATTTTACCTTGAGAGGTTGAATGCGAATTTCCTTCCCAGAAAACTATAATTTTACCCGGAGAAAATGGTTTTATGTGGGAGATACATCACTGGGTCATATTTCCAAAGAGTGTCATGAATCTGGAATCTGGAAGTGAAGTTTTGGTTCTGACAAATTTTATTGGGCGTTCTTTGGGGCGTTTTTTCTTTGCATGCCACTTGCTCAACGAAATGACAGTGGCAGTAGTTGTAGAGTCGCATAAACACACAGAAAACCGTACCCTTCCTTTAATTTTTATCAACGTTTATTCTATTTTTTATAAACGCTTTTTCTTAACATGTCACGTGATCAATGAAACAGTAGTAGCAATAAGTAGTAGCGGTAGTAGTAGAGAAGCAAAAGAACAAAAAATGTACCCTTCCTTCTCTTAGAGTATCAGCAGCCTGCCCAGAATCAGACTTTTTTTTTTTGATGATGTGGAATGAAGTTGCAGTACGTGAAGACAGAACAAATTTCAAACAATCGAATCAAGAAATAATTTCAAGTTTTCAAGTGAATGATCCCTCATTTCTACACTTAACAGAATAGAGTGGTTTTTCAGTTAATTTACAATCTATGTTTACGCTACATTGGTCCTTTGATTTGAGTCTGGCAGTATTAACGCTTGTTGGTTTTCTTAGTGATCACCATCCAACAAGAGACGAGGGAAGCAATTTATCCATTTATCACCCCTTTTCTATCGACAAATCCCTTTTAGGAGAAAAAATTGACAACGAATCGCACCGATCCAGCACCAGAGAGTGGAGTATGAACCTCCCGGCTACCAGTTCAATATTCTATACGAGAAAAGTTTATAATTGTTATGGATCTTATTCTGATTATTGAGATTGGTACATGCTGTCAGCCATTTTATAATTAGTTGTCGTTGATATGAAAGATGGTCAATGTCTTGACGGCTTCACAGACGATTTCCCATCCACCCCTGTTCCCAGCCCAGCATCCATCTTGACAGTTCCTTCGACGAAGAAGTACCTGATAAATGAAGCCCACGAAGTGCAGATGTCGTGGTCGACTGGTTTCCTTGACGATGCATCATGAGGTATCGAAAGACGCCAATCTAAACAGACACCTGAAAGCTAAGTGGACACGTCGGAATCTCCATAAACAAGATGTTGACGAATACGTACAAGGTTTTACGTACACTCTTTTGCCAATGGCATCTGATCAGGGAGGGAAGGGGGGCGAATTCCCCATTTGTCCCTCTTCTTGATCGGGCCTACTCCCTGAAGGAGAGGGGGGTTGAAAGTTGGAACCTTAGAGCCTCTAAAAGATGATAAGCCTGGCTGCTGCCGTGTTAGATTGCACTCCAACTTCTTTTCTATTCCTAATGAAGATGAATACTGCAACTTCTGTATTGCCTATGTAATAAATGAAAGATTATATATATATATACATACATATATATACATATATATATATATATACATATATACGTATTTATATATATATATATATATATATATATATATATATATATATATATATATATGTATACATATATCAGAATGAAATAAGCCGTACATATCTATATGATACTTTTTCGTTAATATCAAAGATCAGTCAATTTAGCTCAATCAGTGCGACAGTCTCCTGGTAATCAGCAGGCCATGATTTCAAATCATGGTTATTTGAATATCAGTATACAACTATCATTTCGATAAGGATTGATCTTGTTGTTCTTGTCACAGTAGAAAAATAAAGTCAAATCCATATTTGTACTTGAGTTTGACAATAGTGCAGTACAATTGTCAACAGTCAACAATCAAACGCACCATCTGACATCTGGATCTTGCTTACACTACAAATGGCGACGAGTCCAGCACTAGTGGAATGCTTATCGTACAGCTGGGTTGCCATTAAGATATTTTCCGAATGTACCCTCAACCCCCATAAACAAATGCTCCTGTCCAACCTACCTGGATCTATCTATCTATCTATCTATCTATCTATCTATCTATCTATGCATTTTCATATCTATATGTCACTCTATCTATCTATCTATCCATCTATCTATCTATCTATCTATCTATCTATCTATCTATTCCATTGTCTATCTATCTATTCCATTGTCTATCCATCTATCTATCTATCTATCTATCCATCTATCCATCCATCTATCTATCTATCTATCTATCTATCTATCTATCTATCTATTCAATCGTCTATCTATCTATCTATTCCATTGTCTATCTATCCATTCTATTGTCTATCCATCTATCTATCTATCTATCTATCCGTCTATCTATTCCATTGTCTGTCTATCTATTCCATTGTCTATCTATCTACTCCATTGTCTATCTATCTATCTATCTATCTATCTATCAACCTATCCAAATCAATTTTCTGTCTATCTATCTAGATCATTATGTTCCTATCTATCTATATATCTACCTCAGTCTATTTATCCATTTAGTTCAATCTATCATTTGATTAATCCATCGATTTATCTATCAAGGTGCTTCTTTGTGAACTTTCTAAGTCCGCTCCTCTTTCCATCAAACTTACAGCTTCCTCTGCACAACTCAAGTGAACCACTCACGAGATTATACAAAATCCTCTCGAAATCTTTCCCGTGGAAGAGGCATACAGCACACAAAATGATTATTTCTGCATATCTGTTTTTAAAACATGTCACTGTCCTATTTTCGTTCGCTCCATCAGTTTGTAAGTACTCTTTGTTCTACAAGAAAAGCTGAGCACGATACGTTTCGCCCCAGCTTGGCTCCGTCAAACTTGATAGTCAACCACCTCAAAGGAATTCCACTCCCTGGTTTGAAAGTCAGAGCCGTCGTCTTGTCAGACTTGTTGCCTCTGAAGCTGGGGGCGATGCAGAAATAGATTCATGCCTTTCCCCAGAATCATTACCACGATTTGAACGTAAACAACCCACTGAGTCCATAGTCCGCGCCGTTAACAATCGTGCCACTTAAGGTACTCCATAAAATATAATTCTAATCAATAAAGGCCAACTAGTGAGAAAATTCCTTGCATGAGGTATAAAAGCCATTTATCTTTATAGACAGTCTCGTTGTTTTCAAATCACGTGATTGAAACGTGTCCGACTAAAAGGAATGGCGGGAAAAAAGACATGCTTGGTCAGACAAGCACACGGAAACGTTAAGTGCTCCACAGAAGATGGAAAAATTTTAAAACTCAATATTTATATCGATGTTCAATATAAGAAATGTTTTGTTTCATTCGATCAAATGTATTTTCTGTCTTTTCTATTTTGTCATGTTTTAAACTTATGGAAGTTACTTTTGTATTTGCAATGACTCTGTTGTGTTTGGTTCTCGATCGAACTTGTGATTTTATCAGAGTTGGTATCGGAATTTCTCCACGTTCTGTCAATTTCCTTTTGAGTTTTTTTCCTCGCCTAACAACAGCGACAACTTCAGACTTCCGGTTGAGATTAACAAACAGCGAAATTCCAATGAGGAGTCCAACATAAAATCTAAACGCCATCATTGCCTGATCATGTGACCCTGAGCAGAAGATAATTCTAGGTGAGAAGCATCTCATCAAGAAACACCTTTCAAGTTTTGAGTAAATCTGACAAAACATACAGTTTAAACGATTGAAAGATCATGTGACCCTAAGTGGAAGATTATTTCGAGTAAGAAGCATTCCATCAAAGGACACATTTCTATCAAGTTTCAAGAGAATCTGACTTGAAATAGCTGAGAAACAATATGGGGACGAACCAACCGACGGAGAGATCTTCCTCTAAAAAGGCAAAGATACCTTTTAAAGAGTGAAAAGTTTAAGATGATGGATAGAGAGAGAGAGATAAAGAGAGAGAGTGAGGAGAGACAGAGGTAGAGGAAGAAAGAAAAAGAAAGAGACAGAGAGAAAAATATAAAGGGAGAGAGAAGAAATTGAAAGCTATAGACATTAGTTTCCATTTAATATCTAAATTGCCTCAAATTATTTCAAGCATTTTTTTAGATTTTGATGCAAATTATCTAGAAAATATTTAGATATTATTTTATTAAGTCCCTTTCCATGGTTAAAATTGAAGATCTTTTCCAGTTAAAGGAAAAATGGTTTTACAAAAGTGAACATATTCTAAAAACTCACAAGCTTAGGTCAGAGTGGTGTTGACCCCGAAGCAGCCCATCTTATCTTTAGTAAAATCATTTGAAGTGCTTCCCTATCGTTGAATTATTGTCCGTGAATTTCTATGGTAAAATCAGTCGTACATTTCAATTATAGAAACATTTTCTGCTGGGACAGTGTCCATTCCAAAAGAGCATGTTTGGAAGGGGACAGACTACTTTTTTGAGATCTTTCGGTTACTTCTTCTCGGTGTGGCCGACTTAGATGATTTATTTTAAAATTTAGTTAATCCTATTCTATAAAGAGAAAATCAAGGGAAATAATTTATAGAATCTATGGAGAGAGATCTGTAATCTTTTAAATTTTATTTATTTCTATTAGATTTCTCTAGAACTGCTGATCCAAACGATGGTTACTGCTTCAGCCGTCTTTTTCCAGGCTCCACAGTTACTGTCTTAACTCCAGTTCACGATAAGTGGAATAGACTAATCTTCGAAAGGCAACAGAAATGTCGTCACTCATCAAACTCTGCGCTGTTTCACCAAGAGCTGTGGGAGAAATGGATTCATACCTTTCCTGGGGGCATTCGTGAGAAGTGAATACAAACTGCCTTGGTCGGAGTTTGGACTCTATTTGCTGATTCCATCCTCTGTTAACCGCTCGGCCATATGCACCTCCAGCTCAAGACGAGAGACCCAACGAAACCATAGTGAACGCCCTGACCCTGATAATCTCTTAACGTGACTTTATTCTGTTATTTTCATTTGATTTCTCTACAGAACACTTAGATCCGTCGTGTCCTTTTCTTATCATTTGAGTCGCCCAAATTCTTTGTTTGCCAACAAATCAACATGCAACTGTTGAAGCTGCTGATGGCCTGCCATTTTTCAGACGCCGGAACGAATAAAAATGGTCAGCATGTCGTTATCTTATTTATGGTAAGTGGTGCCAACTGAATGAAGAAGGCAAGAAAGTTGGTCTTTACACGAACTTCAGTAAAACAAATGCCATGTGCAATAAATATGTTGAGGACGAAGACACAACGATCAAAATCGAAAACGCAGAGCTAAAAAAGATGATGAAGTGAGCTACCAAAGACAATGAATAATCATGAAAAGAAGAAGTATCACCCAAGGTTGGCAAGCTTTCGGTAAGGCAAGCACAACCGACAAGAACAAGAAAAAAACATCATTTCTAAAAGAAAGGTACACAAAGAATGTATCCCCCAATAGTCATCTATGGAGAGTAAAGATGAAACCTTGAAGAAGATTTACCCTCAAACTGAGAATCATGCAACGGAAATAATCATGTTTAACTTCACACGTGGAGATCTCAAGACAACACATTGATTCAGAGAAGCAACAGAGGTCAAAGATATCATGAAAAACCATTAGAAAACCCAAATAACGATGGACTGGACATATTGCAAGCATGTTAGACAACCACTACACATCACGACTCGCGATGTGGATCCCAAGAGATCCTGTATGGAACTGTGGCAGGCTAAAAGATGGCCTGACCATGTTGGACACTTTTCCTCTTTACAGTATGATTTTCCAGATACGAATAGAAAAATAGGAAAATGAATACATTTCTCAGGAATATCTGACAATAAAATACTTGGTGTAATAACCATTATAATATTTTTTTTCATTCTAATATGATTATTTTTCTGGCTATAAAATATAAGTAAATGAAAAAGCTAGTACTATGCTTTGAAGGGCGACGAAGTCCCGCTTTCAAGAGGTACCAGGATCCCCAGGGCCGGTCCTGACGTCATGGGAGGAAGATAAATTAACCCCTGCCTCCTATCATTTATTTTAGCTCAAAAAAGGTTATTAGCTTATGGCGTTCTATCAAAATGATGATGACTTTCAATTTCTCCCGTAGACTAGGGAGTTATTGTCGTAGCTTTTGCAACTGCTGCTGCTGCTGTTGCTTTTGTTGTTGATGATGATGATGTTGTTGTTGTTGCTGCTGCAGTTGCGTTAATGGCCCCTTTGGTGACTTCACTGTTCAAATTCTGTCCAGGCCATCTTCAGGTGGGAAGGGGACTGTACGCTCACGTCTCTAGTCACGGCGCTTTTGGCTTCAAATGTTATCATGCCTTCCCTGCAAACTTGATGCAACGCTGTAAGGTCCGAAAATAGTATTTCTACATTGTTTGGGGATATCTTTCATTGCTTAAGGATAGCATTAGGGTTGGGGTTTTTATATCGTTGCTTCTGGCCTTCGGATGAAAGCTAGCTTTCGGCTTGTTCTCCGTAGAAAAATTATCTGGGGAAACTTAGATATTCCTCATTCGTCAACGCCTTCTCGGTGTTTTGTTATTTACTGTTCTCTGTTGAACACTTTCTGCGTCGGAACTCTCCCTAACCTTTTATCAACTTCATTCTCTTCCATTTCTTCAGACTTGATATATTTCTTCTCCTTCCTTCTTTTTCGTTTTTGACTCCGTTATTTGTTTTCTTTTTTCCTTCTTTTCTGATTAACCAATTCTCTTTTCTTTTTTTTTTGTCATTTTGTCCTTTCATAATTTATGTCTGAATTCGTTTCATTTGGGGAATCCATTGTTTCAAATAGATCACATACACGTACACCCACACGCACACACACACACATTCTCTCTCACTCTCTCTCTCACACACACACACATACACACACACAAGCACACACACACACACACATATATATATATATATAGATAGATATATATATGTTTATATGTGTGTGTATATGTGTGTCTGAACAGATCAATGGTTCCAATGTATATAGATCCGTTCACTTGTATGAAAAAAAAAAAAGAAAAATAGTAAAAAAATTAAAAAGATGCCTCATATCCGTCATTTTTAATGAAAGGTCCATTAAAGGAAATATACTGCCAAATCATACACACACACACATACACATGCACACTTGCACACAGACAGACACACACTCACATATATATATTGATTGATTCATATTCATATACACACCTGGGCAAAACAAATGAGACAAGCTTTTTTAATCAGATTTTCCCCAATTACTCTCCTATTCCAACAATTATAAATGAAATATTTAACAATTTTAGGCAACAAAATGCATGCAGTGTTACTGTGTAGAGTATGTTTTAGAATGGATAGCTTTTCCCTGTGTTGCTTCTTCAGAAAACTGAGCTATTTCGTCAAGCTGTTCGATGTCCATTCGTTTCTGACAGCTTCCTACAATTGGTCAGGGTTATCAAATTTGCCCCAACCACTTTGGCCTTACTATGCACAGATATATTCTCCAACGATGTTGAGATCTTTTATATAACAGGATGTGCGGTTATCATCTGGGATAAGCGTATCAGAATGATATGTAAATATTTTGCAACGGAGATAACTTCTCATACAGGATCAACTGCCGCTATTGAGGAACCACCATTTTGGAATTTGGCTATTTTACATGGCTGAAAGTAGCTACTGGGTAGTTTCAATTTTCAGGTAACAAAATAACATCGATGATAATTGGGAAATTAGAAACACTAGCGCCAACCCCAGTCCTGGCCACTAACCCTAACCCTAAATCTACCTACAAATCCCAAACCTACCAAAGTACCGTAACCCCAAACCTAATAATTATCCCTGGCCCTAACTACATGCCGTATTGACTCCGAAGTAAACGGTATTTTTAGATCGAACATAACGTCATGCGAACAACGATAAAAATGTAGCCACTTTCAGCTATTTAAAATGGCTACACAGCAGCAGCCAATCATGTATAGCGTCAATCTGGGTTATCTCCCTTGTAAATATCGACGAGTGTAGATAACTGGAAAGGTTTTGAGAAGCAATCTCTTTCTCTACTTTCCCGATGAAGTAATAATGTCACCGCACTTGATTGTATTTGGTCCAAGAAGAAAATGTGAAAGAGTCGGCCATTAGCAAATATGGTCGCCCAGTCAGCTTCCATTTTTGACTCATGACAGCGGTCATGTTGACTTGGATTCTACTGAGACGATTTAATCTCCCTTCTTTCTCTTTGTACCCTCTTATTAAACTATCTAACATCCTTTTCTTCCCAGTATTTCATTCGTATTCATTCATCTCTTTTTTTTTCTCGTAGAGAACTTCTTTTCTTTTTCATTCGCTTTTATTTCATTACGGTATTGTTCATGTGTAGACAGTGAGAATGACAAGGACAAATCAAAACAATAAGAACAATGGAGATTGGACCGGGGGGCGGGGGGGCGGATGAACGGATGGAGAAATCAGAAAAAAAAAGGAATGAACAAATCGTGGAAAGAAATCTGTGTTCCTGTATTCGTGTGAGTCGACCATTCCAAATCGAATCCCAGTCAATAATAATTCCTAATTTTTTTTTCAGTTCGTCTTCAGTTCGATACAATCACAAACTAATCAACTATTATCAGCAGTTGAATAGGTCGAAAAAATCCCACGTATTTACTCGAGTATAAGTCGATCTTTTCGAACCGAAATTCAGGGATTAGGAATTCTTGAAAATTGTTTTATTTCCATCTTGCCTTCTATACCATCACAAACTGGCGTGCTACTTTCAATAGTTCAATCAGCCTATGGAATCAGCAACTAATACTCGAGTATAAGTCGACCTCTCCGAACCGAAACTCAGGGACTATGAATTCTTGTAAATTGTTTCATTTTTTCCACCTTACCTTCTATACAATAACAAATGAATTACTTTTAATAGCTCAATCGGCCTATGGAATCACCAACTAATACTCGAGTATAAGTCGACTTCTCCGAACCGAAACTCAGGGACTATGAATTCTTGTAAATTGTTTCATATTTTCCACCTTACCTTCGATACAATAACAAACGAATTACTTTTAATAGTTCAATCAGCCTATGGAATCAGCAACTAATACTCGAGTATAAGTCGACCTTTTCGAACCGAAATTCAGGGATTACGAATTCTTATGAATTGTTTTATTTTCATCTTGCCTTCTATCCAATAACAAACTAACTTGCTACTTTCAATAATTCAATCGGTTTATGGCATCAGCTACTAATATTCGTGTATAAGTCGACTCCTTCAGAACAAATTCCAGGCAATATGGACTCTTGTTGAATGTCTCATTTTCCCTTTGTCATCTAAAGCGACGGGGGGCGCTGAGAAATTCAAAGAGGGGGTTGAAAATGTGGCGAGGAGGCAAAGGGACGAATAATGTAAATCGATACTCCCACGCGTAAAAGTACCATGTCAGAAGAGCTGGTTTTAAAAACTGTCAAAATAGACTTCTCCAGTTTCCAAATGGGTCTGGTTGATTAGGTATGTATGCCTTACACGAACTGGCCGTATTAATTGAGCTAGAGGGATGGAAATTTAGACGTTTACTCTTAATCTATGCCTGAAAAACCTTTTTTTTTGTCAAAAATCCCTATCATTTAATTTTTAGAGGGGGTTCAGTTTGCAATTCTGTTTTTTTTGTGAAATTGATCCCCTAGTTTGTGTACGCTTCTATATTGAAAATTCAGACATTTTAGTGATCACTGCCCAACAGAAGGCGAGAGAAGTGACTTGCTCATTGTTCACCTCTTTTCCCAATTCTCTAATTGATCACCCCCAACACGATAAGCTATCGAGATATTGTTCACGTGACGATTTCTTACTTTTAGATATCCCAAGCGTGGCCCAGAACTAATTATCTAAAAATATCATCCATAATTATCAAAAAGAATCTTCTATCTAGAATTATCTAAAAAAAAAAAAAAAAAAGTACAAGAATTGGACATTGTTAGTCCCGAAATGACCGTAGAGACCCCCAGAAGCAATTTATTTGAGAGAAAAAAACAAAAACAAAACGATTTTAGATAGCGGTTAATGCTGCACTCAGGAAATAAATGTGACCTGGATCACTCTTACCCACACGCACCCACACATTCTCACACACACCCACACTCACTCATACACACACAAACACACATGACACTCAAAGAGAGAAGAATCGGTAGCCCACTTGGCAGGTTGGTCGCGCCATTTAATCGATAACGGATGAATTTCATACGGTATGAACCAATGATAAGAGAAAAAAAATGGCTTATCACTACCTTTTCACAGTCTAATGCTTCATGTTACTCTAGGCGATATTATTCAAATGGCTTACTAATTTTAGTTTGAAAAAATGTACTGAAATCTTCAAGTGCTGTTACTACAGACTAAAGTATTCAAGTTCAAACATATCTACTTCAAAATCAACTTTACAGACGTACGACTTTATGTACCGGAGATACCGCTTTGTATTTTCAGATACATTTTATTTTCAATGTGTCGTTTTAGCCAGGCTTTACGGGGGGGGGCGATATAATGTATGCTATGAAAGGTACAAGGTGCTGATGAAGTATATGCCCCAAAAGTTAGTGGGGGTATGGATGTAATACTTGTGCTAAAAGAGTGCTGTGGGGGGCTGATGAAATATATGCTCTTAAAGGGGATCTGATAGATGTTCTTAAAGGACAAGTCTGAGAAGCACTGGTTTAAATAATCATAAATAACCTGTTATTTCCAGCTGTGGAAGCAGGAGGAAAAAAATCGACCCTATACTCGTGTATTAGTCGATCTTATCAAATGAAATTCAAAGCAATGATTACAGTGTGCTTTCTTTTTGTAAACTTCATAATAGTCCATCGAGTAGACAATGGCCTTAAAATTGTGTTTCCTTAGTGACGAGAAGAAAAACAACAAGAACAATCCTCAATAAATTCAGGGGATAAAGCTTAACATTACCCTATGATTGGTAGTCATGTCTCTCATTGACTGAGGTAAATTAACAAGTCTTACACATTTGTCAAAATCTATTTTATGAATATGCAAGAACTTATTTGATTCTAATAAATAAACATATGAATTCATCAATCCCCTACAGTGATTTAGAAATCACGACCATCTGATTGGTAGGCTGGTGTCTTATCGGCTGTGCTAAACATATAACCAGCATGTATCTATAAAAGATATGAAAGCAGAGCCTTATTTTAGTCTAGTAAATAAATACATTCGTCGTAAAATGTATATTTTTATAATTCTATATTTATTATATATACAATACAAAGTTACAGTAATTATTTTCAGACGGAATAAAAATAAGAGAGAAGATTGACCCAGAAGCATCCAGGCTTGTCATAAACACAATCACTATGATTGCAAAATGTGTTCTGAGCTACATATTTTTACCATACACAATGACATATTTCAAATGATATTTTCCCATTTATACGATATTTGTTGATTATTTATTCAAAATTTAATTTCCCTTGATATTTGCGAGGGGAGGTAAAAATAAATTAAAAATGAATCCCAAACTTCTAGAGAAGGAAAAAATAAATGATAGAAAATCGGAGAAAAATGTGATGGCGACAGAAAAACGAAACTGGAAATAACGAAATCAGAGACAAGGATACAAAAGCAAAAAAAAAAAAAAAAAATATATGGAAAGTATGACTTGGGAAGGCAAGGGGAAAAATGGCGGTTTTCATTCCTGTCAAATTAATTGTGACGAGCTTGTTCCCCTGCGGCTATTGTGATTGGCCAGAAGAGGGGAAGATCTCAGCCAATCAGAATTCAAGAGCTTATGTAGAGAAGTTGTGTAAATCGATAGAACAGGGGTATGAATTGACTTTGCTCTTTCGGCAAATAGGTTTCAATGTTTGCTTTTGGGATCTTTTTCTTCATATTCTCTCGAAGACGTCATCTGTCCTGATTGAACACAATTTTTCAGTCCAATCTCGGTGAAATTGATATCAATCGATCGCTCAATATTTGAGAAAGCTTTTCACACTTAAGCTCTACGTTTTTATCTCAATTATTATGACGATGGCACTAACGTTAGAACAAGCGTGATGTTAAACCCTACAATGTCAGCTTTTACCTCAATTCTGACTGAAGAAGTTTACTGTAACTTCGGTATCATATATATGATAAATAACAAGGTTCCCCTCTGCTGGGGCAAACTCTACTTTTGCATACATACATACATACATACATACATACATACATACATACATACTCACACACACACACACACACACACACACACACACACATATATATATGTACATATATATATATTATAAATAAATAGAAATATAAAATTATATATTTTTTACGTAAAGATATATTCATTTATTGTAACTACATAAGCCTGTTGATATCTATATGATACATTTTCGTCAATATCTAAGACACCTTTCCATCAAGTTTCAGCTAAATCTGGCCCAAAACAGCTGAGAAAATCGATTTTAAAGCATAAAATTCCAACGCCATTATTGTCAGATCACGTGACCCTTAGTGGGAGATCGTATCAAATAATCAGAGCATCTTATCAAGGGACACTTCTCTAAACAATTTTCAAGTGTATCTGGCTCGAAACAGCTGGTTACGATATGGGGACAGACAGACAGACAGACCGACAGACTCTCTCCCATGAGAGTCTAGGACGCCTACAAAAACAGCAAAAATAAGAAAATTTGTCCGAAACATGTATGGAGCAATGAAATTAACCATCCCAAAATCTAAGTAATCGAAACCATCTGGGCGATAGCATTATCAAAATAACATAGAACTCTAGGGACAGTATTGGTGTATAGAAGGGACTCGCTGGCACTTGATCTCTGATCCAAGCTGCAAGTTACCAATGGTTTAAAAACTGAAGAACAAATATGATTAGAATATAACAACTTGTTCATATAACAATAGATAGGTGTATTTTGTATTTATAAAAAAATAAGTGAATGAAAGTTATTGAATCGATAGCTTTTCTGACATTTTTAGACGAATGACATTTATATTTTAGACAATAATCAGTTCATCGTCCGATACATACATCCTCTCAGGACCAATAAGATAGCCTGCGTTATTATTACTAGTGCATTACTTTTGTCGTTACTGCTGGTGTTCTTGGAGATTCGAGACGAGAAAAAAACGATGTGAAAGTGGAAAAGTTATCAGTAATCTAAGTGAAAAGAAAAAGAATGATGAATGGGCGATCTTTAAACGAAAACCTTATTTGAAAGACGCCCCCTCGACCACATTACTCTTCTTACTATAATGTTATTATTGTTTATCTACTGATAACATATACTGCCGAATCACGTTGGCTACACCGCTACGATCACCAACTTTAAGTGACGTAGAGCCAGATTAATAACCAGATGGATGACAAGTCATTCAAAAACCTGTTTTAGAATCCGAACCCATCATCATCATCAATCTATTATCTCCCATTGTTGGACGTAGACCTTCCCCAGGATTCGCCACAATTCTATATCATGGGCGTTGCAGAGCCAGTATTTTCTGAATTTGTCTACTTCATCTCTCCATCTTGTATTCTGTGGGTCTCGGTTGCGCATGTGATCTGTGGGGGTCCATGTTATGAGTCGTGATGTCTATCGGTTATCTGCCATTCTTGCAACGTGACCTACCCATTGTTATTTAAATTTTCTTATAGTTTCTATGATGTCTCGGACTCCCGTTTTCTTCCTCATAGACTGTGCTGTCTTGTGAATTCTCCATGTAATGTTGAACATGATACTCTCATGTGCGGGTTGTATGCTCCTCAGTTTGCAGGTCTGTCTCTTGGTTAGGTTCCATGTTTCAGCTCAATAAGTGACTATCGGGAGAATGCATTGGTTGTATACTCTTCTTTTTAGGATTATTAGGATCAACTTGTTTTTGAGCAAAGTTCGCTCAAAGCCTGACTAAACATTGCAAGGGTCTCAGTAGCAGTTATTCTGAACTTCACGCAGAATTCGGGGCCGATCGCAGAGATGTTCTCATACAACGTCACAAATCCTCGCATCAGCGGTGCAAGAATTTAATTTGGGCAGTACAATCAGAGCACGTCTGGAATCTTTCCGATACCACCTTGTAGAAAGCACTCAGAGAGCGCATACATCTGTAAACGCCGTGCACTCACTAAAACGAAATGAAAATAAGGAAATTGAAAAATAAGGGAGGGAACTCCATACGTACAAATAATGAGTTACTTCTTTTGAAATTTAAAGCTAGCTTTCTTATTCGTTTTTAATGTTGTTGAATAATACGGATATCTCGATAAAAAATAATTCCTGGACCCTGCCCAAAATTTCATCGATCAATCCAGAGTCTCTTTCATTGAAATTCTTTGAAAAATTTTGGAACTGTCGTGTAAAGAAACAGGCTAATGGACAAACCTGAGTGAATATATATTTCTTCAAATTTCAAACAGAGGTAAATAAATTGTAAATTCATGTCGAACAGTCTGACAATAGAAACAGTTTATTTAAATTGTCACACAAACTGTCACGCAAGCTGTATCTTCAGTTTTTAAGTTGTTCTGGCTGGCTATGTATGTATGCATCACGCGTAAAGGTTGCACCAATGGAGCTAGAGGGCTGAAAATTTCAACATTTACACCTCGTCTCCAAAAATTTTTTTTTGCTTTTTGAAAATCGCACATTCTCGAATATATTTATGGTGAGGGTTCAATCTGCAATTTAATTTTATGCTAAATTAGTTTTAGTCCAAGAGCATTCCCCTTGTTTTTTTTTGTTTTGTTTTTTTTAGAAAATTGAGACTTTTACTAATGATCCATGCTAAACAAAGGACGAGAGAAATAACTCATTCATTGATCACCCTTATTTTCGATTTTTTTAATTGATCCACCCCAACACGCTGCCAAAATGTTGATTACAAGACAGTTTTTATTGAATGTGCAACGAGACCTGTTCTTGTTTTGTTTATTATTCCATATTAAGTTGTTATTTAACTACATCAACGGTAGAAGAGAATGTGACACAAGGTCTGTTTCAAAGTACCTGATGTTGATGTGATCACCCATCGACGTACTGCACAGGATCGACACTGGTGAAAAAACAATGATCAAACGAGACCCGATGCTTTTAGTATGATTAGTACGTTAGTATCAAAATTGTCAACCAGAACTGTCACTAAAACGGTCAACATAGTTTTCTTCAGTTTTCAAGATGGTCTGGCGGATTGGCCTACTGTCCATGTATGTATCATGCATACAGAGGAGCTGCAGGGCTGTAAATTCCATCATTTATTCCTTGTTATATCTACAAGAAATTTTCATCTTTCAAAAATTCACTCTAGGTTTTTGGAGGGGAGTTCAATTTCACATGTATAGTTATGCTAAATTGGTCCCCTAGTTTATGTCCGACAGCAATCATGTTGGTTTTTAGAAAATTCTGACCGTGATTCATGCCAAACAAAAGGCGAGAGAAGTAACTTATTCATTGATCACCCCTTTTCCAATTTTCAATTAATCAACTTCAAAACGGCATGTTGCCAAAGGATGTTGATGATGTGACAGTTTCTATTGAGCGACTAACCAGACTTGTTTAGATCATTCCGTACATAGTTGTTATTTCTGGAGATTGACAATGACCTCAAACTTTGATCTTTTGTATAGATGGGACAGTTTGGGTGTTGGGGTCTTATGGCGGGGGTGCATTTTTCACACGATGGCGGTTCTCGCTTAAGCCAGATCGGCTTTGATATTTTCGTTCTTCACGATGGGTCATTGAGTCTGCAGAAATAGCGGGACTTGGTCAGACGGTTGAGATGAACACCGGAGGCTTAAAGAACTTCTACCTGTAAGATTTTGATGCTCGGAGATAAGTAATTAGATTAAAATAAGAAGGTAAAAAAGAAAGAAAGAAAAATGGAGAAAGAAAGAACGGAATAGGGAAATAGAGAAATAAAGAAAGGAAGAAAGAAAGAAAGAAAGAATGAAAGAAAGAAAGAAAGAAAAAAGAAAGAGTGGAAAAAAAAGAAAAAATACGGAAAGAAAGAACGAAAGAAAAAGAAAAAAGAACGAAAGGGGGGAAGAAAGAAAGAAGGAGAGAAAAAAAGAAAAAGAGAGAAGGAGAGAAAGCAAGGAAGAAATAGAGGAAGAAAAAAGAGTGTAAAAGTAAGAAAGGAAAAAAAGAAACGGAGAAAGTGAGAAAGAAATAGAGAAAAAAAGAAAGAAAGAAAGAAAGAGAGAGAGAGGAAAAAAACAAGAAATAAATACAGAAAGAAAGAGAGGGAAAGTTAGAAAGACGGAAAGGAAGAAAGAAATAGAGAAAAAGAGAAAGTAATCAGATTACAGTACTGCTTAGAGAAAGAATAGGGAAACCTTTTAAAAAAAGATTCATTTGAAAAGCATTACAATATCTTTTAGTTTTTGCCTGAATTAATTTCGTACATATTCTGAGAACTCAGCCCCAGGCCTGCATTCGGAATTTGATCGTAAATCATACGATCATGACATTCCTGCTGTCTTTTTAACGAGTTTTACATTTATGGGGGAACATGGAACCAAACTGAGAATCATTTTGTTTGTTTCGCAGAGTTCAAGATCTTATTTCCATTGCTTGGAGCGTTTTGGTCAATTTGCTCAACTTGGTTTAAGGTCCCTCCAACTTTTCCGACCATCGACTTTCACGACCTCTGGCATGTACATTAAATAAGTAGATGTGCAGTTTCAGGCATATTTTGTTACGTCTCGGTTTTCTAGAGGAAAAAAATCTACAAAACGGACCAAAAAAATCGATCACAACCAAATGAAATGACTTCCATTTCGTAGCAAAGCGAAAAGAAGTTATAAATGTATGAAAATTTATGGACAAAACAAACCACCTCTGATAACTATATTGTTATAATTACGTTTCAGTAAACCGAATACAAAATAAATTGACGATAAAAACTAATCATATAAATCTGAAATGTGTATCAACAAGTTATATTCTATGTATTTTGTGGCTTTCGCCCAGAAAGTTTAATCGACCCCCTAGCCTTTATCTGGCCCAATTTGACCTACAGGCATTTATCGACCGCTTGGATTGTTCAATCTACCCTTAGGGGTCAATATCGACCACTTTGGAGACCCCTGGTTTAGAATATCAGAATAGTTAGAGAAGTTTTGTCGTCAAATAGAATTAAATAATAAAAGCAAGTTTGAAATGATAGAGAAAAGAAATGGAAAAAAATAATAGGAATTGTAAAGAAGAAAAGGAAGGAAAAGCAGAAAAGAATGAATGAAGGAAGGGAGTAAAAGAAAAACAAAAGAAAGAAAAAAGGAAAAAGAAGGGAAAATAAAGAAGGAAGGAGAAACTAAGGAAGAAAGAAAGGGAAAAAAGGGAAAAACAATGGATTGAAAAAAGACGATTGAAAGAGAGAAAAATGGGAAAAGAAAAAGAAAATGATGAAGGGTAAGGGGGGGGGTAGAAAGAAAAAAGAATGAATAAAATGTTGAAAGAAAAAAGAAAGAAAGAAAAATGAACGAAGAATGATAAAATGAAAAAGGAAGAGGATGCCTCGAAGACAAATAGAAATAAATGAGGGCATATAAAAAAGAAAGAAAGAAACAAACAAAGAAAGGACAAGAGAAAATCAACGAAAGAAACAAAAGAAAGAACAGGTCTGGTTACTCACTAAATGGAAACTGTCATGAGACCAACGTCTTTTGGCAGCATACCATCTCGGGATTGATCAATCAAAAAATTGGAGAAAAGATTGATCAATTAATTAGTTACTTCTCTCGGCTTTTGTTTGACAGTGATCACATAGTCTAAATTTTCTAAAAAAAACAAGTGAACACAAACAATTACATTGCAAACAGAGCTCTTCTCTGAAAAAAAGGTATTTAGATGACGGTGGGATAAGGGAAAAATCGTTTTTCTAGGCATAATTAGGAGTCAATGTTCGATGTTTCAACCCTCTAGCTCAACTGGTGCGGCGTGTACGCATAATACATACATAGTCAACCAGCCAACTAGACACATTTAAAAACTGAAGAAACTTGTGTTAACAATTTTGGTTGATGGTTTCAAATGGATAAATGAATAAATAAACGAAAGGGGAAAGAGAGAAAGAAAAAAAGAGAAGAATGAAAATGGATAGGAAGAAAAACAACTGAACGACGACAGAAAAGAGGGAAAAATATTGAAAAAAAAATAAATGGAGAGATGGAGGTCATGCGAACGTGAATGAGAATGAAAGACAAAAATCACAGAGGCAAAAAGAAAAGATAAAGAGGAAAGAATGAGGAAAGATAGAAGAAACGTAATGAATGAAAAATTGAAAGAGAAAGAAAGGAAGAAAGAAGGGACTCTGTTTGGGTAAAGAGGAAGGAATGAAAGGAGGAAGGTAGGTAAGGAGGATAGGAGTAAAGGAGGAAGGAAGGAAAGAAGGAGGAAATGAAGGAAGGAAGGAAGGAAGAAAGAAAGAAAGAGGGGGATGGGGAGGAACAAAGAACCGAAAAAAGGGAAGAACGAACGAACAAAGAAAGTAAGGAAAAAAGAAAAGGAGGAAGGTTAGAAATGTTCAACAACATAATAAAAG
This sequence comes from Thysanoteuthis rhombus, assembly GCA_963457665.1. Lineage (NCBI taxonomy): Eukaryota > Metazoa > Mollusca > Cephalopoda > Oegopsida > Thysanoteuthidae > Thysanoteuthis > Thysanoteuthis major. The sequence goes on from OY735198.1 coordinate 2,916,134, forward strand.
TAAAAAGCGTTACTTTGTGACGCCCATCTCCTCTCCATCTAGCATGTGACAGGTTACATGTCAGTAGGGAGTAGCCCTGGTCGGATCTTGTGTCTACTAACTAGCATTATTGATCACCGTTACTCACAACAGACCAGTTTGAACACTGTTGCTGGGTTTAAGCTATTCATCTATTCTGACATTTATATGTACTTTTGTCTGTGTATCCGGACTTTGCCACGCCCTAACTTTTCATGGTAGAAACCTGGAATTTAGCACGTACACTCCTCTCAATAAGTAGGGAAAACTTATCTTTTTTTATAGGTTTTTAATGGGGGTTCAATTTTTGATACGAGTTGGTCTCAAATTGATCCTTTAGTTTGTGTCCGGCAGCAGTCACGCTTGTTTTTTTAAATTTTTTATAGAGACTTTTTTAGTGATCACTGTCCAACAAAATGCGGAAAAAAACTTATCTTCTTTCGTGCTTTTCTTTGTTTCTTCTCTTCATCTATTTATTTATTGTAGTCAATCAAAACTAGCTCTAAAACTGTCAATACAGATTTATTCAGTTTTCAAGTGAGTTTGGCTGGCTAACTAGCTGGCTGACTACGTATGTATATATCTGGTGTACAGGCTGCCTCAATGGGGCTAAGGGGATGAATCTTTGAACACCCTATTATGTCTAGTAAAAAAGCTTTTTTTTTTCAAATCACATCCTTTCCTAAATACTTTTTTCCGACTGAGGTTCAGTTTGCAATGTAAGTTAATACTAAATCGACCCTTTAGGTTGTGTCCGCGAGTTGTTTTTTGAAAATTCAGCCTTTTTTAGTGATCACTGCCCTAAAAAATGGGAGAGAAGTAAATTATTCATAGGACACCGTTTTTTCCAATCATTTACTTGATCATCCCCAAACCCATTTCTTATTGTTAGTTGTTGTTTTTTTAATGGAATGAATCTATGGCCCAAACCACTGTAGTCTCATTTTCATCGAGGTCACTGTTTCATCTATGTCATATACAGCGCGTATATGGGCGGCGGTGATTCAGAATTTTCCTCGAAATGAAATAGAGTTTTTATTTTTTGTTATGGTTGGATGTAAAGTCAACTCTAGACTTTGTACAACAAAATGAAAGAAAAATGAGGAAAGATAGAGAAAAGATAAGGTTAAACTAGCCGTCACAGTCAATAATTGCACAACCGTAGCGGCAAAATGTGGAGTCATATAAAAAAAAATCCATCAAAGAATAAATATGGTCAGAATAAATTCTATCCTTGACATCACTGTCGTTTTCAACTGAAACATCAGAATTGAGTAAATAAATGCATATTTCCACTAATATTTCAAAACATCTAAAAGATACAAAAAGCATCTAGTTTCTTAAGAGTCTACATGTTATTAATAAACCCGTCCAAATAATCACCCTTTGAAGGTCAGAAAGGCATTTTTTTCTAAATACATTTTTTTAAGAATTGGTCTAGTGGAGTACTGATGCCAATATTCAATCCGTAGACAAACCGTTATGGCCAGAAGTGCTGTGACATACAACACATAAACACACACACACATTTATAATAAAAGAAAATTGAATCTATTGCCTCCTTTGGTGGTTACTGTTGTTCAATAATAAGGTGAGGAAAGAGAAGAAAAAATGGGGAAAAATAGGAAACATAATTATCTTCGTTTTAGATTCTTGAAATGAATCCATGAATTCATCGCCAGGGACTGCCTTGTTGAAAAATAATTTTATTCTGTATCGATCAAGACGAGAAAGTAATTATACCTGAGTTTATCAACTTTTTTTCACCTATCGCCCACTTTTGTTTGTTTTTATAATCTATCACCCCCCTCAGCTCAACTTCCGCCCCCTTCGGGTCGATATGGCCCTCTCGAGAATGAGAGCTCTACAATACCTAATGCCTTTAGCCGGATAGATACCCATGTCGAGTAGCTTGACTGTACATCTCCTACCATGAACACTGCATTCTATTCTGTCCTTATGTTGGTTAAGCCAGATTAATTTGATAATAAGTGGTTTGCAGCAGATATTTGGAGCTTCAAGACGACTTACTCCGGTTGCATCATGGGATAGCATGAATCTGGGAACAGAAATTAGTAATTGAATCAATATTTTCAAAAGAATATACGTGTCGTAATTCCCAAAATGGGAGTTGTCTCCCGCTTATTATTTGACCCTATCGACAAGAAATCGTTTTCCTCTTTAAAAATAATCCATTCGAAGGTGAAGATCGATCGACCCCACCAACCCCTCTGCTCAACTTTCCCGTTTTTGGTGACGATATCGCCCACGTTTAAAATGTCTAAATCAATTAACCAATTTTTTTCTAGCTTCTGAAATTTTCTAGAGGCCTGGGAACGACGTACCTTAATGGACTGATTACATAAGAAACAAGGAGCTGAGTAAACTTACAATACACTTCTAAGATTTCACAAATATTGTGTAATTGATGGTGATGAGATCTTTTAGCGTTCAACTTATAATATGGAATTGATTTTCGCATTACAACATGAAATACTAAAGACTACGTTTGATGAAAGTATTAGATTTTTTATTCTATTTTTTCATACATTTTATCAGATGAAGTGTTGTTATTGAAACAGGAGTAAATAGTCAGAAAAATCACTTTAGGTTGACAAGCTTTTGACAAGGTAAGCTCAACCTTCCAGGACAAGAAAATCCCGTTGGTGCTAAAAAGAATTGTCTACAACCAATGCATCCTAAAGATGGAACCTAACCAAAAGACCGATCCGCAAACTGAGAACCATGCAACGTGCACAGGGGAGAATCATGCCCAACAAAACATTAAGAGAGTACAGTATATTGATGGAAAAAAGAAGGTCTGAGATATCACAGAATGCATTAGGAAGCTCAATTGGTAATGAGCTGATCATGTGACGAGAATGGCAGATAATCGCTGGACATCGAGGATCCACAGAGATCACATGTGAAACTGGGACCGGCAAAATATAAGATGGTGTGACGAACTACATAAATTCAGAAAGTATTGGCTTCCCGACGCCCACGATAGAGAGGTCTGACGGATCTTGGGGAAGGTGTATGTCCAACAACGGACGGTAAAAGGCTGACGGTGTAAAAAGAGATCGGAATAGGGAGTGAGTTGATTGCTCTGATTGAGTTTCAATAGTCTAGTAGTGATAACGGTTGCACGTTAAGCGAACCACCCTCGTTAGTCGTGAGTTCGATCCTCACCTGGAACTTATTCTACATTCTTATTCCGTTAAGTTATTTGCTCATTGCCGAAGGGAACCTAGCCTGAGTTTAGTTTCGATAAAAAGCAACGAAAATTAGGATGAAGCTGAATAGTAGCGAAGGACGAATTGAATAACGAAATTATGAGACTAAATTTATAAAAATCAGTAAATTAAAAGGTTGTGTTTGTTTAGTGTGACCACAGCATGGAAACAGTAGCCATGCTCCCGAATGGGCCCTGCGGCTGAAGGGAGGGATGCCTAGCGTAATCTACCACTGACTTGTCAAATACACACAACAACACATTGCAGTATGCACCAAACATTGCATTGCAGGTTTTACAAAGAACAGCAAAAAAGATTTCAATTTTCTTCTCAATTCTTAATTAAAAAGTCAGTAGTATTTGATTATACTGTGTATTTTTTGTAGATTTCTTTTTACTGTAGTTGAATTAGAAGATACAGGACTCTATTGGATAGAGCAGTTTAACCGAATGCATGTTTTGATGTAGAATGATTGAGGTATTGCTGTACGATTGAATATAACCAATTATAAGCTGGAAACAAAATCACACATTAAAATATAATAAAACCTTGATCAGTGCAGTTTTGAACAGAAAAAATTTACAGAAAAATTTTGGAACGATTTGACTGCACTATTCAAGGTACACATGTACGTTTAATAATCACAAAACAGTGTTAAAATCTATTTTCCCGAACTTTTCAAGTGCCCATTGTGATCGCTTTGTATTCTACCATAGAGATATAAAATCTATGATAAACTTCATTTATGTTTATCTACGAGATTCTACAGACCTTGTCTTTGGACCTTGATTTCCAATGGACCCAACCGATGCTGTATACACAAACACATTGTTTACTCACCCCCTCACAATGGCAAGTTTGTCATAAAGTCGAGTTTAGGGTGGGATCCTGGCTGGCAAAAAATGGATCTCGACCCACCCCCTGTAACTACGCCTTTTCAGCCTCAATTATAAAAAAAGTCGAGCTTCAGTTTTAGAAATTGGACTTCAGTTTAAAGCAATAAGATTTTCACTTTTTCTAGAATTGAAGTTTGACTTTTTAAAATCTGAAGCTGAAGTGGTGTAATGGTAAAAGGTCCATTGTTCAAGAAGCATTAGAGCAAGCTTAACTTGATTATTACGCAAATCCTAAGCAAACTTGACATGGATTATTATTGCTAACATAAAACCATACCACGCCTGAGTAAACTCGCTTTGGTAATGGTAGAGTATCTGCACCCAGATGGTCAGAACTTCCCTGAGACAGGACGTTTGTTGTTTGGATTAAGATTGCGTGAATAAATGAAATTAGTCTTCAAGTGGATCGACCTTTACTATGACACCTGCTGTAGAGTGATGGTTGACTAAGTAATCACGCAGATCCATTGCTAGAGTGGTAAGTTCGATGCTCACTGGGTCCACAAACATTGTACACAAAGTAATATTTAGTACTTTGGTACTTCGCCGTGGAGTAGCTAGTAAAGGATTGCTAGACATGTTTTATTACATGATTCTATGATGAATTGAAAAAATGGAATCAGAATATTTAAAAAAGACCTGAAAGTCAGACCATAGATATGCTATCCCAACTCGAGTCGTCTCCCTTATATTTTTATAACGGTCATGGATTTGTCATATTTGAAAACGCTACGTCATTGAAATCATATTTTATTTTTATGAACAACCTTACGAACTAAAACCTGTCAAAGCCTAAAATGAGAATACAAGTTTTTAAAATCAACATCAAGCGACATCAGATACGAGCACTTCCTTCGAAGAAGGTGCGGGAGGGAACGCTCTGTGGAGATGGTATGAGGCAATTGCTATGTCGATTTGTCAGTCAGTCAGTCAGTCAGTGGCAATCATCGCTGCAATAGACGTTGGCATCTAAAAATGCTGTGGTCGAAATTCTTCACCGAACTGGAAAATTCAAAACTACAAAACAGCAAAATGTTTTTTATACTAGTTGATCCCCATGAAAAAGAAATCATAGATATACGGTTTCTTTTGCTATACGGAAGTGGGATGTTCGTATAAATACCCTTTGTAAATCGAAACGGTGCAAAGTGAGGGAGTAATTACCAAACGTTTTTGAAGCTGAATGATATTTTCGCTTGTTTTAAAAAGGTGGAAGGGTGACGTAGAACGAACTTTCAGAAAGTAGAGACGGCCTGTATTTGAATTTTCTCAAATGATTTTTTCTCTGGAAAAGAAACTACTGAATTTCAGTTGAAGAGTCCATTGTTTAGAAAAATTGTTACCTTTGAGTGGAAGAGTTCATTCGTTACGGAGAAGAACATAGTTTATGTAGATGAGGTTTATTCGAACTTCTCCCATCTTATTTCTATCAATATTCGGACCATCCTCATCTTGGTTGTTTTTCATACTAAGTTTCGGCCGTTGCACTCTACGGCCTTCATTCTATGAAGACCGTAGAGTGCAGCGGCCTTCATTCTATGAAGGCTGTAGAGTGCAGTGGCCGAAACGTTGTATGAAAAACAACCAAGATGAGGATGTTCCGAATATTAATAGAAATAATAAAAATACCTCATCTAAAAAATTCAGAGATATTCTCCCATCTTAGTTGATTATATATCTCAACATTTCCCTCTGGCCTTAGTTGAGATGTTATTAGGTTCTAGAATGTCGACTCTATATCTTTTCCCAAACGTGTTGAGAAATAGAGCAAGTGAATTAAAAAATACAATAAGTAAATAAAAATGAATTAAGGCATGTAAATTGAAAACTGAAAAAAGCAAATTAAGAATTAAAATTAGCAAATTGAAAAACAAACAAATGAGAAACAACATTGTATTCTTTATTTGCACGCAGTAAATTCAAATAAGCTTGCTGTAATTTTTAAATTGTTCTCCTCTGTTTCGAATTTACATACCGTGGTTTTTTATTTGCGCACTGATTTTTTTTGTTTGCTCTAATTTTTGACTTGCAAGGGAAAAGGTGGGAAAGAATGGCAGGCAATCACATGCAAATAGGGTTACAATATGGTATCCAACAGGGGGACATGTCCTCTTTTCATTCTTGAATGTCGTCCTTTCATCTTCAATTGTCTCCCTTCTTTTTCAGTATACACTGCTCTGCACCCACATCTTTAAATGCTCGATGGACTGATGAGCTTCATAAACCTAATGCGAGGTTAATGGAGGAAATATCCATCGGTTATTCGATGGACTTTTCCACTTAAAGTTACTGGCGACCATTTTTTCTCTTTTTTTTTTTTTTGCTTATTTTTTATGTTTCACTGTCCGTAACTATAAGTGAAAGGATCCGTTATTTATAGAGGTGACAAACTGTTCAGTTTATTTTGTACTGCCTTGTATACTCGCTCTGACATATACGGGGTCTACTCCTCGTTGTATAGAGAAAAATACGGTCAGAGATATCCTAAAATCAATTAGAAAATACAAATGGCAATGGATAGGCCATTTTGCAAGAATGTCAGACAACCGATGGATATCATGACTCATAATGTGGATCCCCTGGAATCATATGTGGAATTGTGACCGGCAAAAAAGATAGCAGGACGAACTAATTAGTTCAGAAAGTATTGACTCCCCGACACCCACGATTGAAAGGTCTGGCGAATTTAGGGGAGGGTCAATGTTCCACGACGGATGCTAGAAGGCTGCTGCTGCTGCTGATGATGATGATGGTGAAGTCAGTGAAAGAACTTTTCATTGTTCACACAATAGACTATTCTACCTGAAGTTACGGACGACCATTTTCTGCTTGTTTCTATGTATATACGTCCGTAATTTGATGTGGAAGGGCTCATTGTTTGTAGAGAAAAACATTGGCATCATTCTGTATTATTGAAGTTACTGCCATATTCAAAACACATCAAGTAAGGTTCTCTTGCTTTAGTTAAATTGGTTAAAGGTCGTTGATTCCCTACCTAGGGACAGATTTTTTAAGTGCTTATTAAATGCCTCCAAATGCCTATCTAGATACTAGTTATACTATAGAAATCGTCATCTGGCAAACGTCTTTTGGCATCATACCGTTTTAGGAGTGGGATGATCAATTAAAAATTTGAAGAAGGGAAGATGAATAAATAAGTTACTTCTCTTGCATTTAGTTCGGGCAATTTCGCATAAACTTACATTGTAAATTAAACAGTGCACTAAAAAAATCATATTTGAGGTAGAAAGAATTTCCGAAATAATAAAGAGCGAGTGTTTAAATTTCAGCCCTCTAGGTCTATTGGTGTGGTCTGTACGCCTGATAGATAGCAGAGAAGCCTGCTTGCAAGCTGGAACAATAAGAAAACTGTAGAGACCAATGTTGACAATTTTGGAGACACTTTTGATTGAATGTTTCTAATTAGTACACGTGCTGTGATTATGTGGATACAGTATTGTGTATTTTTCAAATTACGCTGTGGAATTTCTTATTTCGACTTGATGCTTTGGGGGGTTAGATGAAGAATGGTGACGTAAGAAATAGTCAGAGCAACGAACGAATACTTCGAACCGTCAATAGGTCCGCTCGAGGAAGTGCGGAGGTGTCACAGTCTATTAGAAACCATTTATCGATTGTCATCACACAAAACACACCTGAACATCACACGACATCTATTTTTGAACGGTATTTATACATCTGCACGGAAAATCAATATTTCGTGTGTATATCTGACAGAAAGTGAAAAGTTTCTATCCGAATTTCAGAGATGAGGAATTCCTTCATGATCTCAAAACAATGCTAGACGAGCTGAATGGTGAAAGCAAGAAAGTTGATCTTCACGTGAACTTCAGTAAAATCGATCCCATGCGTAACGAATGAATGGCCTCCGATCCGTCTCTACAGACAATGGAACGTCTCTTCCGGAGCCCAAGCTTGGGTGAAGCGTATGGAGATCTTGGGGCGCCCAGTTGTGAGAATCCCCCTCGCAGCCTCGCTGATCTAACCCCCCCCCCACCTAAAAAAAGAAGGGACTATCTTGGCTGCAAGGGCTACCAGAGGAACGTCAAATTAAGCTTTAAACTGCCTTAAGATGCCCTTCTCCTAAACTGGTTGCCTTCCAAGAGTTAGAGAGCCAGATTTGCTCTACTATTTTATCCATAGCTGGAGGAAGATCCATGCCATTCTCGATGGTATTAGTGCAAAGTTAACATGAACATCTCCGACCGGAATTCGAACTCAGGTTGCCGATTCCATATCCTAAGTACATCAAAAATATCAACACAACGTTCATAATTGAAAACGTAGAGCTCAAGGAAGCTGATCACAACATCCATTTGGGACAATGAATCTCCATAAAATCCTCAGAACAAGAAGAAATCAAAGCCTCACCCCGGTTTGGTGATCTTTCAGCAGAGCATATTAGGCCCTCAAGAACCAAATGATCTTGGGGTTTTTTATCCTTCAGAAGCGAGTTCGGCCTTCAAGAAGCAAATGATCTTGTCAGTTTAAAAAAAAGAAGGGTTACAATCAGTATCATATTACAAAGCAAGAATGAGTCAGAGAGATAGCTTAAAAACTATTGGGAAATTAAAATAATCATGGGCAGGCTATGTAGCAATAATATACATGGATACATGACTCATAAGATAAATCCCCAGAGATCATATTGGAAATTATGACCGGTAAAATTAAGATAGACATCTTTATCAGGTATTGGCACTGAGACGATCCGACGGTGACCAGTTTATGGGTAGGAAGCGAAGATGGGGATAGCCTCTAGAACTCTTCGATATCAAAATATAATAATTAAAATCTAATTTCTTTGATAAGAATTAAATCAATCACTCCATGAATTTTGGAATTAATTTCATAACGCCTTCAACTGTTCTAAATAAATAAAATCACTGCTTGTAATTAGGGTCTACAGTAATTGGTGTATGGGTTTCTAAATTTGTTTTACCTTAAAAATCCTGTTTTGCTGGCATATATTTATATGTATACATGAATTTACTTACAGACAAATGTCATTCAATATTTCTATGTATGTATATTTTGTCAGTTTTAACTAATTACCATCAACGAACTTTTATGTATAAATTTTGTGATTTTCCGTGTATTTGAATAATCGTCATGAAAGGACCAACCAAAAGTCCAAATCTGGCCCTGCGTTCGGGAATGCGAAAATTGACAGATCCTGACGAAGGTGTATGTCCAGCAGGGGACTTCAAAAGGATGAAAATGATGATCAATGTATTCGAACTAGTGTCTATGTCTTAGTTGTGATAGTAACAACGTTTCGGTCGCAGTACTCTTCTTCGAGTATCCCTCTTCTTTGATAAACTCCGAGTATTTTTGAACGGATCTCTCTATTGCCTGACGGGATAATGGCATTATGGACAAAGTACTTAGTTAAAGAAATCTAGTTATGGGGTGGCTGTGAGTTCAGTCCCTGGATCAGGCAGTGATAGTTATACCAACGCGTTTCAATGGAAAAATCAGGAGCTGCACTACTAATACATGATAGCTAAGAAGAAGCAACTGTTATAGAATATCCTCTAGCATGAATAGCGGAAATGAACCGCATATCCCTGTGTTTGATTGTACAAGGAATAACATGCTGAGTAAACAGGCACTTCTAAGATTTCCTCAACATTGTACAAAAGATCGTTTTGTAAGATTCTGCATAAACATAATATATATATATATATATGTATATATATGATGTGTGTGATAATAATAAAGACATCTTAGTGGGACCTTAATTTTGCTCAGCACCGATTTGACTCGGTTGCAAATCGAGCGGCTTTAAATTGCGTAAATAGATAAAGAAATGAGCTTCGTTCTTGATCTATTTATATAATCTGAAGCCATCCAATTTGCTACCGTGTCAAATCGGTGCCGAGCAAAATTAAGTTCCTTCTAAGAATTCTTTATAATTATCACATTCTATACGATATAAATTGTCAATTTATTGATATTTCACACTCACACTAACACAAACGCAAACACACACATATATACATACACTTCACGTGTTGTACCCTTGAGGCGATTATTAGCCATCTTATTGGGGAAAATTACTTTGAAGAAGGTAATAAATTATTCCATCAGATTATTGGTATTCCTATGAGGCTTGATCCTGTGCCCTTCTGGGCAAATTGTTATCTACATAGATGTGAATATATATTCATGTCGTCTTTAATTAGAACTACCATAAAGCGAGTACGTGTATTTCTTGGTCGAATATGATTCATTGATGTGATGTGTTCATCATGAAGGAGAGTTCGGAAAATCTTGTCGTTCTATTCTCTGCAGAGATCTTGTGTGTGAACACAACGGAATGCATGCAACTTTCCTAGATTTGGATATCAAATTCAAAAAAAGATTGATTGTCAATAAAATGTTTGACTAACAAAATTCATTCCCATTCTGTATTGTACGTATGTCTTTTGCAACAAGTAATATTTCCATCTTATATATTTTGTGTAACTATATTATCAACTTATTAAAGGATCACAAGGTGTCGCACTTAAATCCATCGACTTCCTACCGAGAATTGTTTCTTTACTTATAAGAAAGGTCAATTAAGGTGGCGAATTTTGTAAGACAGTCAAACAATTCAATAAAGCCATAGTTAGACATCTTGATCCTTGAAAAACTTATCAACATGACCATAATGAAATAATCACGAAAATTAAAGAAAATGGTCACGATAGTATAGAAAAAAAAATGAGAGAAATGAGAAGTGTACGTTAAATTGAAAAGAAAATAACAATGTATGTCTAGGGGATTTAGAAAATTAAAAAAAAGATGGAATTGGTCCTTGTTCGTGTAAAAGATCATTAAACTGGCTAAAACCAGGAATGAGGAAAACATTTGGCACTGATCCATTTGTCTGACTAGATAGTTTGATGAATGAGATATTCAATACTAAATAACAGAAGTCTGAAGTGTATTAATGGACTAGTCCATATGGTCTTGCTAACAACTAGAATGCTATTTGCTTTTGTCTCAACATTGTATAAAACCATAAATAAAAGCTAATTTAGTTATCATTCTAATTTTAGTTCTTGATGGAAGTGAGAAAGTGTAAGATTCTCAGGTTGAATATATTGGCAAAAATAATTTGTCTCAGATCTTCAGAGATCAGTTACCATTTTATTCTGTCTCAACAAAAAGTCTCCGTAAGGATTCCATTTTTGATTATTACTCTCGCTATTAAATCTTGTTTATGTATAAGAGACCGCGTGTCACGATTCAATGAATGTAATTATTGTTAGAACGTTCGTGATCTTGCCATTTCAACCACACTTCTGATCATTTTCAAAATTAAGGAAAGGCTGTGTCATTCTTATTTCGATCTTGGAGTAATTTAACGTCACGCTCAAGGGGACATATAAGCAAAATTCTTCACGGGGCTGAATATACGTATCATTTGCTAAATACATTCCAAATCTCAATTCCCAAACTGAAGAGATTGATCAACTGTTGTCACCAGAGGTGACAAACTGTGTTATCGTTGTTTTTCTGTGTGTGTGTGTGCGCGCGCGCACGTGTGTGTGTGTGTGTGTGTGTGTGTGTGTGTGTGTGTGTGTGTGTGCGTGCGTTCTGTCGCTCCTGACCAAATTGTTTTGTCTATATATTTTATGTTTTTGTTTTTGTGAAAAAAAAATTTCCACTTTTTGGGGGGATTATCTTAACGGGTATATCAACTTTTAGATTATCCAGAATCTAGATGTCCCAACATGTTTTATTAAAACTACATTTTAGATGTTTTAGTGGAAGAGTCCCTCGGCGTCAAATACGTTTCTTGGGTTACCTGCGTAATTAAGTCCTTTATTTTCAAACTATGTTGTATAAGATAACGTCCATATACAATACATTATCATATTACCCTATATGAAATAACATACTACATGTTCTTTGACACAGCCCTCAAAATAACAAAACAAAGCTGAATATAACTTAAGGGTTGGTGCTGTTTGATCAATACTGCTGGAGGGCCATATTAATACAACTGTTCTGTTTTTAAATCCCCGAACTGTTAACAACTGATGATCCAAACAAAAATATTCACTCTTAGTACCATAATATTTAACCCTGTGTAAAGCATAAAACCCTTTGAAAAACTAAAATAAACGGATGTTTAGAAATAATCAACTGAAATGACATAAATTTTGAAAAAATGTTTTATAACTTCAGTGTTTTAATCTGTGAATATATATATATATATATATATATATATATATATATATATATATATATTATACTAGAAAAAACAGGAGAGACTTTAACATCGTATTCCGTGCTAGACACTCATCAGTGATTCGAGAACACAAAGGCATAAAGGTAATTTCCAACAAGTTCGTTATCTTTGTTACTTCAGTAAAAAAAAGATCAGACAAATATGATTGTATTTTCAAATCACTTCTGATGAGCATCTCTTGAGAAACATAGCGTTAAGGTCTTTCTTGTTTTTTCCGATGTTATTATAATACCTATCTACATATTATGTACTTAGAATGAATTATATAAATTCAACGTTAACGCATTTTGAATTATTGTTCCTTTCAAATTTCCCAAAAGCAGTGGCCAGAAATAATAACATATATAATGAAATAAAGGATTCGCCAAAGAAAAACGTTTCTTCAGGCAAATCTCACGAAGAAACCCAAGTAGGACAGAAACCGAAACGTTTTTGTATAGCGAATCATTTATTTTAAGGTCTATTCTGACTGTACGTACGACTTAATGCTGAATGTATCGAGCACTTTATGAAATAAACCCATCACTCCTCGGATACAGCAGTATATAATATTGTATTCCTGATTTGTGTGAGTATGTGTATATATATATATATATATATATATATGTATGGCTCTAGTCTATTTGTCTGATTGATGGGTCGCTGAGTGGGCAGGAGATCAAACATGGAATGCCATGTAACAAATTCTCTAAGTATATTAATGGAATAGCCCACTGGGGTGTTATTATTGGTTAAAAAGCAGTTTCGTTTCGTTTCAACCAAGTATAATAGCGAAAAAAAATCTATAAAAGCTGCATGGTTTACGTTTTAGATAAATTAACTTTGGAAAAAATGTCATTTTTTTTGCTGAATATGTAGAGAATCAACTTGAAGAAGTTTTTCCGTATAATTAGTATTCTTAAAGATAATACCATAAGTTGGTTGGCATGCAGTCTGAGATTAAAACTGACACAATGGTTTTGATATTCACATGGGTGAACACTCAATAAAAGTGACACAAACAGCAAGTCACGTCTGTAATGATACTTACCGGTCTCACATCGTTGAATATGTTTCTAGGGTGACCTACGTAAGTAAGCCCTGTTTCAAAAAATCAAATGATGTGTAGTATAGATTAACATCTACCTACTATACATTATGATAATCCCTTATATAGATTATCAAACTACATGAATGATATAAACTAGCTAGAAAATTGTAGTTGAGGGGAGGGGCTTGATCAACACCGCTGGGGAGCCATGTTAGCATTATTGCTTTGTTTTCAAAATCCCTGAAACAGTTAAATGGTAAACAACTGATGATCCCAACAAAAAAGTTACTCATAGTACCATGATGACAAAATATACGTAAAACATTAAGAAAAAAACAGGAGAAAATTGAGTTGACAGATATTGTGAAATAAGTAACTGAAGTGACACAAAAAATTGAAAAAGTTTCCAAATGATTAGTGTTCAAAGCTGTAAAGCTTTCTTGACTATATATATATATGTGTGCGTGCGCACGTGTGTGTGTGTGTGTGTGTTTATATATATGCAAAGGCCCAAATACCAGTTTGCGTACCAAATTCTCATCTCGTTTAATCCCGGTCTTTTCGCATTTTCAACGCGACAATTATGTACCAAGAAATGGATATATATGATCCGACAGAATGATAATATAACACAATTTATTATAATTCTGTTGGATCATATACATCCATTTCTTAGTGCATAACTATCGCGTTGAAAGAGACAAATAGACCTAAAATAAACACAATAAGAATATGGTGTAAAAACAGGTATTTGAGTCCTTGTATTACAAGCGACTGTTTAGCTCAATGGTAAGAACATCGCTAAGTTAAAGCTGCTACCATATGTATATTTATAAGTTACCATAAAATTGTTAATGGTCTGTGTAAATGACAGATCTGACAATAAAGAAACAATATCAAATCAAAGTTTCAGTTGCATTCGTTATAGTTTAAAATGACGCTTTTTTTGAGGTTTCGGAATTGTCCAGAAATAAAGGAAACATCACAAATTTGAAGCTGACAAGCCATGCCGACATTTCTGAGAATGCATTCTTCCTTCTTGAAGAAGATTATCATAGAATCACAAGAGAGAATTGATTGATGATATTTGTAATATTTATACTTTTATATGAAAGCGTTTAATTAGATTTTAGATAATAATCATAATTGCCATTATTAAATTGTTTACAATTTTGAACATTTCGGATGCCATGCTTATGTTACGTGGAATAAACAAAATTGTGTAATTGGCGAAGTTTTAACTTTTTTTTACAAAGAGTAAATAAATACGTAGTTTAATTGGATCAAAGATTGATCTAATCAAAACGAGGATATAAAACAACTATTTTTTCATAATCAAAAGTTTATGAAATCAAACTTTTAATGATGAGTGGATACGTCGTTTTCACTTTTTTCCTTAGAAGAGAAATAAATACGTAGCTTTAAACCGATCAAAAGTTTGTTTAATCAAAAAAAGATAAAACGGCTTTTTTTTACGATCAAAAGTTTTTTTCCAAAAAATAAGTAAATTTTGCCGAATATATATATATATATATATATATATATATATATATATATATATATATATATGTTACACCGAAGAAAATTACTTATTCTTTGTTAAGAAAAGTGATTCAATGCCTCCTGCATCACAGTAATATATATATATATATATATATGTGTGTGTGTGTGTGTGTGTGTGTGTGATGCAATGCTCTTCCAACTCTGGAATGTGCATTTTGGTAGATTGGATATTATGTGCAAGTAAATATATATATCGCTTAGTTCAGTCCTACTGACCGTCCAGTTCCACGTAGGGTAGGGGGAAAATGTCTGCCCCTGGGTCTGAAGCGAAGGTTACAGTTTTACCACGTGGTATTGGAAATTATTTTGGATAATCTTTAGCCATACTGCAGAGCTCGATGACACAATTATATATATATATATATATCTGTGTGTGTGTGTGTCTGTGTGTGTGTGTGTTTAATTGAGTCATCCACAGACAGCCGTTTTGTTGTATTACAACTCTTCAGAATGGCTATAGACTATATATTATCCTATCCTGTACAGTAAGGCTGAATTTAAGCGATATATTTACTTATACACAATTCCCCATCAACCAGGGTGCTCTATTCCAGTGTTAGAAGAGCATTGCTTATAATGAACAAGTTATCTTACTTAAAGAAGAATATGGGAGCTTCAATTATGATAATGATTAAATCATCTAGAGACATCTGTTTCGTTGTATTACCACTCTTCAGTATGGTTATAGACTATTCAGTACCACAATGTAGGATTGGGAACTTCATTTCAGACACAGAGGCTGGCATTTTGCCCTACGCAGAACTGGACGGCCAGTAAGGCTAAATTTAAGCATTTTATTAATTTACGTGCTCCATTCCAGAGTTGGAAGAGCATTGTTTATAGTTTACGATGAACGAGTTACCTCACTTAAAGAGTGCTCAACCCTGAATGAGGGAGCATTATTTGTAATGTAGAAGGCATTAAATCATTTTTGATGCAATCCCAACTCAAGAGGATTGGTCATGTCATAAGTATGAGTAATGAGAGTATAACAAAAGTCGTCATGTGCAGTCAGTCTCTATTTTAAGATCATATGCATAACTATTTATAAGTAGATAGAGAAGGGAGTGATATAAAAGGCGCCTCCAGATGTTTACTTCCTCAAGGGTGTTGTTTGATCACTTTGTAAAAGCAGACTTGTAAAAGCAGGCTGCGTCCCAGTAGACGCTGGTTCGATCCCTACACGAAGCGCACTTTTTAAAAAATTATTTAGAAGTCAGCTAGATTTGCTTCTGAACTTATGAATGGTGCCGACCAAAATATACTTCTCACAAAAATTTCTTTACAATTATCACATTTTGTCGGATATAAATTCTCCATTTATCGATTATGATTTTATACATATATATATATATATATATATATGGAAAAATTTTTTTTTAAATTTCAAGCGTTTAAAGCTTCCAAGTATATATATATATATATATATATATATATATGAAATTTAAAAAATTTTTTTTCCAAAATCATTTTGTGTCACTTCAGTCACTTACTTCCCAATGTCTGTTGAAGTAATTGATGTAATTTTCTACAGTGTTTTCTATGTTTTACACAGGCTTCGATATTATTGTACTATGTTACAATCTATTTTTTGTTGAGATCATCAATTGTTTACGATGTAACCTTTTGGGGGATTGGAGAATAAAACAGTCTTATAACATGGCTCTAAAGCAGTGTTGATAAAACACTACATCCCTATATGAATATGTGTGCGTACGTGTGTGTGTGTATGCTTTTTGAAGTGTGAAACAAACATGAGAGCTCTATGTTTCAATTGCTGTGTGTCTCGTAACGCAATGAAACATGTCGAGTTCTAGGGACATCATTTTGGGCTAAGCTGTCACATGAAACGGGAACTCATTAATCGAGGCCCAGAATTCCTATCGAATGAATTATTATTTTGCAGGTGCTGGCTATTCTAATGAACGCTATTTTATACCCCCAATACAATTACAGAGTGTACATCCTAAATATTTGATTATACTTTCGAACAAATAGGTAAAGCGTTAATTTTTCATGGCTAGGCATTAATTCTGGCCACGATTATATATGTGAGAAAGAGAGAGAGAAAGAGAGAGAGAGAGAGAGAGAGAGAAAGAAAGAAAGAAAGTAAGTGTATATATTGTTTCTTAGACAAATCATTACGTTCTTTGTTGAAAAGAGATCTCCCGAGGTTACATTTTAAAAGACGGGAAACAGGAACAATAAAAATCTCCCAGTGTCTGTGCGACGCCATTATCCAACAAGTTTACATAACGGGTATAAATTTGAGGATTTCAAATTGAGCCGTGACCAGACGCCACAGGGATATCAAGATATGACATTTTGACAAAGGCTCACGCAATCTGATGCTGGCAAAGCACAATAGATTTGTGTCCCTGCATTCTTGAATCTACACCCAAAACAGAGCGCTCTGTTGTTGCCTGTTCACCCGATGTGAATATGGGTGGCAGAAAAGGGTATTAGCCAGCCAAGCCTGAAATCCACCCAAATCGCACAGACAATAAAGACGGTTCAAGTGTGAGACTACGTCACCAGAAGAGGTGCATGTTTGTCATATCATTGAAATTCCTGAACGTGTTCGATACACAGAAGAGAAAAAAAAAGAGACACTTTTGTATTTGAGAGACACTTGACTCGACCTTTAAGTGCCAAACCCCGCCATAGGGGAAGAATGAGCTCGAATGTCAAGCTGTGGTCGGATTAAATGAAGGTCGAACTCTGTGACTTGTAACTTTAGAATGACTTTGTACGTGTAGATTGAATTTTTAGACAGGAACAAAAATAGTAAATGTGAATAAAATATTTTTCATTAAATGTTGGTTGAATTAAAAGACTTGAAAGACTTAAAAGACTTCAGGCCTTTGTACCTTTTGAACGGATTGATTTAAACACAAAGAATATTAAATGTGAATAAAAAAATTCTGACCAAATGTTAGTCAGATTTAGAAAAAATCACACAACGGGACTGGAACGTACGTAATGGATTGATAGAAACACGGAAGAATAGTAAAAATGAATAAATGTTTCGATCAAATGTTTGTCGGATTAAAAGAAAGTCGGACTACAGGACTTGTACCTTTAGAACGGAACAATTGAAATACAAAGAAATTGTAAATGAAGCGTTTCGATCAAATGTTGGTCAGAATAAAAGAAAGTCGGACCACAGGACTTGTAACAATAGAGGCTATTTGACTCTTTTAATAGATTCTATGACGAATTGGACTCCCGTTTTCCCCTGGTATATTTTGCTACCTCGTGATCTCTTTGTTTGAGGTGGAGCATGTTTATTTCATGTGTACGTTGGATGGTTCTCAGTTTGAGTGTCAGTCCTTTGATAAGGCTCCATAGGTGACTATCGAGAAGATACATAGGAAATCCTAACAGGATCTGTATCTGTAATCGTTGTTTGAGAAACACAAACAACAAGCTTTGGCTTTAGAAGTGAGAGTGAACTCGTCATCAGTTTTTGTGCACGTGATTGTGTCATTGTTATTTGTGCACGGCGTCACTGGCTTTTGGTCTGCCCAGTGACACTCACCATCGTTGTCACGTACGAAAATGAAGTCATAACTCACGTGCAGGAACTTGACAATAAGATGTTCTGTTCAATTGAAGGTTTAAAGAGTTACACACAGAGAAATTGATCTCTTGAAATCTTCCTTTCATGTAAAGCCCTCTTGTCGTGCTTTCTTCCCCTTGAAATGAATAGATAACTGAAATAAAACAGATCTGCTTCGTCATTCAATAGGAACCGTCACCTGACCAGTATTTTTAAGCCGACCAACTTCTGATCAAAATGTTTTTATTCACATTTACTATTCCTTTGTGTTCTGATCAATCCATTTTCGACGTACAAGTCCTGTAGTTCGTCCTTCTTTTAATCCGACCAACTTTGTTCAACGATATCATCATGTATATTCAAAAGATGATTGGAACAATCTCTATTCATGCTTGGTTATAATGACTCCCCCCACCTCATACCGCTATTTCATTAAGTTGCATTTTTAGAGACGTATCTAATGCGCTAACCGAGGTATTACTGTTATGGTCCTGTATAGCTGTGTTTCGTTTAGCGCTGCATTCTTAGGAACATATCTAGAACACTAATCGAGGTAAAACTGTTTTTGTCTTGTCTTTTCCTTTGTTTCATCTGTTTACGTACGTTGAGCTTCCATTCACTCCTACTACATCCGATTTAACAAATGATAGACAGGTTAAGAAAATGATTTGGTGATTATTTTCGACTAGAATATATCCGTCAGAAATGACGAAGTTATTTACAAATGGATCGATACAAAGAAGCCTCTGGCTGTTTTTTCAAATATAATTCAAGTATCTTAATTTCAAGTTTGCTTTAATACTCAATTTAACTCAAGCTGTTTTAATGTGTGATCAGACATGAAGTCTTCGGAGTTTCTATGATACAATTTTTATTGCAACGTCATAATAGGAAGGTAAATCAACCAATGAGATTATCTCATTTGAGCGTTAACAAATAAATGAACAGAAAAATTTGCATATGAGCTCCTCCTATTGTTAGGTTATTTGAGGCCAACATATCAGAAACAGTCAACCGAAACTGTCAATAAAAACTGCCAATATCAACATAATAGACATTTGTTTTGCAGTGTGCTTTGAGAATGGCATCGTTGACCGCAAACGGATTTTTTCATTTCCTCTTTTTATTGTTCTTTAAATTCAGAATTTTCATCACATCATTAGAGCGTGAATTACATTCTAACTCACTATGTCAGTTACATCCCTTAGCGTGATGGAAGATATCTGCACATTCGTTACTATTATATACGTGGAGGATTTTGAAAACTTTTTGCTATTTCATTGCTTTTGTTTTTATTACTTTTATTTTTTTTTCATTAGATTCAGCATTTTTATTACGTAATTAGAACATGAATGATATTCTATTTCAACACGTCATAGCATGAATTTGAATTCTGTTTTACCACTACGTAAAAAACGGCACCTCACGTGTAACATTCAAGTACTTCTCATGACTTTGTTGAACATTGTTGATCTTGACGAGACAAGAAAGAATAAGAAAAGACAAAAAAAAGCAACAACAGACTTCATTAGACCGCCGGTTGTAACATTCTCATACATATACGGAAGTCTGAAGAACTCGTCAGTCAAAGTGCTGTGGGTTTTTCTTCTTGACAAAAAAGATTAAAATTACTTGCTGGAAAAACACGTGTTAATTTTCACAGTCAGTTTGTAAATGATAAAAAAAAATGCTTTGTTATAATCAGATTTCTTGTGAGTTTCAGCAGCAAAAATAAAACTTTTCTCTCTTTTCTTTACGTAAAAGTTATCAAAATATCTTGTAAAGTTTCGTTTCAACAGGGTGACGCAAAAGTCACAGAAGGGTTCAAAGAATTCATATTTTTTAGTTTAAACGCTTCCTCAAAATTGTTTTCCTTTAAAATGAAGTAGAAACAATGGTAATTTAAATTGTTTTCCTTTAAAATGAAGTATAAACAATGGTAATTTAAATAAGCAATGTTAATGCTGACGAACTGAAATTTGGTCTCCAGATGAATTCAGTAATACGAGGCTCATTTGCAACAAATATGTTGAAGACAAAGACACAACGATCAAAATAGAAAAAGCAGAACTGAAGAAAGACTATTGCATTTATCTAAGTCAACGAATCTTCATGAAATCCTTAAAAGAAGAAGAAATCGAGAGATGGAACACTCTAGGTTAGCAAGCACAACCTTCAAAGACAATAAAATCTCAAACGTCCGAAAAGGAAGGGTATACAACCAATTCATTCTCTTAATAGTCACCTACGGAGCTTAAACATAGAACCTAACCATAACATTGACCCTCAAACCGACAACAATGCTACGTGCACATAAGAGAATCATGATTGACATCAGATCGCAAAACACAATAGTATATTTGAGGAAAAACAAAGTAAGAGATATCATAGCATCCATTAGAAAAATCAAATGGCAATGGGCTGGTCATGTAGCTAAAATGCCAGACAACTTTTGGGCATCACGACTCACAACCGTGGATCCCCAGGGATTATATGCGAAACTGAAGCCAACAGAAAATAAATTGGGGCAACTGACTAGCCAAGTACAGAAAGTGCTGGCTCCGTGACGCCCACGATAGAGAGATCTGGTGAATCTTGAATAAGGTCTATGTGAAACGAAGAACGCGAAAAGGCTACTGCTGATGGTAACGATGTCGGGGGAGGTTTCTTCTGGATGCCCATCATTTTCAGCTTAACAAATTCTTGCTTTTTCAATAACATTCTGCATAACATTTTGAAGGATATCTGCCTCCCTGCACATGTATACGATTTTCAATACTTCGAAAAAATCTTTCTGTTCATGAATGAACGCAAGAAGGATCCGATTATCGAAAACTCGGAAACAAATGACAAACCATGGACTCAGATGGCGATGTCTTCGCGTTCAAATAACGAGAATATGCTGTTTCGTTTAATGTTTAAAGTATTAAAAGTAAAATTCTATCATTCTAGTTCGTTGTTCAAGGGTCCCTTAATATATATCAGATGGGTAAAAACATAAAATATTGAAATATAAAATATCATGATTGTTTTTACTCCTCTTGCCAACACTTGCACCATCAGATTGCTTAGCCTTACTTCGGTGTGTATTCTCTGAAACTTTTTACAACCATCCGTCGACTTCGGGTCAATTGGACGCAACTCAAACAAGCTGCAAGTCGATCATTATAGAGCAGAGTGAAACATATGCACTGCACATCATAAGATATCATGGAACTTACATATTTACCTAAATTCCTGTATTTTAACTGCGTCTTCTTCGCCTTCCCAAGGAGAAAGGAACAATTGTCACCCATTACGTCTCTCTCGCTTCGTCATTAACTCAACCAAGTAAGGTATTTCCATCTAATCGCCTTCCATACCTGGAGAGCCTGAAACAAACGTACCGTATATACTGTGTTCTCTCTAGCAACCCAAAAATAACATGGCGGAAATTTCTGTCATTCAAAGTTTAGTCATGGAACTGCGATAATTGAAATTCCAGTCATCTGGAGTTAATGGGTTTAAATGGGACGTATTTGCGATCGGACGTAAGTCGGACAGGAATAAGTCGACGTATGACTCTACTGCTAAGAAAATACTTAATGAATTCATTGAAAATGTGAGTCGATCGCGTAAACAAATGGCAATGAAGATCTCGAATACATAAACGCTGCACGCGATATCAACAAACAGAAGATTTGATTGATATTGAAGTATATAATCCAAATGCGACACTTTAGTTTCGGATAGATTAATACATAAGTCATGAGTATATGTATTCTGCAGGAGAAAAAGAAATATCTATGATTCGGTCTGCACCTTTTTTTTAAAGTCCAGGTGTTAAAAGTTGTACTATTTTCAATTAAAAAAGTAGTGCAGGCTTTGAAAGTTGAACTTCTATACAAAAAAGGGGGGGAATTTCAAAGTAAAACTCTTTTTTAAAGTAGATTATATCGTACAAAGCGTACTGGAGCATCATTAAGGCTACTTTGAAACGCTGGACAGCTGAGATATTTAACACTCTGATGGCTTCACCACTAGCTGAAGTTACTCAAACGGAGTGCATATTGTGCTACCTCGAATGAACAATCGATAATGCATTGACTGCAATTGACCCAATGTTGTGTATGAAAATATGCTGCTCCAACCGTGGCACAAAATCTCCAAATCGTGACAATGTGTGAATTGGTTTTAGTTTCTTATTATCTGTCTTTTAGGTAAAGCTGTTTGTGAATCAATATTGAATCTCTTCACACTTATCAACTCGTATAACACGTTGAAAAAAAAACAACAACATTGTTTTCATTTGATGTTCAACGTTTTGAAATAAGGATTAAAAATTTTTAAATCGCCGTTCAGCTTCTTAAAAAATTGAAGTTCAACTTGTTTTCAAACTGCAGATCAGCTTTTTCGAATCGAGGTTCAACTTTTCTGTTTGGAGCTAGGCTGGCGTAATAGTCAACTAAAATTAAAAATGAGGGAAGATTAGGAAGGTTCCTCCGTCTTGAAAACTTGTCCTTCCTCTATTAAAGTGTTATGCTTTGATATACTTAAAAATTATTGTATAAATTTGGGTTTAGGCTCAGCTACTTTGAACAGTCTGCCACGAGTGCCAATCGTCTAGGAGAAGCTCAATCCAACCCGTAAACTTATCCTTTACTCTAAATATCGGAATCAAGTTTGTTTCTTATGTTCTTGTACTCATAAGTATTATAAAAGCAATAACTTTATTATCTATTTTTATTATCAAATGAAATATTATAACCCATTGTATCAGTTTTGACCCTAATTTACTTTCGTCTTTATCATCATCATCATCATCATCATCATCACCACCACCACCACCACCATTGTCGTCATGACCAGCCTTTTAACGTCCACCGTTGGACAGTAGTCAAGTTTAAAACAATGGTTTATATTACTTCATCTAATAATAAAACTAGACGATAATGTTTGGAAATGCTATGTAGTTTTACTTCATTGACCAAGATTACAAACGTTATTTTTCTATGGCTAAGACAATACTATAAAGCCATCATTGAAAATGTGTCTGGGTCATGTATATAAATGGTAACACGGTGAACGAACAAAGCAGACGACATTATCTAAGTAACAATAGATAAAAGGTTCAATAGACAATAAAGTACGTAATTCAAAAAGACTACAACGCTTGGTAATGAATTGGTTAATATATTAATCATGTCTATCTTTTTATAAAAATATTCCATTCTTACTCGAGGTGTCGTGGGAATGTGGAGGCCACCGCTGGCGTTATTTTGACCGTCCGTTTTGATTCCCCTGTAATTCATTTGAGCAATCTATTCTATTAAACCTCCAGCTTGCCAGGCCCGTCGAAGACTCACCAAAGGTCCGTTAACCTTACATTTCTTGGAGCACTCACCGTACTCTTCCGTTTCCCGCTCTCAAGGCACCGGATGATGATGTTAGACTTTCCTGGTTTGGAATAAGAGTTGTCCGTCTCTTAAATTGGTTCCTGACCAAGATGGAGAAGCCCAGTCTGCCCTGCTGTTTACTCATAACTGAGGGAAGGAGAGAGATTGAGTGATGCTTCTCCCAATCACCAAGAAGAAGAAAAATTGGGGAGAGATGAAGCGAGGAGAAAAAAGAGATTAGTAGAAGTTGGAGAAAGAATAAAGTCTGTGAATTCTTTAGGCTCAGAATTCTTGCCATGTCTTGACGTCATAATCTCTTGCCTGGATTAGTTTAATCTGTCAAACAGACCTCAAATCAAAAAACCAAGATTTGCAAAGATCGTATAAACAATAACAAAGTTGAGAGCTAAAAGAAACGGGAAAGAGCAACTAAGCAATAAATAAACGCTTTATCGTCTGTCAAAAAAGCAATTAATTTCCTGTCGGCTGATTTTTTTTTTTTTTGTCCAATAGACTAACCTTAAAATTCTATCTCTTATTCTTTATCTCGTGGCTTAAGCAAACAGTTTTCTTGAAACGAAAGTCTTCCTACTACACGCAGAATAAACTTAATCAAGGAAAGTTTCACAAATAATACAAGACATTTGAAGGGGGAAAAACGAATCTTAAAAGCAACCATTAGGCTTGGAGTAAATAATTGTCACTTTCTTAATGAGATAACGATGAGAAAAAATGGATGACAGCAGCCGATACAAATTGCGGAAGGCATTGTGGGAAGACGAAACTCTTTTCACGTTTCCATTAGTGATTGATATAATGATATAAGCTCTATATATTCCTAACATCAATTACCGATTGGGAAGTGGACTGATACTATAGGTGTGTACGTATATTATACATGTAGCCACCCTATTCTTTCTATCATTGACGCTTGCTTTAATTCCTGATCAAAGACATTCTATTGTAAAATCATTGACAAATGCATTTACGTTATACGTATAATAGCCCATACTGTCAGTAAAGCTGCAGTTATTTTTCGCCACAGACAATCCCTTTCTTTCGGATGTTCAAAGCATCTCTGCAGTAAATCATTAACTCTCTGAAATAATTTTTTTGCTGTATGAATGTATGTTACCATAATCGAGCAAAACGGCACATGGTAGGCAAATCTTTTTTTAGCCCTGCATCTTCAGGATAAACTGACTTAAAGAATAAAACAGATGTTAAGGATTTTCACACATTAAATTATTAGGGGGTTCTATTCACTATACAATTACGATGTAGATCTGATTTCATGGATAATGCTGTGAAAAAATTCCTTACGTCACTAATGAACAAATGAAGCCTCGTTAAGGAGGAATCATACGATCAGAATAGTCTAAAACATTTTGGGGGGAACTTGGTCTTTTTTACCTGTGCTCATATTGTCTCATAACTGTGACAACACTTTCTTATGGAAGTCATATATATATATATATATATATATATATATATATATATATATATATATATAGTTATAACACTTCTTTCAGAAATTCTTTTTTACCTAAGCCCTTGTTTTGATAACACCTTTTTCAGAAGGTTTCTTTTTTTTACCTAGCCTAATGACTGATAACATTCTTTTAACTGATTGTTTCTACCTGACCTTTATATTC
>OY735198.1:2946737-2986737 GCA_963457665.1 Thysanoteuthis rhombus
TGACAGACTGTTTTGTTTATATTGCCCTGAATATGTTCTAGGTAACCCTCAGACTTGTAGTTGCTCGACTATGGATTTGATTGACAGGTCAACTTTAAACGACAACCGACTGTCAAAATGATTTGAAATAAAAGTGTTTTCAGAGTCAAAATTACACCAATTGGGTGATCTCAAATTTTCATTTTATACTAAAATTTAAATTATTCAACTGGTGATGCTAATGTAAATTTTATATGCATGTAAAATAATCATCCTCACATTCTGATAGTGCCATATTAAAAATATATACCATCTTGAGTCGAAATGGAGGTAGGAGTTTAGTTTGACCCTGCAGCACCAATGCTTGTTTAAATTATTGACACAATATCTGTCTTGATTTTAAAATGGGAAATGTTGACGTATTCTTATCCCCTGTATATACAATAAGTTCTCGGTGTAAGGGCACAAAACTGAACACGCCCGTACATTAAGATCGTCCTGGAAGAGGCCCCGAAACTGGTGGGTGATCTCAGTTACCTTTATGCAGAACTATCGAAAACTGCCACTGAGAATAAATCTGCAATGTTTTGTAAATATGAACAAAGAAGACGGGACGCTGGGAGTCTACTTGAGACCTGAGATAAATATAAACCTTTCTGTAGTGATCTACATACTTTTAATAAGTATTTGTATGAAGCAGAAATATGTTTGGCCAGAAGAAATATACGTTTGCTTGTCTGTGAATACTGCGAAAATATGAGATATGTCTTTCCTAGCACATGCCGCTATCAATAATTCAAATATATCTACCAACTTGCACAGACCCGGGCATATATAGATAAAAAAGTACTTATTTATATTGATGACGATCTATACGCGCGTTTCTTTATAATAAGACACAAATGTAACTACGAGTACCAAGTTTGGGGTACCTGATATTGCCAAACACCATTCCAAGTCGGTCATTTTCAGGAAATATTTCCAAGTCTAATGTCCATAGTAATACTGATAAAATGACCGATGGCAGTCAAAAGAACTTGCAGAACAACAGTACCAATTTTATTTAATGAAACTCCTTTGAAAGAAAGACTGCTATATATATATATATATATATATATATATATATATATATATATATAAGATTTGAGAGAAAGAATCCATTTTTCGGGAGTGGTACATGATATTTAGCATCAGACTAATGACGTTAAAAAAAATCCGTTTGAACACAGTATTTGAATTAAGCCGATCAAAATTTGGTTGATAAAACAAAAAGCATATTGGAATGTAATGAGTTGCCTCACCTTTTCAACATTCACATGACTCGCCTTGAGACAATGCTAATCTTTCAGTCCTTGATTACCTTCGTGACTTCGAGTCTGAGGACGTGTCGTAGACTAAGCTGAGCTGCGGTGTAATGGTTAACGAAACTGTTTAGTTGTCCATTACGACTGTGTAATCTTCTCAGAGTGCAACATTTTTGACTTTCTATTAAGACTCAATATATATGTGTGTGTGTCTGTGTGCATGAGTGTGTGTGTGCATGAGTGTGTGTGTGTGTGTGTGTGTTTTATGTGTGCACGTGTGTTCTCTATACATAATACATGGATTTTTGTGCGTTGACCATACATATATATATATATATATATATATGTGTGTGTGTGTGTGTGTGTGTGTTACAATAATATTTCAGAGGTAAAGAGAGAGAGAGAGAGACGGAGAGTAAGACAGACAGAGAGAGAGACGTGAGAGAGTGAAAACAGGATATAAAGAAGAGTAGCGAGAAAGACAGAATGAAAGAGAGAAAGAGAGAGAGAGACAGAGAGAGAGAGAGGTAGAGAGAGAGAGAGAGAAAGAGAAACAAAGAAAGAGAGGGAAAGACAGCTACAAAAAAATAAAACATGGCACAGATTTAAAATTCCATCAATTCTGTCATGTTAGACGATAGATAAATTTGTTCGATACTTTTAGCAAGGGCGACGAGGCGCCCAACACAACACTAAACGTCTGGAAGTCACTTATGTAACAGCTTCTTGTGTGTGTGTGTGTGCGCCAGGGCACGTGTGTATGTAGGTGAGAAATATATTACACTCTATCTGTACCTCGCATAGAATGATCCACTGTATCTCGCGCGTGTACCACAACTGATTATCTAAAATGACATCCAAAACTCTCTCAAAAATAGATCTTTTATCCATAATCATCTGAAAAAATAGATCTTTTATCTGGAATTATCTGAAAAATAGATCTTCTATCTATAATAATCTGAACAAAATGGATCTTTTATCTAAAATTATCTAAAATTATGTACCAACACAAGATTTGGTCACAGTTGGTCTAAAATGATCACCGAGATCCCCAAAAGCACCTTTTTTTAAACGAACAAAAAAAAAAGAAGGTTTTTACACCGTGGCCATTAGTGTAATCATGCAAATCTTTTCGGTTGTAACGCCCCCACCCCCCACCACCACCACCAAAAAAAGAAATCTGACCAGGACCGCCCAGACACACACACACACACACACACACAGTCGGACAAAAAGAGGAGAATCTGAAGCCCATGTGGCTGCTTAGTCAGGCTATTTGTGGGCTTACAAAGATTTGATATAAACATTAGTATTTTAATGTCCGTCGTTGTGCATAGACCTTCCCGCAGGATTTGCCACAATTCTCTACCATGAGCGTCACAGAGCCAGTATTTTCTGAATTTATCTGGTTCATCTTTCCGCCTTGTATTCTGTCGGCCTCAGTTCTGTATGTGGACTCCAGGGATCCATGTTGTGAATGGTGATGTCCACCGGTATCCAGCCATTCTAGCAACATAACCAGCCCATCGCCATTTCAGTTTTCGAATGGATTCTATGATGTCTCGGAGTCTTGTGATTGTTGAGGTTGGACATGATTCTTTCATGTGCATATTTCATGCTTATCAGATTGTGGGTCAAGTTAGGTTCCAGGTTCCAGCTCCATAAGTGACTATCGGAAGGATGCATTGGTTGTTTACTTTCCTTTTTAGGGATCATCTTGATCTTGAAGGCTGAGCTTGCCCTACTGAAAGCTTGCCATCCTGGAGTGATCCTTACAAATATGGAAGCAAAAGGACTGGGTTGGTGCAACCATTCCAGGTACAGTAAATTGGATCCGGGTTTGACTGAACCCAATCTTGAATCTGTTCCAGTAGGCAACAAATAAGCTGGTTTCGCCAGTCAGTAAAAGAATGTGTGGTCTGCATTAGCTCTCATCCTGATAATGATGATCTGATGCCCTATCTATTTCTACATAGTGCTAAGAGTTTGATTCACCCAACCAAATTTTACAGACACACTAAATGGAATGGGGGGGGGGGTCGAAGTAAAATGTAAACGACAGAACTTCATTGCCATAGGTCGAAAATCCGATGGGGCTATGGGTAATAAGCTGAACTCATTTGGTGTCCCACAATAATGACCAAGTGTCGCACTCGGCTAACTGTAATAAACATCTGTTTCATAGAGATAGCTGTCCCACATGATACACATAGAATATT
This sequence comes from Thysanoteuthis rhombus, assembly GCA_963457665.1. Taxonomy (NCBI): domain Eukaryota; kingdom Metazoa; phylum Mollusca; class Cephalopoda; order Oegopsida; family Thysanoteuthidae; genus Thysanoteuthis; species Thysanoteuthis major. The sequence continues at coordinate 2,950,240 of OY735198.1, forward strand.
TCAACAAGGTACAGTTTATGGTGGATGAGATTGAGAAGAACACAACGAAGTAGTCGATGATGACCGCGAATAGGGACGTTGCAGATTCTTCTAGATAGTGAAAGGGATTTGGGATAAGTGTGTGATCTCTTATGGGGTATAGTTTGAAGAGGACTGAGGTACCCTTGCCGTAAGTAGTCTATTTTTTGTTTGTTTATATTAAATAGGTGGATACTATGCGGCCCGATATCGTATTCATCTCTCTCTCTACACACACACATGCACACACACACACACACACACACACACACACACACATATATATATATATATATATATATATATATATATATATATATATATATATATGTATGAATGCGTTATATTATTTGAAACTACATTCGAACTGACCCCGAGTCATTATACGGAGAATGAGTCACTTGGCCAAGACAGCCTAAAAAGATAAAACAATTAAAAAATGGGGCTGCTACAGGAATTGACTGATAAGGTAGCTTCATCGTTGCGTCGCTCTTCCCACTGAGCTAAACAGCCCAAGGGAAAGGTGGAGCCCCAAATAACCGCTTTAAACCCACACTTCTGATCTTGTTCCTCCATTTTCCATATCTGCATTGCTGACATGGATAGTTTTTAGTATGTGTAAGTGCGTGGGTGTGTGTGTCTCTGCTAGAGGCTAGAGTTTCTGTAAGCTCATAATGTGCTTCAGTATATATATGTGTTTGTGCGTGTGTATCTGTGTGTTTCAGTTTGAAGCTTGAATTCATTGTCATATAATATACACTTGCATATAGGGCACACCCTAAATCAAGCAAGGAAGACGTTGAGAAAGCAGAATTGAGCCTGCCTCAGACCCAAATGGGTTGAATACGTAGAATCAAAGTTTGACCCACACACCAGCTATGATGCAGGGACGTATTTGAGGGCTATACAACAAAAGATTAAGAGTCTATAATCAATCGCAAAATACGAGATATGACAAATGTTCTTTTTAGCATAATTACGAAATATGATAAATGAGAAAATAATAGAAACTGTTTGGCATCATAGACAAATGCGTAATTTCTCCCATACCAGTGTTTCAAACCTGCTAAAAGTCAGATTTCTGAATGCTGATTTTTCAAGGCGAATATACCCTCTTCATTTGGATGACTGATGCAACGTCATCTTACAAAATTTCAATATTATAGCAGTAGTTGTCCTACTCATTACTTTAGAGATCCTCGGATCAAACACAGAAATAGGACCCTAAAATTGATTCGCAAATTTCCAGTCGACACCGTATATGACGTCAATTGTCACGTCAAGGCGTTAATATTGATAGATTGTTTACGGACTCGTTTTTACACGAAACAAATGAATGCATAGTTTTAACTTAATCAAAATCTAATTTATTTTAATCAAAACTAGGAACTCTTACATCCGACCATTAATTTAATAAAACTTTTTTGTCGATTCCGATAGCATTCAATTGTTTGAGTGTGTACTTCACCATTTCTGTCAGCAAATGATTCACTATTTTTTTGAATGCTTTTCAATCATCATGCTCTCGGAGTCGATGTTAAAAATGGCGTATGAATAAAAATGAAATGAGAGAATTCATGAAAGAGAATTCTGGGGAAGATTTTTGGTAAAAACACTGAATTGATTTTCTTCATTTTTTTTTTTTTCATCCAACAAAATCAAGAGCTTGAGTATCTACGAATGGAAGAACCATAAACAAAACAAAACAAACAAACAAAAAACGGAAGAAGGAAGTTTAAATATAACAGGGCGTGGCTTTCCACTCAGGAAGATCAACAATAAAATACGCACCTCCTGATAATATTTTTAAATAGGGATCCGAATAAATCTAATCATTCGCCTGAAGAAGCCTGAGGGGCAGAAACGTAATTGTGTGTTGTGTAGCAGATCTATTGTTTTACCATATATATATATATATATATATATATATATATATATATATATATATATATATAGTACAAATCAGGGATGCAGTATGACATAGTATGATATGTTATGATATAATGCAATTTTCGATGTATGATGGGTTTATTTCACAGAGTGCTCGATACATCCAACTTCAAATATTAAGTTGGTTTAGAGTACAGCTGGAAATATGGTAGAATGGAGATTCGCTATACAAACACAGACAGGGCAAAAATATAAACATTTTTGTGTAGCAGATCCCCACTTTACTTCATATATATGTATAAACATATATATGTATGTGTGTGTGTGTGTGTGTGTGGAATGATATTTGTGACAATGTATAATTTAATGATCTGACAATTTGGAATATATTTATTTGCTGTTACGTGTTTCGTTGAGGGGCCAATGATATTTTTCTTACGTACGATGTCCATCGCTGTCATGGCGACCAAGCAAAGATATCACGTGTTAGCGCCATTATTTAATGTTTCTTCTTGATTAATTCAAATCTTTTAGCTTGGAATTCCATCCCGTGTCCCTTGTTGCTCTTCGTTGGTATTTTATTTTGTTCCAATATAATTTTTGCCAATTTTGGAGACAGGTAGACTATTCAATATCTCGCAGTATTCCAAAATAAATGCTGATTTTATGATTAGTCATTTTCTAAGATCATTTTGCATTTTTTACTGATCTATCTATCTATCTATCTATCTTATCAAGGTCTGATCTTTTAAAATTTATTGAAAATACGTACAAAAATAATCGAGTACTAAATATTTTCTTGAGAACATAGGTAGATGTAAGTATGAGATTAGTAAATAGATATGAACACATTTTTATACGTAATTTTGAATAATTGAAAACAAACAAAAATATAATTGTATGCTCAAAATGATGGCACGAAAAAAATTAATAGTCTATTGTACATTTTCTGGAGATAAAACATATTCTAATCTTTTCGGTAATCTATCATTGGACTAGCACAAACATCAACAGGAATATTTTGCCACGCTTTATGTGCATAATCTTTATTTTATAGTTAATGCAAGTGTTGCAGATTCCTTTTGTTTTCTTGCTTTTACAGGTCTTTTCAATTCATCTTTTAGGTTTCAATTCGATCCTGGTCGGGACTCAGTGAAGACCCAGGTAAAACCTTTATATGCTTATCCTGGAGATATTTCTGGATTAATTTACAAGGATATTTCGGACCAATATCATATATAAAGCTCCAACCGTGCTTAAGTTTCAGATTTCTAACAGACACTATCAAGTTGACATCTAATATTTCATAATAATCCTCTTTTTTCATTATATCATGAACTCTCACCTAGCTTTCTGTTCTTTTTGCAGAGGACTCCCTCAAAGCATGATGCTCCCCATCCCTCGATGTTTCTTTCGTATGGACAATGTTCTTTAAATTGAAAGCCTCACTTTGACATCTCCAAACCAATTCCTTGTCATTATGCCCCAAAGGTTTTCATCTTGCCAAAGTATTTTCCCCCTGATTGTGATAAGCTTGTCAATATGTTCATTTGCAAATGCCAGACGAGATTTCAAATGACCATTCTTTGGAAGAGGGACTTAATAAGGTCAGCATGCTCGTAGTCCGACTTTGTACAGGGCTCTTGTAATAGTACTTCTTATTACGTTTACTTCAGCAGCCTCAAAGTTATTCTTGGGATCCTTAGTTGTAATATGTGGGTTATTTCCAACAGTTCTTAGAAGTTTTCCTTCTGCTCTGGTCGAAAATTTCTCTTCCCAACCACATACAGGTTTGTTTGCAACAGAATTTTCTCTCTTGAACTTTGCAATGTTGTCATGAAGTGAATAATTATAGCACGATTGAAATCACCAACGCAGATTCTTCTGGAAATAAATAAATTTTGATATTTATTACTTGACTAGAATATACCTGTCAGAAATGTCAGGGTTGTCTACGTATGGATCGGCACTGAAGGGGCCTTAAGCTATATTATCAGGTAATTCGTTTTTAATATTTCAAGTATCCTAAATCTGAGTTTTAAAGTCTCAGCTGGTCTCAAACTGTTCAAATTATCAGACGCAAAGTCTTAAGAATTTTTATGACTTGGTTTTTATAGTTATGACTTGATAAGAAGGCAAATAACCAATAGGATTATTATTCAAGATGCAAACAAACAAATAGATAAACATAAATATTAGCATAGAAACTTATATGATTAGATATTTTCAAGTGTATTTTTCCGGTGCTATTGATTTTGAACATAGCATTTTCTAAAATTTTGTTGTAAGTTGTTAAATATATATCATAGAAAGCTATTCTTGTGAATAGACTCGCCTAACATCTATAACTGCCCTCAATAAAAAGTAAGACTCAACAGTCATAAAATTTTAGTCTTCCTAAACTAAAGGGACAAACACCGAGCTTTCAGTCAGCATTTTATATTTGTACACAGTACTGTCTGTATGTGTCATTTGTTAGATGCATATAAAATCCCAGTTCCTAAGCCGAGGATCTTAATCAGTTTTTGGGTTTCCCGATTTAATCAAAAGAGCGCCGTGAATTCGGAGCCTGATTTACAAATAATGTTGTACATTATAGGCAGATTGTTCACGGATATTTGGCGTCTGGCAGTCTATGTTCAGCAAGATGAACACGAATGGCACTTTGACCAGACAAATGGCGACTTAACCTACAGTATTTTCGTGGTAGATGCATGCCCAACTATATATATATTCGCTATCACAGTCAATAATTGAACAACTGTGGCGTCAAAGTTTGAAGTCATGCAAAAAAATTCCATCGAATAAGGAATACGGTCAGAATAAATCCTATTTATGATATCACTAGCATTTTCCATTGGAAAAGATCTAAAATAAAGTTTTAAAAAATAAACATCTCATAAACATCTCAGAACATTCTAGAGAATCTAAATAGTATCTGTCAGAATAAGGCCCAGAAAAAGGTCGAAAAAGATTTTTCCCCAAACTAAGATAAAACAGTCTTAGAAGGGCTCTAGTGGAGTACTGATGCCAACTTTCAAGTCTGTAGACAAAACGTTATGACCAAGAGCGTTTGAACACACAAACACATAAAGAAACATACAAACATACGCACATATAAAAAGTATAAGACCCGCCAACATCTTTGATGGCTATGGTTGTTCAATATATATATATATATATATATATATATATATATATATATATATATATCGTGTAGCGTACACGTCGACCCAAAAACTAAGGTAATAATTGAAGTTTAATCTGATATTCGCCAGATTAGTCGACTCATCGAGATAAGACAATACTGCGTCCCTCAAAGTGTCAAAAAAATATGGTCTAAATCACATATGTGCAACCATAGGCCCAAGGGCGAGATTTGGCCACACGGAAACAATTTTTCTGGCCAGTGAGCAATCTAGGTATTTATTTGAATCTTATATGATATTTCTCAGTCAATTTTATCGTATATATTTTAAAACTACAATCATTTTGGCTTCACTCATCAATCATATAGTGATTGTTATTCAAACGTTTGTTCAAAAAAGAAATTAAGTTCGCTTCCTTTGATACGATCCAGATTTTTGTGAAAATGTGTGGCCAGAATAAAGATTAGAGATGTCCTCATGTGGCAGTCTAGATCAAAGAGAATGTCCATGCCGGGTCTAAATAGACTGATATAAACTATTAGGAGATTCATTTATGTTAAAAAAGTCGACTTACATGCCGGCATATACGACACTCACACATGCACACACACACACACATACACACACACACACACATATATATATATATATATATATATATATATATATATATATATATATATATATATACATATGTGTGTGTGTGTGTTATATCACTTTGAAACTCTATTTGGTGAATATATCCTTTGGCCCAGACAGATAAAAAAAATGGCCAAAATAACTGCTTTATCTCCAAGTTCTCATTTTGTTCATCCACCGTCCATACTATTGGGAAATAATCCGACAAAAAAATATAGATACGTTATGTTTATTCTATTCACGCTGTTTGGGCCAAATGATGTCTGTGTGTGTGTGTGTGTGTGTGTAAGAGAGAGAGAGAGAGAGAGAGAGAGAGAGAGAAAGAGAAAGAGAGTGTGTGTGTGCGGTTATGGAAAAAAGTAGTTTCCTTGCCTTTGCAGTACCAGTTTATTCATGACGTTGGATGCAGCAAGAGCGAAAAAGAGGAAATAAGGCCCCCTGACCAACTCCAAACTTGTAGTCCGTGTTGCTCCGGGCTTTGCAGAAGCATGAAAAGGGGTATCCTCCAAGACCTATTTTTGGTAGAAGAGATTTCACTCAACAAATGTCTCACAATATCTGTGTCTGGTTATGTTTGCATGTCTTTTGGGGTACATGCCTTTGTTTATGTCTACATGTGTGAGTGTGTGTATGAGTGTGCGTGTGTGCATGTGTGTGTGTTAAAATGGGTGGAAGTGTATATTTTCGATATTGCTTATGCGTTGAAAAATGGAAATTCGAGTCATAGTTTTTGTTCACTTGATAAAGAATCCAACTCTCCTTTCTAATTTCATATATCTGGAGAGAAATTGGAAAAACTTAAGTAACCCCCATTGCCCTAAAAAATTTCATGAAGTACGAAGAATGGTATTACAGCAATTTATTAGTTTTTTTATTCGTGATATATCATTTCTGATGCTGTAGAGAATAATGCTGAAAGTAAGAAATTTACTGATGTGAATGTATTTGGTAACCAGTTAAATTTGCTAACTACAAAGTCTACCCTCTTTTGTTGACCAAATAAATGTGTGTGATTATGTTTGTTTTGTTTTTTAGCTTTTTGTCGTCCTTTGAGTTATCGTGTTATACGTATACGAAGAAAATATCTGTGGATTATTTTTTACTGCGAATGAATATCTGTGATTGTGTTGGTTTTTTTCGAAAGTTTTTCCAAATAACTTATTTAATTATAAAATCGAATTTTTTTATCGGTGTAAAAATTAATCACCGGCTTTTTTGATATTTTTTTCGAAGCTTAAAATGTATTGAGGCGATTGTTTGTCATTATTCATGAATATTTGTAAACCTGGAAGGAGACAGACTTGGTAGTGGGGTGGGCTGACCTGGCCTCATTGGAAAGCCTACTTGGTGGTAGGCCGACTGGGTAAAGGGCCGACTTGACTCAAAACTTTGCATTTAATTGTAGATTCGATGTGAATTTGGATGTATTTCGTTATTGTTAGAGACTCTCGAACCTTCAACAGCAACGGTATCTATGCAAAAAGTTAGTTTCCAGAGATCAACTCAAATCAGGACATGATATCGTTCGTGATGCTGATAACATCAACAAAGCTTTTGGAATAAACACTTGTAAAGTACAAACGGTTCAGGATTGGTTCAGCCTTTTTAGATCTGAATATATGGATACTAATCAAAAACCTTGAGGAGGTGCAATTTCTCAATTATGAAGAGTGATATATATATATATATATATATATATATATATATATATATATATATATATATATACACACAATTGTGCCATCCACAGACAGCTGTTTCGTTGTATTACATCTATTCAGTTTGCTATAGACTTGAATTCCCTTCTTACCGCTATGTAGGCTCGAAACCTCCGCTCCGGACCCATGGTTAGAGCATCCACGCAGATCTAGATGGTCGGTAGGACCGAATTGAGCGATGTATTTACTTACGCTTAATTCCCCATCTACCAGAGTGCGCCATTCTAGCGTTGGAAGAGCATTGTGTATATATATATCATCATCATCATCATCATCATTATCATCAGTCTTTTATCGTCCGTCGTCCCACATAGACCTTCCCCAGGATCCAACATATTTCTCTATCATGGGAGTCGCAGGGCCAGTATTTTCTAAATTTGCTAAGTTCATCTCTCCATTTCGTATTCTATTGGCATCGGTTTCGCATATGATCTGTGGGGATCCATGTCGTGAGTCGTGATGTCCATCGGTTGTGTCATTCTTGCAACCTGGCCTGCCCATTGCCATTTAAGTTTTTTAATAGATTCTTTGAAGTCTCGTTTTCTTCCTGATATACTGTGCTGTCTTGTGATATCTCCATGTGAGGTTGAGTATGATTCTCTCATGCTTTTCAGTTTGCAGGTCTGTCTCTTGGTTCGGTTCCATGTTTCAGCTCCATAAGTGACTATCGGGAGAATGTATTGGTTGTATAGTCTTCTTTCGAGGATTTTTAGGATCGTCTCGTTTTAGAAGGTTGAACTTGCTCTGCCGAAGGCTTGCCATCTTAGAGTGATTCTTTGCTTGATTTTTGTGGGTTTCGCAGAGATTCATTGTCCTTGGTTGAAGTGGTGGTCTACTTTTTCCAGTTTTATTTCTTTGATTTTGACTGTTATGTTCTTATTCTTAATGTGATTGTTGCACATGATTTTTATTTTCCTTAAGTTCATATGCAAGTCAACTATTTTGCTTTCCTCGTTTAGTTCATCTAGCATTAGTTGGAGGTCGTGTAGGTTTTCTACGAAAAAGGACGATATTGTCTGCAAATATTAGGTTGCTCAGATATTCACTGTCTGTTTTGATCCCTCTTTTCTCCCAGTCCAGGTTTCTGAAGATTATCTCAAGGCAGGCTGTGAAGAGTTTGGCTGTGAAGAGTTTGGCTGTGAAGAGGTGAGCTGCTATCACCTTGTCTTACTCCTTTTTGGAGCTGGAAGGGTTCAGAGACCTTATGAAGCCTGATAAAGGAGTTGCTGTGATTGTATATATTTTGAAGTACTTTGACGTATACAGGGTCTACACCTTGTACAGTGATGGCCTTCATGAATGGAAATCTCTACGGAGTCGAATGCCTTCTTGAAGTCTATATATGCTACAGTGAGTGGCATTTTGTATTCTGCTGCTTTTTCTTTCGACTGGTTTATTGAATAAAGATGGTCCATGATCGAGTAGCTTCTTCTAAATACAGCTTGTTCCCGTGTTTGGTTCTCATATAGTGCTTTAAGGATCGGATTAGTGATAATTTTTCTAAAAGTTTATGGATGCAGTAGAGTAGGCTTATAGGCCTGTAGATGTTGAGGTTTTTTGAGTTTCCTTTTCTATGTAGAAGCATTATGATTGCTGTGTTCCAGTCTTTCGGGAGTTTACTCTGTTTTAGATATAAACTAAATAGAATAGCTAGTTTTTTTGTTAACGATCTTACCAGCTTTTTGAGTCGATCGATGGTGATTTTATCTGGTCCAGGGGCTTTTCCTCAGAGATTTTCCCTATGGATTATCACTTTTCAAGCATTTTGAACTTCATACTTGTAATAAAAGATTCAATAATAGGGAAGGTACAATTCGTGTTCTCACTGAATTTATGAACCAGTGAACCTTATGAATATTTAGTGATAGCTTATTATCATGGGGTGGGGGTCGTTTGAAAAAGGTTATTGTCCTAGAGGGGTAATATTTTGGTTGTATATTTTCCGTTTTTGTTGTTCATATCACCCTTCATCTTACTATTCAAAAACGACATTTTAGACGTAACAATCAAATTCTAGGACATGGCTGACTCTGAATTTAGATTGTGTGTGTATGTGTACACGTGTCTGTGACCATATAACCTTGATTCTTGGTGTATATAGTTATGATATGTATATTACCATGCACATCATCGTTATCCATTTGGGTAGTCGCCCTTAGAGCACAACCTCCCAACCCAAAACAAAGGGGTGCGGCTGAGAATTTTGGAACCACTGACCCAGCAGGAACGGCTGGTATATGTTTAATCGTGCTAACCATGGGAGTGTTAGACTTTACTCTGTCGCGATAGCCCATGACGTGTTAGTTTGGGGAGCATGTGTATCGATGTATTGAAATTTATTTGGATATTTGTGTGTGTTTGGGTATGTTCATATCTAAGTATGTAACCCGTTACAATATGGTGCATGTTACTTCAAAAGAAGATGGAGACCACCAAGCAGCACCAAGCAATTCTTATTATTCCAAGAAATGCCATAAAAGACCCGGACAGCACCTTGGCGATCTAATAGGGTATGGATATAATTTTAATGTCTCTCGGTTTGTTTGTTCGTCCGTGCGTTTCTCTAGGTTTGTGAAAGAGCGTACGCGTTTCATACGTGTTTGTGTGACATTGGTGTTGTTTGTGCGTGCGAAAAACGAAAGGGAATTGTGTATAGCTGTGTGTGATTACTGAGTCTTTATATCTTTACATGTATTCGTTGCGTGTGTAACTGTTGATTCATGTTTAGGTAAATCAATACGCGTGAGTGTGTATGTGCCCCTGTGTGTGCATGCCCTTGAGAGACATGTGTATGTTTGTGCGTCGGTTCGCGTATGTGAGAAAGAGAGTGTGTGTATCTGTATATGTGTCCATTTATGTTTTGTTTTTGTGTGTATGTGTGTGTGCACGTTTTAGCGCATGAATATATCCATCAATAGTGACCGCTTTAGGGAGATCAGCCGTGGACAACATATGGCGTCAGACCTATCCCAATGGAATCTTGTAAAACAAGACGTCATTGTTGAATTCCCTCAGCATTTCATTTTACCCCGTCCACACACGAAAACAGCATCTCTATTTTTTTAAAAAATTCCCAGCGATTCCTTCATTTTTTTTCAATTTTTCCTATTTTTATATCTCTTTTAACTGTTCGTTATAATAATCATATATATATATATATATGTATGTATGTGTGTATTTGTTGATGGAAATGACAATTGGAAAGTGGGGGAAAAATTCGAGAGGAAAACGTGTTACATCTCGATCAGTCTTTTTTTTAAATCACAACGGCATCTTCCGATGCATTTCGATGGTTGCCAGTCATGTTTTTCAGAGAAACTTGCAGCAGTGCTGAGAAAACTGTAGGCTGTGGACGCCCAACGATCGACAGTGATTCATTTGGTATGAATAGAGACATACTGAAGAGCACACTGAAAATATGTTCAAAGCGTAAAATATACAATGAATAACGCATACCCGCAACAGTGTATACGAAATAGGGCAATCAACAAAAGGAATCGAGAACCAACTTAGAATAGCCCAAAGAGCAGTGGAAAGAGCAATGCTAGGAATAATTCTAAGAGAGAAAAAGATCAACATTGATCACAGAAAAGACTAAAGTGAAGGATATTATACAAATAATCATGCAACACAATTGTAGATGGACTGGACATCTAGTGAGAACTGATGACAACAGATATAGCATAATTGCACATTGGCCAGTAAACGCAGTGGGAAAAGATCAGCCACAAGTAAGACGTGGCAGGGGTTGGTACATTCGTGGATGTCATGAAAGTAAACGTTCAGCAGCGGACTCATAATGGCTGCTGCTGTTGATGATGATGATGATGATATAGATTATGCTCTCGTTGTAACGGCACTCCTTTTGGTGGCAATATTTAATGATATACGCGTTGTAACGGCGTATTTTTTCAATATACTCACAAGAGTTCGGAGATTAGTTCGCAGCAACAATACTTGAAGATTTCAGAGCATTATTTGAGGAAACTATGATTTGTATATCTTCAAAAAAATGCTGCCTAAAAGGCATTAGACTGTGAAAGGATGACAAAAAGTCAATTGTGTCTGTATTTTTTTAGTTTCACATTATTAATGCACTTAGTATAAGATCCATTGTTATTACAGCAAATTCGTTACAGCGGTACTCTCAAATTCCTGAGGGCACCGTAATAACGGGAGCCATCTGTAAAATTGATGATTTTGTCCCTGTGATTACCACATCAGGCATCAACGAAAACTGTCAACATAAGTTGTCTAAGTTAGTCTGGCTGACTGGTCGGCTATGCTACACTAATTGAGCTACTGACTTGGAAAAATTGTGATTCACACTATATTATGTATTTTTATTTTTTTTCAAATTTTCTCCTCCCCCCCATAAAAGGATTTTAGTAGGGGTTCTATTTGCAATGTAAGTTTATTCTAAATTGATCCCTAGTTTGTGTTCATCTGCATTCATGCCGATTTTTTGAAAATTCAGAGTTTGGGCCCAACAAAATGCAATTGAATTAATTCATTCATTGTTAACCCTTTTTTCACTAATTTTTCCAATTGATCACCCCTAACAAGACATTTTGCATGAAGACGTTGGTCACGGCTGAGCAGACCTGTTTATACGAAAGTTTTTTCCTGTTTCCTGTTTTAATATTTCATCCGTTGAAACCGTAGAAATTCCACGGGTTCTGCAACCTAAGATTATCCATCGTGTCTCTGCTCTTCTTTCACTCTATATCTTCTCAACATCTCCCTTATCCTTTCTAATCAGTGTTGCCCATCCATTATTTTATGTAAATATAAACATAGATTATTTTCATTTGAGGAAATCGTCCTCCAACCCCATTAAACTACCTAACTTTATTTTATCTCCTCTCCCTTCCCATTCCTCATTCAACTTTATTTCTTTTCTATCCTCTCCCTCCCTATCCTCTAACTAAACAACCTGGGATTTTTTTATCCTGTCCCTCCTCCCATTCCCCAGTAATCTACCTAACCTTTCTAACCTCCGCTTTTGCAATCATCTTATTGAATTATTCAGTACTTTCTGGCTTCTCCCTTCCCACCCTATTCAGTAAACTAACCCACTTCTTGTTCTCTTCTCTCTCCGTCAATTCTTTTATAAAACTACCTAACTCCTTTTTCTAGTAATGAACTGATATCTGTAACAAAGTTGGCAAGTTTCTGGTAGAACAAACTCTACCTTCAAGCACATGAAAGGTCCCATTTGTCCCCAAAAGAAAGGTATACTATAATTGCTTTCGCCCATGGAACTGTTACATGGAACCTAACCAGAAAATTGACCCTCATACTGAGAACCATGCAACGTGCGCGTGAGAGAATCATGCTCAACATAGCAGGGAGAGATCACAAGATAACACAACATTTCGGAGAGAAAAGAAGGGGCCAAGATATCAGAGAATCCATTCAAAAACCCGAATTGCAACGGGCTGGTCATGTTGCAGGAATGGCAGACAACCGCTGTATATCACAACTCAAAAATCAGATCCCCAGAAATCATATGTGAAAGTGAGGCCGGCAAAAACAATATGGTGTGACAAACTAGACGAGCTCAGAATGTATTGGATCCGCGACGCCCATAATAGAGAGGTCTGGCAAATCTTGGAGGAGGTCTATGACCCATGACTGGAGCTAAAAGGATGATGATGGAAGAGAGTTTTTAGTTATACAATCCATGGAGGGAGGAATAAAGTCATGCATTATTGATAAAATCACCCTAGTTTGCAAAAAGCAAATCTTAAACTATTTTTTCCAGTGACACAACAAATAAAGAGAAACGAACAAAAGACTTCGTTTCATTCACGAAACACTATTGACGCTTTCTGTTTGTTCCATCCAAATTTCCGCATTCCAAATTTATCTCTCTCTTGATTGGTTAGTTTTTGACGATTCGAGCGATGACTTATGTAATGAAAGTTGTGATTTCTTTTTTCTGATTCTCTTTCAGTAACAGTGGACTTCCCCCAACTTGAAGCTATATATATATATATATATATATATATTGCTGATACGAATATCTCCTACCAATCATTTGCAACAATGTACTCTCCCACAAATTTGGTAGTGTGTTCTAAAAAAAACGATTTGAATATATCTGTGATTTTTTACAGGGTCAACTAGCACACACACACTCTCCACCCTCTCTCTCCTCCTCTCTCTCTCCTCCTCTCTCTCTCCTCCTCTCTCTGTTTCTGTCTCTGTCTCTGTCGGTCTGTCCGTCTGTCTCTCTCTCTGTCTCACATACACATATGTACAAAATCTCTCCATAAAGAAATCTAATGTCCAAAACAACGCATAAAAAAGTGTTTCCTTTGAGAAAAAAAGAGACAAGCGCACTAAGCACACGTTCACTCTACAACTTGTAGCTCAAAATCAAACAAATGTGGCTCGATGCAGTTTTTTTATGGGAAAAATGGAGGTCACTGCTACATTATATACCAGTAATTACCACGACGAAACGTCTCATTCGTGCGCTATTCTGAAATTTCGGTTTCTTTGTAGACAAACTTCGTATATATATATATATATATATATATATATGTCTGTGTGTGTGTGTGTGTGTGTGTGTGTGTGTGTACATCAAAGCTGGTATAATTACGCAGTAGTTTAGCGTTGTAATTAGGAAGCAACTATTTTCAATCGTTCGAATTTACAGACACGTGCGAATCGCTTTCATGTCGTTTGTGTAAAATAATTGCTCCAAATGAGCGCAGAGTTTTTAATAGCCCGAAAATTGAAAATTTATAACTTACCACTTTGTAAAAAGTTATTTCCTGATACATGAAGGAATTGCCCAAAAGGGAAATAAACACATTATCTTTCTATTTACCTTGATAATTATAACTCTATATCTATCTATCTCAGTCTTTTCAAATATATCTATCGATTTTGAACTATTCATATCTATTTATCAATTGATCTATCTTGATCTATTCACATATCTATCTATTTGCTTTCCTATCAATCTCTTTTTATATCTATATCTGCATGTATTTACGTATATATGTATGTACAAAAAGAATATACATTTACCCACATATATATGTATACATATACATGTCTTATTCTCCGTGGTGGACATAAGCGTACGTATATATAAAGACAACGACAAACAGATATACAGACTTGGATAGATGGATAGATTTTTGTTTGTTAGTTCTATTTATTTATCTCTCCGTTTCCTGTCATGCAGGAGGAATCTGATATGATAAGTTGAGAGGGACTGTCACGACTAAAACTCTAACACAGACCTTGAGAGCTGGATGATCTACCATTGGAAGGAAGGTACACCGTTGACACAGGGTTGGAATTTTAAGCATCAAGTATGTCAGTCGGATTTACAATTTGTTTGTTTGCTTATTTATCATTGATTAGGAAAAGGGGACAATATACCAAAGAAGCTAACTACTTACACAGTTAGAATTAAAAAAAAAACAACATTTGTTTTTGTAGCGAATCTACTTCCTATAATATTTCCATCTCAACTCTGAAACAACTTGACTCTCAGAGTATAAAATTGAATGCATTGAGCACTCTATGAAATAAATCCATCACATATCAGACATTGTTTTATACTATGCTATATTGCAAACCTGATCTGTACCATATGTTCTATATATATATATATATACATATATATATATATATATATATATATATATATATATATATATATATATGTGTGTATATATATATATATATATATATATATATATATATATATATATGTATATATATATATATATATATATATATATATATATATATATATATATAATTGTTGCGAACTAAGGGATAAGGATATGCACAGAAACAGATTAGCAGTTAAATATATATATATATATATATATATATATATATATATATATATATATATATATATACATATATGTATGTGTTTGTGTGCATGTGTGTGTGTGTGTGTGTGTGTGTATTTATGTATTTTTGTACGTATTACAATTGGTTGAACCAAGAAACACATGTTGGGTGATATCCCTCCCAAATTTCCAACACATATATAAATATATAAATATATATATATATATATATATATATATATATATATATAAAAATATATATATATAATGAGTTACTGAATCTAATAGTTTAATCGTATCTGCCTACGCTAATGTAGGCACAAAACCGATTTACGTATGTATAAATTACTCACACACAAAACAGAAACACTCATATTATATACGCATAAAGAATTCACTGACATACTCACGCACACATACATATACATATATACACATACACACGTACTCACACACACACACACACACACACACACACACACATATATACATATATATATATATATATCACTTGATTATCCTCGGGATATACACGTAGAGAGCAGATTGAGTCCAAGCGAATAGATTACATCCCAATTTAGATCGGGAAAATCGAACACCTATTTTGAAACGTATCATCTTCCCACTCATTATTGTATTTTTTCGTGCGAAATGATTTCAAAAAATAATCAGAAATTATAACAATCGAAGAGACGAAGACAAATACCACCATTCCAGCAATAGCGCCCACAACTACTGCGACGGCAAAAGGACAATGGCTTCTACAAAGAATAATAGTGATAATAAATGATACGGTCCTCGTTATTGCAGCTAGAGTAATATCCTACTTAGCGCCTCCCGTTTAGCGAGGATTTATCACAGCACTCTTTTCGAATACTTGAGAGCGTCAATCAAAGTTATCACTAACACTGTTAGCGTAGGTCTCTGCAGTTTTCAAGTTAGTCTGGCTATCTGGCTGTCAATCTGTATGTATGCGTCACGCCTACAGGCCACAGCAATTGAGTTAAAGGGATGAAAATTCCAACACTGACTTCTTATTACGTCTAAAAAAATATGCCTTTTCTTTTCTTTCAACCTGTACACCTGAAAATATCTTTTTAGAGGAGGGAGCCAATTCACAATGTAAGTTCATGCTAAATTGGCTGCTTAATTCATACCCGGTAGCTCTCATACTTGATTCTTAAAAGATAGAGCTTTGGAAGTGAATGATTTCGGCCCAAGAATAGATGAATGAAGTATTTTTAATTGATCGCTCCAACTTCAATCTTTTTAATTGATCATCCCCAACACACCATATTATCAAAAGACTTTCTATTGACGGTCTAGCCAGACCAGTTTCAGCAAATCTATGCATGTCAAATTTCCGAAATAACAATGAAAGACTGGATGATGGACAGCATCCGAAAGAATAGTGAAATGCTCACTTACAAAACGTACATTGCACATCAATTGATTTGGAGATGGCGACGCTGAGGTAACATCAACAGAGGAACTGAATCCCGCTTGACAATCTGCCCAAGAGAATGACAGACCTAAAATCATCTGGAACTTTGAGATTCAATAGTATATGTACGGAGCAGGATTCAGGTCCTGCTCAAGCAAGGAATACCTAAGCAGCATTTCAAGAGACACATTGAGTGAATTGTAGATGAAACAATATCGATTTGGCTACGCAGAGGACATTTGAAAAGAAAAACTGAATCATTATTCATGATGGCTCCACACAACAACAAAAGAATCAATTATATAGGGGCCAAGAGAGACAAGGCATTTTGAAATGGCTAGTTTAGGCCGTGTAGAGATAGAGATGAGATTATATGATAAGCGAATGCTAGCTATCTCGGAAAGGGTACAAAACTAGGCATGGTTGGGTGGGAAGGGTGATCCACCGGGAACTGTGAAAACGACTGTGATTCGACTATACATACCAATAGCATGAGCACAAACCAGAATATGTCTAGAATATAAAACGTCAGATTCTCGAAATGGGGCCTAAGAAGAAGAAAGAAAAGAACAGAGAAAAGGAAGAAAAAATGTAGAGATAGAAAGGAGTAGTGAAGAATGAATTAAATGACGAAAGAAGAAGAGTTGGAAAATGAAGAAAAACAAGAATGCAAATAAAAAGAATACTGGATAATGGTAAATGAGAATAATAATGATAATAATAATAATAATAATAATAATAATGGGAAAAGTGGTATCAGCACAAGCCAGAGGCAGTTTTGGAGAATGACAACCACAAACTACTGTGGGACTTTGACATCCAAACTGACCACCTCATCCAGGCAAGAAGGCCGGACTTAGTAATAGTAGACAAAAAAAGGAAGGCCTGCCAAATAGTAGACGTTGCTGTACCTGCAGACCATAGAGTAAAAAAGAAGGAGGGTGAAAAAAGGGAAAAATACCAGGACCTAGCAAGGGAGTTAAGGAAAATGTGGAACATGAAAACCAGGGTAGTACCGGTCATAGTGGGCGCACTAGGAACTGTCCCCAAAACGCTGAGGGAGAGACTGGAGGAGATCGGGATTAGGGGGAGGATAGAGACCGTACAGACCACAGCGCTACTTGGAACTGCACGGATACTGAGGAAGGTGCTAGAGATATAAGTACTGCAACGAATAGTAGCTCTGTCATGATATGCGAAAGAGGGAGGAGACGTTAGCTGAGGACCTGAGGAGACTTATTGTCACTCAGCCTTCAGCGATAACCACTGGGCAACCGGTGTGAAACTGTAAATCGTAGAATTACTGCGACCTATGAGTACTAGGAGAGGAGGGCTGGAGACTTGAGGAGACTTGCTGTCACTCAAACTCCAGCGGTTACCACCAGGCAACTGGTGTGAGATTCCAAAATAATAATAATAATAATAGTAATATTAATAATAATAAGAAGAAGAAGAAGAAGGAGGAGAAGAAGAAGATGTCATGGAGAACGAAAAACAATGGGAATAGAAATAAAAAGAATACTGGATAATCGTGAAGAAGAAGAAGATGAAGGGGAGGAGGAGGAAAAATGAAATCAATAAAAAAGGATATCATTATTATTACTATTATTATGATTATTATTACTATTATTATTATCATTATAATTATTATTATTACTATTATTATTATAATTATTATTATTATAATTATCATTATTATTATTATTATTATTATTATTATTATTATTATTATTATTATTATTATTATTATTATTATTATTATTATTCCGCTACAAAAAGAAAGAATATAATCTCGACCCGAATGCAAAGAAGCATCAAATAATACCTTTCCCGCTGACTGCATTTGAAGGATCCGTTTTAATTCTATTCGCACAACTCGTACGAAAATAGCAGACGTTGCTTCTTGTAAAATGAGAAATAAAATTTAATTAAAAAACCCGCCAAATGGAACTGGAAGAGTGAAAAAGGACTTTAAATAGTATAACATCAGATTAATATAATATATTAATATTGGAGGTGCGAGATGGCCGAGCGGTTAATGGTATGGACTGAGCTCAAACTACGACTGGGACTGATGTCCTTTGGAAAGGCATGAATCTTTCTCTTCTCCTCTGCTAACAAGTCATGGGTCAATGTGACAGAGTAAGGCCCATTGTCTCCCATGAAAAAGGCCCCAGTGCAATAAAACAACTCACACAACATATACTGTGTAAATGAACAAGAATACCAAGTTAGAATCGCACAAAGAGCCATGGAAAGAGCAATGCTAGGAATAACTCAGAGATGGAAACAGATCAACATAGATCAGAGAAAAGAATAGAGTGAAGTATATTATAAAATAATGAAGCAACAAAAATGGAGATGAGCTAAGCACTTTGCAAGAAGAGATGACAAAGGATATAGCAAAAGACAAACCGATTGGTGCCTATGGGACAGTAAACGCAGTAGGAAAAGACTAAGTGCAAAATGAAGGGATAAGAAAGAAAGGTTTTCTGGTAATACATGGCAAAGGCTCGTGCAATGGAAAGGCCTTTGTCCAGCAGTGGACTTATGATGGCCAATAATGATGATATATATCTGTGTATCTATTCACTTCACCGTGAGGGAAGAATGTAACACAAGGCCGTTTAAAAAGAGCTATGACAATGTATATAAATATATATATATATATATATATATATATATATATATATATATATGTGTGTGTGTGTGTGTGTGTGTGTGTGCTTGTATAGTAGATGTGAAGTGATTTGACAGAATGTCGATGAATATGACAATTGGAAGGTGAAGAGGAAAATCTCAGGAGATAAATGATACATCTCAAAATATTTCATTATTCCATGGGCGTGATGCATCGAACTACACCCATGGAACAATAAAATATTTTGAGATGTGACACTTATCTCTTGAGTTTTTCTCTTAACCTCCCAATTGCTATATATATATATATATATATATATATATATATATATATATATATATATTATATATATATATATATATATATATATAATTCATATTGTTTATTTTTTCAATTTTTGAGAATACAACAAAGAAAGAAATAGAAAACAGATTCTATTTGTTGTTGATGTTAATTCACATTATTCAATATCTATCAGATTAAATTATGCAATTAATATATAAAATAAGATTTACAAGGATATAAACCCGGTGAATGTCAGGATTTCATACCCAACGCACTCTTAAGCAACCAGCTGTAGCTTTTGTTGTTATGATGTAATCAGACGATTCAAACCCATCGTCAGTTACTGAAGAAGGAATTGATATATACGATCCGACATAATGATTATAAATTGCGTTATATTATATAGAAACTTATTTGTAATGATCTACCGTCATTATCGGCGAGTAATACATTAATTGTGGAATGACAGGGGATCATTTCAAATAAGTTTCTATACAAAATAATCATATGATTAATATATATATATATATATATGTGTGTGTGTGTGTGTGTGTGTGTGTGTGTGTGTGTATTTGTGTGTGTGTATATATATATACTGGGTTACGATTAATATTTGTCGGTTTATAAGGTAAAAAGATAACCTTTCCTACTTAATTTTCGACATTTTCACAACTGTCCACCATCTTCCAGGCAGATCCACAATTTCCTTCTCCTAAAATCAAGGCAGTTAATATCCCTGACGTACTAAATACGACAAATACAGCTAAATATTATTCATTGAAATATACTGAGAATAAAGAAAAATGAATTATTTGTGATTTTGCCAAGGATCTGTTGAATAATAGTTGGGAGATCAATTTCTAATCCAATAAGCTAAGGGTTCTCGAACTTTTTCTTCCGGCGTAACCGTTTATCCTGTCAGAACGTGTTGGTCTCATACTTGTAAAGATTACAATGTATTGGTACCGTAGAACAGACAATCGACTTTTAGTATTCAGTAATTATATAATTTCATTTATTTTAATGTTACATTTACAAAGAAATGAATAATCTTTGCTCTTTCCTACAAGTAAGTCAATTTTAGACACAGTTTCAAAGACACATATCTGCATATCATTCCCAACTTACAGTATTGCACAAAATTTGTTTGACTCAAAGTTGGGTGAAAAGAAATAAAACGAAATGGCAATCGTGATCCTGTTCGACAGTACCACAGAGCAGACAATAGTCAATCGGTATTTGTTAGTAATTCTGTTCTATTCAATGTAACCTTTTTAATGGGATGGGTGAGCACTACTGTTTCCAACAAATTACTCAGATCTGTACACAGTTTCAGAAAGACACATATTCTTCTCAATAATTGACAGTCTCTCCAGGAATTGGTTTTTGTTTTGAGCATTGCTGACGGTAAATTGATCAAGAACAGTAAAATATTCTCCAACCATTTTTAAACGCAGATAGATAAGACTCCGCCAGGAATTCGTTTCGGAAGAGATTTCAAAGAGAACTTTCGTCGTGGGCTCATTTATAAATTCCACTTTTTTCTAGTTGTCCAGAATAGATCTTAAATTGCTTCTAAAGGAATTTCAAATTAATGTCATATCATGATCAGTGCGAAAGTAAACGCTACAGTTTTGGGATTGTTATCTATTTCTCGATGTCAGCAAACATGGAAAGAAAAAGATGAATGTTTTTACCTAAAAGGGAAGCGAGAAGGAGTTGTAATCTGCTGTAATGGGGGCAAATGGTAATAAGAGAAGTGAAGAGAGAAAAATATGAGCATCATAGTAGTGCAACTGGCTGAGGGATTGACACCTGTGGTTGGCTAATTCAGAACAAAGAAGAGTTCTGAATTTGAGCGGAAGGAAAACAATTAGACTTGTTTCCGTTGGTCAGTCTTGCTCGAAGCTGGGCAAGAAAAGGCTAGCTAAGGGTGCCTGGGCACAAGGTTGTGATAGGAGTAGAAGAAGAGGAAGCTAAGATATGACAGCACCCAAGCAGAAGGAAAAGAGAAGGTGAACTTTACGAGTCAAAATGGTGGGAAGATGCTGGTTTTAAAGATGCTGAATGTTCAATTACAACCGTTTGGCAATTGTAGACCTCTAACGCCAATAAATCTACGAAATTGAATTCTTTTATGAAGATATCTTTCAAAGGAGAAATAAACCAATATATCAATGACATTCCAGAACTTTTTGCTTGCTGTTGGTGTGTTGCATAGGTGTAATTCTCTTACAGATGGTGCACCAAAGAATTTGTTTCTTTCAGACTTCTTCCACCTCTTCAATTTTTGACACAAGATTCTATCACTTTCATCCAACGTCCGGATGTGATCTATTGTTCACTTAGTCAGCACGATTGATGTATGGAGGATTTTGCAATCCGAAAGGAATATGCACAATGTAACATCAATTGGTAATCTAATTCATTAATATGAGGAAAATATGAATCCAACTCATCACGTTGCGAAACTAAATATATCGGGATAACTTGTGTACCCACGTAATTTCCGTTGCATGCTCCAGATATTAACAATGCTGCAATGGAAAATCCTAGACATACTGTTCAGGACGGCTGCTGCCTACATCTAAGTACAACTGAAGAAATCTCTGGGTTTTTGCAATTTGACTGGCCATTGCACGAAGTTGACATTCGTCAGATACGTTGGTCAGAACATAAGGCAGTGCAATGTTGAATATTGACGGTTTTTCTTTTTAGTAGTTCTCAAGAAATCTGATAAAAAAGAATTTGAAGATTATAGATTATGCTTCATATTTTCGACAAAGTATCTCCTTCGGCGTCTACACAATGGAATTATCAAAATTTAGATGTAAAATATCTAAAATGGCAACAGTGAAAAGAAGTAATCGAAATACTTCGAAGCCGTACTTTCGTACGATGGACGGGAAATGATTTTGCATGACCATTACGGTAGACTGCTCAACGCACCATAAAGTTCGGTCCTTACCAAACTTACACATTCACAACGGGCACTGCCCTAGTATTAATTGTTTTCCAGAATCCTTTTGTTATTTTTCATAAGAACCCGGAATATGTCGGGTACTTCAGCTAGTCGATAGTATTTTCAGTTCATCATCTGGTTTATTGACTTCGGGAAATTTAAATCGAATCATTGGATTTGGCTTTTCGTGGAATAAAAATATTGAATATTGAAAAAAGTTATTGAATTAAGCATTGTTGTATCGGAATTATGAGACTCTGCTTTTTTAAGAAACACAAAGGAAAGTTATTAGCGAGAAAAAATATTTTTCAAAAGGACATTTTGTTTTTTTAAAATGCTTCCCAACATGTTTTTAAAGAGGATACTCATCTGTCCAGATCGGGGATTCTCAAACCGTATTGTATGATACCACGCTGGGAAATATATTCGACTTATGCAGCACACCAATTCTTTACTCCGTTGAAACATGAATATGCATTCGTATATATCGAGACATTTGTTTATTGAACTTTATATACATGTCTGCTTTGTCACGCGATAAAAACTGTCTCATGATCAACGTTCTTTTTGCAGCATACTTTGTTGGGGAGGATTAATAAAAACATTGCAAGATGGAGTGAGCAATGAAATAGTTACTTCTCTCCCCTTTTGTTGGGCAATAATCAATAAAAAGTCTGAAATTTCAACAAAAAAATTGAGTGGGCTAAATTCTAGGGAATCTTTAGATAAACTTACATCGCAAATTGAACCCTCACTAAAAACCTATTAAAGGGTTTTTAAAAAAAAGATTTTCGTAGTTGACTAATCAAAGAGCAAATGTTTAATTTTCAGCCCTCTAGCTCCATTGGCGCAACCTGTATGACACATACGTAACCAGATATTCAAACTTATAAACCAAGAGAAACCTATATAGTCAGTTTTGGTTGACGCTGTCTAATCTTATGTGTCTATTAAACAATTGATGATCGCAACTCAATGAAACCCACAAAAGAGGAAGAGATCAAATGGAGAATCACACTAGGATGGCAAGCCTTTGACAGAGCAAGCTCAAGTCGATCCCAATAATCCTAAAGAAAAGAGTATATAACCAATGCATCCTTCCAATAATCACTTATGGAGCTGAAACATGGAACCTAACCAAGAGACAAACCTACAAAATAAGAAGCATGCAACGCACATATGAGAGTATTATGCTCAACATCACTTGGGGAAATCACATGACAGCACAGTATATAAGGAAGAAACAGGAGTCAGAGACATCATAGAATGTATTTATAAACTTAAATGGCAATGGGTAAGCCATGTTGCCAGAATGACTGACAACCGATGGACTTCAAGACTTACAACATGGATCCCCAGAGATCACATACGAAACTAAGGCCAACAAAATACAAGATGGAGAGATGAACTGGACAAATTCAGAAAATACTGGCTCTGCGACGCTCATGATACATTTCAGGTAAGGAGTAAAGAAATATCTTTTTTTTAAATTGACTTAATCAGTTATTAAATTGATTAATTTTACTCAAATGCTTTATTTATGGAAGATATTAAAGTACAGAGTTTAAATTGTTCTCTCAGCAGATATAATAAAGAAACAGAACTCTACATGTTTTGAGAATTGCAAAGTCACAAACAATGGCTATCATATTTAGATAGGAATAATTCGTTATTTATTGGAGGGTTCAGTTTATTAGTAGATGGTGATGAAAAAACTCATTTCTTATCATATCTATTCCGACTTCGAGTACAGAGACTCCAAGGCAGTTTAAAACTTGCTTCAAGATGTTTGAATGTACAATAAATTGGTATGAATTTCCTTCGAAATTTATCATCGGAGCTAGAAATTAAATTTATGCAACCCCCTTGACGTGACTGTTTTAATTTAACCGGAACAGTTGATATATAATGAAGTGTTTGGTTCAAATGAACAATCGTGTTCTGAGTAGACTAGCCTGAAGATGATTGGGAGCGACTTATGTCAATAAAGTGAACATATTTTTTCGTATCATTTCATTCAGACGTACTTTGGGATTTTGTATACAAAATGTGAAATGTGTATTTGATCTGTAGACTCGTTAAAGCTACGTATATGAATGTCTTAATCACGGAGGATCAGTTTATCACTGAAAACCAATCCTCCCCTTGATGTCCCGGCATATCTT
Organism: Thysanoteuthis rhombus; assembly: GCA_963457665.1. Classification (NCBI taxonomy): domain Eukaryota; kingdom Metazoa; phylum Mollusca; class Cephalopoda; order Oegopsida; family Thysanoteuthidae; genus Thysanoteuthis; species Thysanoteuthis major. The sequence goes on from OY735198.1 coordinate 2,974,980, forward strand.
ACGCTGAAATGTATTAATCACGAAGGATTTAGTTTATTACTTCATAACAAAAGAAAACCGACTTTAAACCCCAATTTATTGATTCTACGCTTCATGTACAGAGATTTCAATAAGAGTTTCAAACTTTCTTCGGGTATGCAATCTTCTTTTTTGAACACCATTTGTATTCTGACATATGTTAGTGCTATGAATGAAAGTTTTAGCCGGTCAGCAGACTTCGGATATTAACATGATTTTAGCTTGACTGATTTGGCGTAACAAAAGATCAATTCATGGTGCTTATAGGAATAGAATATATTCACAATACATTATAATATTATGAATTGTTAAGATTCATGAATTCGAAAGTATATTTTCGATTGCCGAAATCATAAATATCGCTCCAATTCGTTAATTAGATATCTACAAAAATGTCCACACACTTTGTTTCAGTCAGATCTAGTTCAGAATTGAACAAAAATGTTATAATCCCTTTGAGTGATTCAACACACCAATGACCCATTACAGGACGATATATATCCCTAGACCTTAAGGGGCTTTTCATTAGGTTGTAAGCCGGATCTTAATTCCCCCCACCCCCAGGGAACTGATAGGTTTACCACACTCACGAAAAGGTTCCTCCTCATCACGTTATCTCTTCAGTGTGAAATACACTCGAATCAATAGAATAAGGAAGTTGATAACAGGTCTGGGTAGTCGCTCATTAAAAATCATCTTGTGACCAACGCCTTTTGGCAGTATGTCGTGTTGCAGGTAATCAATTACGATTTTTTTCTAAATGAATAAATTGCTTCCTTCGCCCTTTCTGGGGCAGTGATAACAGTTAATATAGCAGGGCGTAAACTAAGGGCCAATTTAGCATATACTTGCATTGTAAGACTAAATCCTTTCCTGCTACAACCCTATCTGGACGTGGGGGTAGAAAAGATTTTTATAACATTATAGAAAGTAAATGCTGAAACTTTCAGTTGCACCCGTGATGCATACATAACCAGCTCGACAGACAGCCCAATAGCTAGACTGACTTGAAAACTGAGGAAACCAATGTTGACAATTTTGGTGACAGTTTTAGTTTGCATTTTCTAATTATTAAACAAGTAGAGACGAAAATAAAAAATAAACAGATTGGTAACGTACCGTAATAACCCGTTCGATGTTACCCCATTTAGTGCGACTCTATTCACCTTTACCCCGTTTACTGCAATCCCATTTACCACGGATTCGCTACAGGGCTCTTTATCAAATATTTCTCGTAATGGATTCAGTCGTGTTGAAAGAAAAGCATCATGAACAGTCTCCAGAATAACTGTGTACTATATACCTCGGGTAATGTGGAATGTATATGAGAATAAACACATACACATACACGATAATCTAATATGAAGCGATATACATCGATGCCTCGTGGTATTGCATCAGCTACCAGATGAGATACACAGCACTAATCTATTCCATCTAATTGAGACTCAACAACGAAATAGCATATTTCAAAATTATTGCTATCACATTTTCAATATATGCTATGTTATGATGAGTTTGCATAGGAACGTCGTTTTCGCTACATCTTGTAGGAAAGTATGTAAAGCTCTGACCGTGGTATTAAATGTATGTGATGATTTGTTTCCAGTAGTTGAGAGTTCAATCACTGAGTCAAGCAGTCCAGAAATACGCTGAAGAATTAGGGAAGATATTCTGTGTGGCAGATATGGGATTAAGAATAGCATATTCTTCGTTGATCAGGAAAAAAAGGGTTCTATTAGAAGGTCCCAGAAGGTTTCCAAGTGTAACAGAATCGTCTCGGGAGATATGAAACCGAAAGGCATCATCTATGGAAGAGGGTAGCTCTTCAATGGACCAGCAAAGTCTTCATATATATATATATATATATATATATATATATATATATATATATATATATAGGTGTGTGTGTGCGTGTGTATGATGAAATCAAATGTGAAGTGATAGTCGTACTCACACAACATACACACGTATACACATGATAAATAGGTAGATATAAAGAAACTGCGATTGATAGATATGATCAGACAAATATACCCGTAGATATGAACAGACTAGGAGATACAAACATGTATTATATACGATCAAATAGACAGATATTAACAGATAGATAGATTGAGATAGATAGATAGATAGATAAACAGATAGATTGATAGATCGATATAAATAGATTGAGATAGATAGATAGATAGATAAACAGATAGATAGATAGATCGATATAAATAGATTGAGATAGATGTATGTAAACCTGAATAGCACGTTGAGATAACTGAGAACCAAATCAGGATTCAAGGGTCGGTGTTGGACATGGCCCTCCCCAATGTGAATGGAATATATGGGTGATGGGCCTTACCCTATCACGCTGGTCTATGTATCGGAAGAGGAAAAGAGATGGATCCATCCCTCTACCAAGGGTATTTAGGCAAAGTGAACAATTCGACAAGCCAATCCCATTCTTAACCACTTAGTCACCTCGCACTTTGTCTGGCCACTAGTAATATATTGACTAAATACTTAGATATTCGATCGATCTGTAGATTTATTGACAGAATCGCCTTTTCTTTCCGAGTGAAATGGTTCTCCCCTCTCCTCTTCCAATAGAAAGCCACCAACGACTTCTCTTCCCTCTCCTCAAATACGAAGCAACCAAAGACGCAATTTTCAAACATTTCCCTCTCATTTAAACATGTTTTTTTCGCTGATTACCACGCTAAATTTCAAATTGATCGAATTGTGACAATTTTGTTTGATTGTGATCGATAACGTTTAAATCTGTTAAATGGGGTTTGAACCAGTTCCTTCGTGCGTTTCCGCCAACAGAAGCAAGATGAAGAATAACTAAAAATAAAGATGAAGGTGAGTCGTAGTCAAAATTAATATGGAATATGGATTTAGCTTATGGAACCAAGCCACACACATAAATGTATACATCATTAAGAAATGTTCATATAATCCGAGCAGAAATTAATGTAAATGCGTTTTATAACTTTGAAGCTCTATTTGGAATGTCCTCCTTTTATTACTAGGTAAACGTATCATCGGCAGCCGTTAGAAGTTGACTGCTGGTGAAAGGTCTTTCCCATTACTTTTCTTACAATAACCTTTAATTCTATTCTGTTCGCTTTGAAAATCAAGCGAAGAATCGCACTAGGATGGCAAACCTTTGGCAGAGCTAGCTCAACCTTCAAAAATAATAAGATCCCATTAATCCTAAAGAGAAGAGTGTATAACCAATGCATTCTCCCAAAAGTCACTTATGGAGCTGAAACATGGAACATAACAAAGAGACAGACCCATAAATTGAGAACCATGCAACGTGCACATGAAAGAATAATGCTGGGCCTCACATGGAGAGACCGCAAGACAGCACAGTACACCCGAGAAAATACAAGAGTTAGGGACATCATAGAATCCATTAAAAATCTCAAATGGCGGTGGGTTGGCCATGCTGCAAGAATGGCAGACAACCGATGGACATCGCGACTCATGATATGGATCCCACGAGATCACATGTGCAACCGAGGCCGGCAGAATATTAGATGGAGAGACGAGCTAGTCAAATCAAGGAAATACTGGCTCTGCGACGCCCATGATAGAGAAGTGTGGCACATCCTCGGGAAGGTCTATGTCCAACGACGGACGTTAAAAGACTGATGATGGTGACGATTGAGCTTTTGTGATGGATGCTAAGACCCTGTAACTATTCGCTGGTGAACAGCTTTAATCACGCTAAAACAAGTGAAAGATTGATACGAATAATTTGATAAAATTATTTTATACATATTTTTTAAATTAAACAGAATTTTAACTATCGTAGATTTTTATCGGTTGAATTGGAAAAAAAAACAAAAACAGCCAGACATAGCCGAAAGAGGCTGATTTGCCAACCCTGATGTGATTCCTTGGTGTGAAGACTAAGTTCGAGTTTATATCCGACTTGTGCTTTGCTAAATTATTTGACAATGTTTAATCGTCAGTTGATTCTTTTCCTGGTGTAAACAGTCAGATCGAGTGAGATTTAATAAGACGTTTAATAATAGTAAGAATATTTCCTTTCTGTGCGGAGCTCCAGAGATTCTCCGTTGGCCGGGAATTCCGTCAATTCTCGTAACGGTTGCGATTACTTTCGTCAGTAAAAAAAAAAAACATATCCCTAGTCATGAAGAGCCTCCGCTATGAGTCGGCTCTATTACAAAAGGTTACAATATCTAATCTACGAATAAAAATAGATAACAAAATAACATATTCCAAGTTGAATAAAAAAAGGTTCAGCACGACGGTCACAGGAATAGAAAACAGGAAGGCATTTTTTACGACACACCGAGGGAAACTATTCAACAGATGCACAAAGAAAACGCATAAATGTATGTAGAGGGATCAATATGAAGAAATAGGCATGCAGATTCTGCAGATAGATATGAAGAAAAAGAGATAGATAATAGTGAATTGACTGAGATAGATCGATAGATAGAAATGAACAGAGATAGATATTGGCAGACTTGGATAGATATCTGTACCTTGCATAAATTAATCACACCAGTCTGCTCGCGTACCAAATCTAATTATCTGATAGAATATTTGAAAAATAGATCTTTAATCTAAGATCATAAAAAGAGAACAGATCTTTTTTTATCAAAAATTATCAAAAGAAAAACAGATCTTTTATCGAAAATAATTAAGACAAAATAGATCTTTTATCTGAAATTATCAAAAGAAAACAGATCTTTTTATCTAAATTTATCAGAAGAAAATGGATCTTTCATCTTGGATCATTAAAAGAAAATAGATCTTTCATCTGAAATTATCAAAAGAAAACAGATCTCTTATCTAACATGATGAAAAACAGATTGAAAGATTAATGGATAAGAAACAGACTGAGACATATAGATAGATAGATAAAGACTGAGATAGATAGATAGATAGATAGATAGATAGATAGATAGATGGAGAGAAAGAGGGGGGGAGAAAGATAGAAAGATGAAGAGACTTAAATGGATAGATAGATGGATTTTTTGTTTCTTTAAAAAAATGAGTCTTCTTTTCAATTCTCATAGAAATTGACCAACGACGCAATTTTAAATTACTTCCTTTTCATTCGAACATGTCTTTTTTTTCCTTTGATATCTTCGCTAACTTTCGAATTGATCGAAATGTGACAATTTTGTTTGATCGTAATCGATGGTGTTTAAATCTGTTAATTGGAATTCGAAGAGTCTTAAGGGCGATTAAACTCATTCTCATCGTTAAGCTCTTCCAACAAGATTGAAGGAGGTATATGCATTCACTTGCGTTTTTCTCTCCATCCGTCTGCATGTCAGTTTGTCCGTCTGTCCACCTGCCCGTCTGTCTCTCTGTCCACACAGTATTTCCAAACGTTCTCAATGACATTTCGTGGGAGGATGGGAATTAGATCAAGGAAGAATTGATTAAGATTCGGGGTGGATCCAAGAATTCGTTTTTGATTTAGATATTTTTCCCCATTATGCAGGGAAAGAGGTTGAAAGCAAACAATTAATAAAAAGCTTGGTTTTAAATTATAGAGACAGTAACTCATCATTTGTACATTTGAAGTTATCTCCCTTTCTCCAATATGAAAACTTCAGTTTTAGTGTATGGAGTTGGGAGAAGCATGCCCTCTCTGGGTGCTATCTGATTATTTTTGTTATTCACACTATGTTTTTGGTCAATCCATTCTCCAGTCTTCTTCAGGTGTACTATTCGTCCAAGCAAAACAGAAGAAATAAGTTTAGAACACCTGCTATCTCCATTATAAGCATTCATCATCATCATTATCATCATTAGTCTTTTAGCGTCCGTCGTTGGATACAGACCTTTCCCAGGTTTCGCCACAATTCCCTATCATGGGCATCGCAGAGTCAGTATTTCCTGAATCTGTCAAGTTCATCTCTCCATCTTGTGTTCTGTCGGCTTCGGTTTCTTATGTGATCTCTGGGGATCCATGTTGTAAGACGTAATGTCCATCGGTTGTCTTTCATTCTTGCAACATAGCCTGCCCATTGCCATTTGAGTTTTTTAATAGTTTCTGTTTTCTTCCTTATATACTGTGCTGTCTTGTGATCTCTCCAAACAGTTTATCAAAAAAAATTACGATAGTTAACATTTTCGCTGTATTATGGAAACTAATGCATAGACCAACAGAATTTAGATCTTCACTAAAAAGAGGAACAATTGTATTTAGATGAAAATCATGTTTTTTACCACTGCTTAATGCTAGATCCACCTCTTTTCATACGACTAGTATACCTGTGAAAGGCTGTTGAATGGATCGGCTGAAAAACGTGACCAATATCTGTATGTGTGTATGTGTGTGCAGAAACAGAACACTCTCCACATCCATCCACATTATCAGAACGAAAGCATCATATCCCCTGCTGTGATAAAAAAGACACCCTAAGATTTGAATCTATCTCACTCCCCTCAAGAACAACTTCTTTTCCTCAAAACAAAACCAACGCCATAAGATTTTTCTAGTGCTCTAACACCCCACAAACATGTAAATAGCTACTTTTTCATCGTAGTATTACTGAAATGCAAATGTACTTTTGAAAATGCTAGCACAAGCTCAGCGAAATGCATCAAGAAATCTTAAATGATAATAACAATTTTAAGACATAAACTACTTGTTCTCAAATATTCCACTTCCACATTGGTAAATGAATATCACTGTATACGTATATGTTTGTACGAGCTGGAAACCGCCCGATTGGGCGGATATCGGTTATTAATCACCGAATACTTGAATATTCGATCGATCTGTAGATTTATTGATAGAATTGGTGTTTGTTTCCGAGTAAATCTGTTCTTTCTTTCTTCTCTTCAAACGGAAAGCAACCAACGACGCAATTTTAAATCACTTTCTTTCCAATTGAACGTGTCTTTTTTCTTTGATTTCTTTGCTAAATTTCAAATTGATCGAATTGTGACAATTTTGTTCGATTCAGATCAATAACCATCAAATCTGTTAAATGAGGTTTGAACCAATTCCTTCATGCGTTTCAGTCCTCAGATCACGCCCACCCACTTCACATTCTGTAGCTTTAAATACGGGTCTCTTGCGAGGAAGAATGGAAATCACAGCTCCAAAAATAAAACTCTTAATGCGATTTAATGACAAACTCGGGGCGATCTTTTTAGCTATCTTAATACACTGCTTTTATTTTCTGAAAATTTTAGATGTTTCATAGAATTCCAGGCATTCCATAGATTCTTCGAACCAATGTCTTCATTTATGTAGTCCCTGACACAATGTTTCGAGCGATACATTCTTCGGCCTTCCTGTCTTGTCTGGAATTCTGAAATGAATTATTTTCATTATTCCATAGATATTGTGGACTCTTATCTTCATTTTTATTGCAACAAAAAATCATTATGGCCGATCTTCTCCAGCTCTTTTATATTGTTTGAAGTTCTAATGAAAAAGATTTCTTCATTCAATGTATTTTTCAGTTTTGTTTTCGTTGCTTCTTCTCATTTGTTTTTATCCTCCCTTCTCTTCTCATTCTTCTCATTTTTCATTCGCTCTTTCTGGCCCTTTCTTCTTTTTTTCACCTTTTTCTTCTTCCTAGTCTTTCTCCTTCTCTTTTCCAACTTATTACCTTTTCTTCTCCCAAATTCTTCTCCCTTTTCTCTTTTCTTCGATCGTCTCCTCTTGTTCTCCCTCCTGTTCTTCTTCTGCCTTTCTTTCTATTTCTCCTTCCCCTTTTCCTTCCTCCCCCCTTCACATATTGATTGCCATTCTCATCTTCTGCATAAATAACCCAGTTTATGACAAGGAAGCATTTTTAGCAAATGGACAGATTGGAACAATCCTAACTCGAACGCCAATCTGTAAAAATATCATCTTTGCAGTTTCTACACAAATATCTTCCATAGAATACTCTACATTTTTTTCATGTATGTATATGAATGTGAGTATACATATATATATATATATATATATATATATATATATATATATATATATATATATATCATTATCATCAGTAGGTTCATCACTAAGTCTGTGGACTAATGATAAAAAAGGCATTTATTTCGCACTGCAAATATTCTACAGAAATATCAGAGTTGGAATCCTTACCATCTTTGCATATATATATATATATATATATATATATATATATATATATATATATATATATATATATATATATATATATGTGTGTGTGTGTGTGTGTGTGTATGTATGTATGTATTGGAGTAGAAGATTTGCAACACAACCGTGTTTTTTGTAGCAATCTCCTGCTTCACTATATCTAAAGATTTACTCTTACTCAACTTAATGTTTAATGCTGAATGTATCAAGCATTTTATGAAATAAACCCATCACATACAGGATATTTTATTATATTGTATTATATTATATTGTATCTCTGATATGTATTGTGCATACACATACGCACACACATACACACAAACACATGCACACACACACACACACATATATATATATGTATGTATATATATATATATATGTATATATATATATATATATATATATATAAATATACATATATATATATATATACATACATATATAAATATATATATATGTATATATATATATATATATATATATATATATATATATATGTATATATATATATATATATATATATATATATATATATATACATAAATATGATGAAATAAAGGATTTGCTTCTTAAATACGTCTATCTTTCTGCCCTGTTTGGGCTTCTTCAGGCGAATGATTCGATTCATTTTGGATTCCTATTTAGGATATTTTTGTATGGTTGTATTTTTGGATTGTATATTGTATTATACTATATCACTGATTTGTACTTTGTTGAATATATATATATATATATATATATATATATATATATATATATATATATTTCATCATTAAGCCAGTAGCCTAAAAATGAAAAAAGCATTCATTCAAAAGATATTCAACATAATCCCCTTCCCAGGAAAAACACTTGATTCAGTGGTGACTATCAGTCGTATAGATCGAACATTATACAGTAGGAATTTCACGTCAGGATTCTCATAATAACTACCTATCGATCCAATCTCACTCCCACACACACACACACACACACACATATATATATATATATATATATATTCTTTACAACTAAGACTATTGGAATACTACTTCCATTTATATTTTTAATATATTATTACATTATGCCGACGCATGGGCCAAATGAGAGAATGATGTTAGTTCAGTTCTGATTTCATTTGTATTCATCCAGAAAGTCCTGCGGGGAATGCCAAAAATGATGATGAAAAAAAAGGATCAAATCGGATGACTAAGCGGGATATTACTGTCCAACCCAGCAACTGTTTTCCATTGGTCATCTGTCGTCCTGGATTCTAGGGGAAATATCCCCTGGAGGAAAAAATACCCAAAGGACAAAGAAAGAAAAAAATCACCCAAGGGAAATATCACCCACGGAAAAAAACCACAATGAAAATATCACCCAAGAAGAGTATCTTCGTGTAAAATGTACCCCGAAGGAAACGGTCTATTTGCCTCCACCTCTTTCTACCAACTGAACAATTTTGAGAACAAGCAGTCGTTAAATGCAAATGTCATCCTTTCAAATGATCCAACTGCAATTTTGTATACTAAAATGTGTTAGATAATGTCTTATGTCTCAAACTATAACTTTGCTTTACTCATTAAGCTTGTTTTTATTACTGATAGCATCTTAAGACTTAAAAATGCTTATTGATTAACGTTCAGGCATTTTGTTTTTATCAAAGCTAATTCTTATCAAGAAATGGTATGTTAGATTTTTTCTTGATTTCTCTACAGAAAGCTGTATGATACCATGATTATCAGTAACAGCCTTTTAGGGTCTGTCGTTTGACATAGACCTTCCTCGAGATTCACCAGACCCCTTTATCATGAGAGTCGCTTAGCCTGTACTTTCTGAATTTTTCCAGCTCGTAATGCCATCTTACTTTAAGTCGGCCAGAATTTGCCTATGATCTCTAAGGAAGTTCGGCGGTTATCTAAGATTCTCAAACATGACCAGCCAATCGTCATCTGAGTTTTCTAATGGTGTATATGATATCTCGGACTCTTATCTTTCCTCTGATGTTCTGCGTTGTCTTATGATTTCTCTTCGTGATGCTAAGCATGATTCTCTCCTATAGACGTAACATGGTTCTCAGCTTAGAGGGCAATCTTTTGGTTAGGTTCCATCTTTCTGCTCCATTGGTGACTATTGGGAAGTGGAGCTTGCTCTACTGAAATCTTGCCAATCTAGAGTGATTCTCCGCTTGATGAATCATATGATATACATTCCCTTGAAGAATTTTTGCCACTACCGAGTCTTTGGTCTATACTTTATTATCTAAATACGTTGGTTGATATATTTATCCAAATTACATTCTTTCTTGGAGACGGGACAATTAGATACTGTCAACCAAAACTGTCAACATAGATTCAGTTTTTCAAGTTGGTCTGACTTGCTGGCTCGAGGACAAACTATCTATGTATGTACAAGCTGCGACAATGGAGCTAGAGTGCAGAAAATTTTGACATTTACTCCTCATTATGTCCCCAAGAAACATTTTTCTTATTCACCCCTCGATAGGTTTGTGGTTGGAGGTTCAATTTACGATGTAATTTCATGATAAATTCGACCTTTAATTTGTGTTCGACAGCAGTCACACTATTTTCATTGAGAATTCGTAGTTTTTCCAAGTGATCACGGTCCAAGAAAAGGAGGAATGAGTAACTTATCCATCGATTATCCTTTTTACCAATTCTTTTAACTGATCACTCTCAATACAGCATGGTACCAAAAGACATCGGTCACATGACTATTTCTATTGAGTGACAAGCCAGATCTGTCTTTATTGAGTAAGTAGAGCCACCAAAGGTTGGGAGGGGTTCTTTTTTTATATGCACGTGTGTTTGCACGTTCAAGCGCTCCTGGCCACACCGTTTTTTTCTACGGAAAAATTGTCATGAGTACTCCACGAGACCCTTTCCGAAAAAATGTTCTCATTTCTTAGGTAGATGTTTTTCGGGGGGAAATAATGTCTTACATTCCGTAAAATCTAGATATTTTTAGATATCCTTTTTACTCTATTTCAAATGTTTTCTACTGGAGAAACACCATCAGTGTCACGAATAGAATTTATTCTGGCCATATTCATTCTCCAATTGTATCTTTTTACGTGACTTCAAATTTTGACGCTACAGTTGTTAAATTATTGACTTTGACGGCGAATTCTTTTTTGTTTTATTTCAAAACAAGTAGAGAGACTTTTTTCCTTCCACTGCCATTCCAATATAATCGAGCAACGGGAGAATTTCGGCCAATTGTTGGCATTTTTCGACGATTATGTCAACTATACTTTGTGTGCAGACACTCTAGCAGTGATTATCTTCTTTGGATCGACCTGTTGCTTGTAAACAAATCATTGCCCAACTCACAAGATAAAAAAGATATTTTCCTGATTGCAGCACTGTTTTTTTTAACATTGTTACAACTCAGCATATCTGTCTCCTTAGCTTCGTTTGTCAGTCATCTTGATGCATAGGCAACGCTCCTCAACACTCGCGACGATGGTGTCATCATTCGGCAATGGACTCTATGATTTACCTACGTAGATATTTAGAGATAAACACATGCGAGCAGAGGGAGAGAGACGAATGGACTGGGATTACTTGTTAGCCAAATAGATATGTAGCCTGATAGATAAATAGATAGATAGATGGATAGATAGATATA
>OY735198.1:2991737-3096737 GCA_963457665.1 Thysanoteuthis rhombus
TTAAAAGAACCTTCATCATTGTTACAATTTGTAATGATTTTGATTCCTGTCTAGTTTCGTTGATAACATAAAAATTATGCGAACACATTTGGGGATTATGTATGGAAATTACAAAAAGTGTATGTAGTTTACAGTTTCCGATATGAATGAATGCATAGCTTGATTTGTTTCGTAATTTTGAAATAACAGACCCTTTAATATACATACATATGTACTAAAATAAAGGAATCTGTACACAAACACGTTCATTTTTCTCTTCTGTTTGAGCTTCTTTGGGTGAATGATTCGATTATTTAGATCCCTATTTTGGACGTTTTTTTTTGGGGGGGAGCATTTTTTTCAAGGTGGAGAAGCTTCCTCCTATTCGATTAATGCATCTTTCCTTTTCCTTTTCGTTGCTGACCACTACTTGTTTTATTTACATGGGGAATAGATTACTGTCTGGTTGTTAAAAGTTAACTGGGGATGTTGCAGACACTTTCTTAATCAGTGTGTTGGTAATACATCAGCTCTTTGTGGAATGTTTCCTTTCTGGAGGAATACTGAGGAAAGTGCTAGAAATATGAGATTTACGACCTCCAGCTGTTAGCATAGACCCCTTTTAGCTCCAGAAAGGAGTAAGACAAAGTGATACCAGGACGAAAGCAAAAAACCAGCATATTCGAGGAAAATGGAAACCTAACAATGGACAGAGACAGGATTGTCGAATGTGCCAAAGAATGTTACCCAGAACTTTATTCGTCCAAACAAGGACTACAAAACAATAAACAGGATACGCAAGACGTGAGCAATCAACTCGAAGACTTCCCAAAACTAACCTCGTGGGAGATGAAACAAGCCATTAAACAGACGAAGAAAGGAACAGCCCCGGGACCAGAAAACATCACCATCGACCTACTCCAAAAAGTGGATAAAATCATCACTGGGAAACTGGCTGGCCTTTTCAACTTGTGTCTGAAACACAGTAAAGTCCCAGACGATTGGAACACTGCTATCATAATGATTTTATAAAAAAAAAAAAGGAAACCCGAAAGACCTCAACAACTATAGGCCTATAAGCCTACTCAACTGCGTACACAAACTTTTCACAAAAATCATCTCTGACGGAATCACAAAAACACTTGATGAAAACCAACCACAAGAGCAAGCTGGCTTTAGAAGAAGCTACTCGACCATGGACCACCTTCATTTAATCAGCTGAAAGAAAAAGCAGCAGAATATAAACTACCACTCGGCGGAGCATTTATCGACTTCAAAAAGGAGTCCGACTCAGTAGAAATTCCCAAGGTCATGGAGGCCATCACTCGACAAGGTGTAGATTCAGTATATGTTGAAGTGCTCAAACATATGCAGTCACAGCAGCTCTTTTATCAGACTACATAAAGACTCAGACCCTCTTTCAACTCCAGGAAGACGAGGTGATACCAGCTCATCCAAAGTCTCCACAGCCCGCCTCGATATGATCTTCAGAAGAGTAGACTGGGAGAGTTTAGGAATTAGAATAGATGGCGAGTATCTGAGCAACCTCAGATTCGCAGACGACATCGCCCTTTTTGCAGAGAATGTACACGACCTCCAAATAATGATAGGTGAACTAAATAAAGAGAGCATTAAAGTCAGCCTACACATGAACTTCAGCAAGACAAAGATCATATGCAAAAACCACATCAGAGATAAAAACACTAAGATCAAAATCGAAAACACAGAACTGGAGAAAGTAGATTAGTACATCTACCTAGGACAACGAATCTCCATGAGACCCTCAAAAGAAGAAGAAATCAAGCGAAGAATCACACTAGGATGGCAAACCTTTGGCAGAGCAAGCTCAACCTTTGAAAATAAGAAAATCCCATTAATCCTAAAAAAAAAGGGTATATAACCAATGCATCCTCCCAATAGTCACTGAGCTGAAACATGGAACCTAACCAAGAGACAAATCTGCAAATTGAGAGCCATGCAACGTGCACATGAAAGAGATCAAAAGACAACACAGTACATCCGGAAAAGGACAAGAGTCAGGGACATCATAGTATCCATTAAAAATCTTAAATGGTAGTGGGCTGGCCATGTTGCAAGAATGATGGACAACCGATGGACATCACGACTCACAACATGGATCCCTCGAGATCACATGCGCAACTGAGGCCGGCAGAGTATTAGATGGAGAGATGAGCTAGACAAATTCAGAAAGTACTGGCTCCGCAACACCTATGATAGAGAAGTGTGGCGAATCCTGGGGAAGGTCTATGTCAAACGACGGACGATGAAAGAATGATGATGATGATGATGATGATGATGATGATGATGATGAACAAGGAGAAGAGAGGAGGAAAGAGGAGGAAGAAATCAACAAACACCACAAATGCTGGTGAAGGTACGAACCACAGCGCTGCTGTGATAAGTGAGGGAGATTTGAGAGGAGGGCTGAAGACCTGAGGAGACTTACTGTCACTCAACCTTCAGCAATAACCACCAGGCAACTGGCGTGGAACTGTAAACCACAGCACTGCAGTGGACTGTGAGAGTGTGGAGAGAACGGCCTGGAGACCTGAGGAGACTTGCTGTCATTCAGTCTCTAGTAGTGACCACAGGTGTGAAGAAAAAGAAGAAGAAGAAGAAGAAGAAGAAGAAGAAGAAGAAGAAGAAGAAGAATAACAACAACAACAACTACTACCACTACTACTACTACTACTACTACTACTACTACTACTACTACATAGCTATAATTTTTGTATGTGGGGTGTTAAATAATGTTTTCTAAAAGAAATTTCAAGCAGTGTCTGTATTTTAAAGCTGCTACATTTTCTCTATCTTATAATTCTGTTTTTTTTTGTGGGTTTTTTTTCTTATAGGTAAAGGTGAAGCTTTATCATTTCTTGTTTAGTCATAGGTAACATGGGGTTTCAATGATCTGGCATATGTGCGTTTATTTTAATATCTTTCATTTTACCGTGGATGTGAGGTTGCAGTCAGTTGGTTTCCAGTAATATGTGGATAGTGAAGCATTGCTTATGTATTTGTAGTTTGTAAAGGATAATGTATGGTGGGCTAATCTTGATTTAAAGGGTGTTTTTGATATTCCTATATAATTGTTGGCTCCAAATGGCTTCTCTTGTGTTGATATTCCAGCTTGATATACAATATTCGATTTGAGAAATATGTTTTGCAAAGAGCATCTGTTGCTGCTTGTACGATTGGAATTTAGTTTATTTATATATTTCTCAACGAGTATTATTTTTTTTATTATTCTATCGCTATACTTTGTCATAAAACTATGAAAGCTAACCATTAACTCTGACTAATCTTTAGTTTGTTCTTGTTAAATATTGTACACAGAAGGTTGCTGGGGGGTGTTTTCTATTAGTTGGAGGAATATTTTCCTTATGTTGTTTTTTTTCTTGTAGGTTGAATAGTGGTATATCCCAAATTATTTTTTTACCTCTCTTTTTGTTATTGTTGTTGCTGGGTTTTACTCTATTGGATTTTCCTTTATAATATTTAAAGCTAGTTTCGGTAAAACTTGTAGGGCCTCGGTGTATTTTTTTCTAACATTGTTGGATATTATTCCTTTTTAGGAATCATATATTAGCCTAGTTTCTATTGATTTCGAGATCTTTTTCAATGATTTTGTTCGGGCGATTAGATTTTGTGTTGATATATGTAATTTCAGAATTTTCTTTCCTATGTACCTTGTGCGTGTTATCATTTAGATTAAAAGTAACACCTGAGAAATGTAAAATTTTTATGCTGGCCTTTATTTCCATTTTAAAATTTAACTTTTTTAATTCCTTTTACAGAAATTTTTTTCCTTTTTTCGCCCTTTTTTTCGTTTTTTAGGCAATTTGTAGGTCATCATCTCGGTAGAGTCCTATATTTTTAGAATTTAATTTCCGAGTCAAGTTGTATAAAATGTACCAACCGATCAAGTCCGACATCTTGGCTAAATCAAGACTTCCCGTTAAAACATCAAAGCCGATTTTTTGTTCGATTGTTCTTGGTTATTGAACGGTACTGTCCGTCTACAGGGTTTGATTATTTCGCTTTCATTTTTGTTGATGTTGGAATTGCATGGCTTCCTTGGAGATTCCTTTGGATATTGAACGGTAGAAGTCCATTACGTCGAACTGAACAAATGCACAATTGTTTTTCTGCTTAATGTTTCTAAACCAAGTAATGGCATCACTTGTATTTATCCAGTCGTTTAGCTGTAGTTGTTATTTCATACTCTAGTTTATGTTTTCTGTTATCTTCGAACTAATTTTCCCTTTTCTTTGTACAAGGAGTTTGGGTTGGCGTCCGTCATGAATATGGAGGCATCTTTTTTCTGTTATTTTCCGACTCTTTTGCTGATGTTTAATTTGTCAGTGATGCTTTTGCTCTCCTTATTTTTAATTGCTTCCAAGTTTTCCCTCTTGGTGTTTAATTTTTTCTAATTTTGGGTGTTATTATTGGTTGGGAGTTTTTTTTTTTATTGGTTTGGTAATTCATTTTGTATATGTTGTTTGTCTTGTCTCCTCTCACGAATATGTTGTTACATATATATATATATATATATATATATATATATACAGGACTATTTTATTTACACTACTCATTTATAGATTTGTATACACACACACACACACACACACACACACACACACACACATATATACATATACTTCTACTATTTTATTTTACATAATCAATATATATATATATATATATATATATATATATATATATATACTACTTTCATCCAAATCATTTTGAGGAAAAAATTGATAAGGAAAGTAGAGCAGTTGAATTTAGTATATATTGATATATCGATTAGATGCGTAAATTGGGTCTTGTTTTGCTATTCATCATATATATATATATATATATATATATATATATATATATATATAGAGAGAGAGAGAGAGAGAGAGAGAGAGAGAGAGAGAGATTACTGCCATAAATACGCTTACAAGTGTATCCGTTGATTAAGGGGAAAACAAATAATAAAGCAAAGTAAGATTTGGTGTATTTATTAACTATGCTTTAAGCATTGCAAAAATCAACAATTTATACAAAGTGATTACTTTCGTGCTCTACACTCAGTCTCGAACGATCAGGCCATTTCATCGACGGCACCGCGTATGATTTTAATTGGAAAATAGGTGGCAGCTTTCACCAGAGAACGTTCAATACATCCCAAATTGGACTGTATTTTACTACAAGCAACCCTTTCCTACATCGACAATTTGTAATCCAGAGAATCAGGATCAAGACATCCAGGGGGCCAATCCAATGGAATCTAGAATATCGTCCCTGGTCCCCTGTTGGTCCACTCTTTGTCTTGTGAACTGAAGCTGAGTCAAGTTGGAAAGTTGAATTCTCTCCGTTATGTATGATCTCCTGTAAGCGTTCAACTTGACCCTCGTGAGGTACACATGAGCAGTTGTTTTGACTCCTTTCTCACAAAAGTGAACCTGAATAACACTTCATTCCTCCACTACCCCATTACAGTAAAAGGATGGTGTCCTCGCTGCACTTTGTGAGTGACATCGGAAGCTTCTTAGAACTAGACCATCATTTTGGCACTGGGAACACTCCTTAATTTTGTGACCATTGCCTACATGTCGCTGAAGCAATGCTATTTATGTTTGCTCTCTGATTCTCATCAGTGCTGAAGTTAGCATGAGTCAAGTACAACGATGAACGGCCTGTTGTCCGAGATCATTTTTGATCAGCCGAGACATTGATCTGGGTGTTCTATTCATCTCTTTAACCCTGAGTTTTCTGCTTTCTCAAAGGATTTCTCCGGATCTTGTTTGCAACAGATAACACAGGGGGGTCCTTACTTCCTAAGGTTTTACGTTTTCGACGGTCTACCGTTCAGTGATTTTCTTTATGGGACGATAAACAAACACCCCACTGATCGCTAGTTGTTTGAGCAGTTTGAAAACAGTAAAAGGTTCGTGACCAGTCTTACGAAGGCTGATCACTGTAATTCTGTTTTCTTTATCACCCCATTCTGCAGTTGAGCACAATATTCACTAAATCATACAATTGAAAAAAAGAAAAACAGAGAATTAACTTTTCTACTGACAAAACACGATCTATTATTTGAAAGGTATGAAAGAAAAAAATGTATAATATATACATATATATATATATATATTTATATATATATATATATATATATATATAATATATATATATATATATATATATATATATATATATATATATATATATATATATATGTATATATATATATATATATATATATATATATATATATATATATATATTACCATCATTGTTAAGAAATGGATATATAATCCGTCAGAATAATTATAGATGCGTTATTTTATTCGAAACTCTAATAAAACTGACCTCTTGGTTTTCTCTCCGTCGGAGGTAAGATCCCTGCACATTTACTACGTAATTGCGTGAGGTCTGGAGAGTTTCAAATGAAATAATGCATTTATAATTAGATACATATCAGCAGCAGCTGGAGCAATAGCCTTTTAAATTGTGTCGGTGAGTATAGGGCTTCCCCGAGGTCTTTCACAGTGCTAAACCTTTGAACTTGTTCGAATCATCGCACCATCTTATTTCACACAATTTTGCATATGATCTCGGAGGATCCTCTAATGAATTATAATGTCCAATGGTTGTCCGACATCCTAGAAATATGGCCAAATCATTGTTATTTGAGCTTTCTATAATATCTCTAATAAACTGATCTTTCCATGAAATGTTAAGCATGATTCCCTCCAGTCCAGGTTACTTGGTTCTTAGTTTGAGAGCCAATTTCTTGGTAGTATTCTGTTTCAACTCCATAGGTGACTTCCTTGTAGAGGCTTCGTCGCCTACTTTCAAGAGGTTCCATCTGTCCGTTTGTCGGTAGGTTTGTTCTTATATTGTTTCTCAGCTGTTTCAAGTCAGATTTATTTGAAACTTGGTCGGAAGGTGTCCTTTGTAAGATGATTCTCATCTAGAAAAATATCCACTCAGGATCATGTGATCTGGTAATAATTCTGTTTAAACTTTATCTTTTGAGATCAATTTTCTCAACAGCTTTAAGTCTGATTTACTTGAAATTTGATAGAAAAGTGTTCATTGAAAAGATGCTTCCCCTCCAAATCTTCCAATCAGTCACGTGATCTGGCAATGATGACGTTGGAACTTTACAGTGGATACCTCTTTCAACTTCCGGTTCTTGTTAAAACAAATGGAATCTCCTTGTCCTCGAAGTTCGAGCTCGCTCCACCTAAAGTTTGCCAACCTAGGGTGATTCCTTCCATCGAGATTCGATGTCCCAGGTAGATGCAGTGATCTATTTTCTTCAGCCATTTGTTTATCGTTGTGTTTCATCCACGACATATTTGTTGTAAATGATATTGGTTTAATTGAAGTTCATTTGAAGACCAAATTTCTAGCTTTCCTCATTCAACTCATCTGCCATTGTATAGATATCATATCAAAAACAATGTCGACAGCTAATCTGAGGTTACATAAGTATTTGCAATCAATTCTGATTCCTGTATTAATCTGATCTAAGTTTTGGGAGACCATTTCGAGGCAAGCTGTGTGTAGTTAAGATGAGTTGGTCATGCCTTGCCCCACTCTTTTTTCGCAGTTGGTCTCGAGTCTTTACGTGGTCTGTGTTGGTAAACGTGTTGCAAAGCATACATGAGGTCTACGCCTTGTTGTACAATACATCAATTATTCAGGGAATTTCGATTGGATAAAGGTTTTCTTGGAATCTACAAACGCAACAACGACTGACATTACGTATTTTTTGGGGGGGGGTTTCTCTTTGGTTTGTCGAATGGGGATGGTCAGTAATCAAGTAACTTCTTCTCGAGCCAGCCTGTTTCCGTGATTGATATTTATCTATCATCTTGGTGATTCTACGCCTTGATGTATGATTATGTTGTTGACGTTTGGAACTGAATCGAAGGCGAGTGTCATTCTATATCCTACTGTTTTCTCCTTGTGCTGATTCACAGAAGGCAGGTGGTCAATGGCCGAGTAACTCTTTTTGATACTGGCCTGTTCCCGGGTCCATACTTTTTATTCTTTTCTAATCTCGGTCTAAACGACATCATCATCAGTCTTTTAACGTCGATTGTTGGACGTAGACCGTAATTGAAAGTAAATAAATCCGCCGAAGGGAAGTTTTATCTTAACTTTCTTCTGGGTTGGTGTATAGCGTTATAATGATGTGAGGACTTAGAATTTTATTATCATTTAGAATTTCCATCAGCGTCACAATTTAGATAATTTAGATTTTAGTTTAAAAGTAAAATTTACAATCACCAGATTATAGTAATGTTGACATTGAATACACTTATTTAAAACCATTTAGACTGTCGATTATCGTCCAAAGTTAAGCAGTCAATCTTAGTTATGGGTGTGTTATTTATGACGTAATGAGCGTTCCTTCAGGATCAGGAGCTACCACATTGTGTTCAGTTCCACACTCAGTCTGCTGAGAAGGTTATCAGAGGATATCATATATACTGACTCCGTTAGGCGTCTCACCCCCAATGCTGTTCCCTGTCCAGAATTTCTGTTTCCTTCCATAGTGATCGGTGACCCCCTTTCCCCCCTCCAAATGTAATCTGCCACGCCTGGCATTGGTCTCTCCATGGATGGCAGCTTCCCGATGCTCTTTCAGTCTAACTTTTAAATGGCATCCGTCTCCTCGTGGTATTCGCAGCTGCATGGGATACAGTATACACAGTTCTAATAAGGTTTACGTCTGATGGAAGTTTGGTCTTGGTTAGGTGTTTCTAGGGGTGTACCTGAAAACTGTCCTAATGTTGTAAGGACTTTTTAAATCATTTTGAATACCCCTTTAATGCTAGGTAAATAGACTGTGGTGATATTTCAGTTTTTGTCATCTACTCATTCGCCTATGCCTGCGGGAGCTGATCTTAAACTCATGGGGCTATGGTTGCTCCGGTGGATGTTTGGGATATTACTAACTCCTGTTGGTATCTATTCTATGTGCTGTATATTTGCAAAGGTGCTGCCCCCCAATAAGCCCCTTGCCCCTGCATGGCACCAACTACAGACAACTACAACATTTTGGCACCAATTACGATCAACAACAGTGTTTAGGACCAAACATTAACCCCAACCGAAATTAGATGGTGGAATGCACACGTTCCAAGCGATTGCTAAGACGACCCCTGCCTCAGTAAAAAAAAACAACAAAAAAAACACCCACTCATCACCTGATGGCCGTAGGGTACAACGGCCGAAACGTTGTGTTCGAGAAATGGAGCAACTCAGATTCTAGTTTAAAAGTAAAAATCAATTTCAGCCGATTGTAGTAATTTTGACTTAAAGTGCATTTTTATTTAAAATCATTTTGACAGTTGGTTACCGATTAAAGTTGACCTGTCAGTCAAATCCAAAGTTGAGCAACTACAAGTCCGAAGGTTACCTAGAACATATCCAGGGCAATATAAACAAAACAGTTTGTCACTGAGTGCTTGGCTTCTCATTTAAAAATGTGATAGATTTGGAGATTCTTGACTTTTAGAATTAGAGTTATTCTGAGCTGACGTAATTTTCAGAATTGGTTGCAATATTTCTGTGCTATCTAGTTTCAACATTTAAATTTTAAGTCGTTCCGTCCAAATATGATTGGGTGACAGAAACTAGACTTCATCATAAGTATCAAAAGTTCTGGAGTTTAGGCAGAGAAGGAAAAGGAATCTTCATCGTCACCAGTAGAAGAACTGCCCAACAGACCTTGACAACAAGACTCGAAAATTGTATCATTCCTCTATTAAACACTTTGTTGAATTTGTCAAGTGTTATAGCCATTTTTACAGCAGTTAACAATATTAGTAAAATTGCATTATGACAAGACCAGTTCAGCTTGAAAGGTTCTAAATCCACTCTACCAACTTTTCTACAACGGATTTAAGACACAGCATCGTCGGGGAAACATAAAAAAAGCTACTAAAAAAAAAAGGTAAAAATTGGTCATAAAAATTAATAATGATTAATACTTCTTAAACAAATAAAATTAAATGAAAAATATCTCTATTTGAAACCCAGTTATGTCGTTCAGACCCGAAAGGGCAGAAGAGTCTAGAAAGGCAAAAGGAAATAAAAACCACCAGCTCTCCTGGTTAATTTACTTTTAACGCATTTATTTTTCAGTTATCGATTCCTTCAATGAAAAGTTTGTACTTGCATTTGAGGAGACTCATTGGCCAGTAGTCACTAAAATCTTTAGGGTTCACTTTTCTATGTATCAGCATGGTGGTTGCAATGTTTCAATCTTCAGGGACTTCACTTTGAAGCACTTGTTGAAATGTTGCGTGGCCTTGATGTAATTCGGAAGCCAGTCAGGTCCTTGGTGGGCATACGTAAACAAACACTCCCCAGGGGTATTACTCAGTCGGCTAAGAAATGCCATTGAGTAAACTGGCGCACTGTTGAGCCTGTCCATTCTTCTCGTGTCAGTTTTCTTGAATCATCCAGGCATGTCAGTCCCCCCGCCCCACCTGCCAGCCCAGGTTCAGCCTCCTCCAATTTCAAACCATGAACGAATTTAGAAATAATGCAACGAGACAGCTGATGGCATTCCAAAACAAAACTTAACAATATAATCATAATAATGTAGGGTCTGCGTTCGCACTAAATCCGATAATATTTACGTGATTTCTATCTATCTATATATCTAGAAAACCAAAACTTGCAACATAGGTTTTTTTTTCGTTTTCAAGTTGGTCTGTCTGTCTGTCTGTTTGGCTGGCTGGCCATGTATGGACGTATCAATGAATGTATCGTGCATACAAGTTGCACCTATTGGGCTAGAGGGCTGAAAATTTCATCATTTACTCCTTATGTCAGGAAAAAACGTTTTGTTTTGTTTCCTCGAACCCCCATCTCCACTCCATTGTTTTCTTTAGAGAAAGTGTTCAGTTTGCATTCTAAGTTTATGCTCAATTGATCCCTTAGTTTGTGCCCGCTTGTTTTTTGAAAATTCATCTTTGTGATCACTGCCGAATAAAAGGCGAGATATGCAACTTATTCATTGATCACCCACTTTTCCAATCGTTTAATTGATCATGCCGAAACACACAACCAGAAGACATTGGTTGTCTGACAGTTTCTATCGAGTGACTAGTACATATTCGAGGAAGTTTGTGGGTCCATGTCCTTATTTACCTCCCAAATGGTGCATGGTGACCAGAATTATTGACTTCGAAAATGCATTAACACCCGACTGTTATGAACATATTGGAAAGCTATTTCATTACTGACATCAAAAATATGAATTTGAACGAGGAATCCAATAATGTTACATTATGCTGACTAAGCCTTCATTAACAACAATTCTGTACCATTTAGAGCTACTTTCGTTGATGTTAAGGGATACCGGGTAACTGAGTGAATAATAGCTTGGAGATGCAGTCTGCAAGCTGAGTTCAATCTAGGACAGTTAGAGTTCACTTTGCACTAATGTTCTTGGGAAAGGCATGAATGCATATCTCCCTCCAGCAAATGGTTGATTAACACAGAGTGAAATACGTCCAATTCAATTATTGCAAATGGGCTGCATAAGTTGTAATTTGTTACGTGGAGCCTAAGCAAGAAGAGTTGAAATCGTGTCACTTACATTCCTTTTTACTTTGTGAATGTTAGCTGAAACTGTCAAGTTAAACAAATGATGCAACAGTTTTTCATCACTGTTCTGACTGCTAGAAAAGGGGGTGTAGCTATGAGAGAGTGGTATCTCTCGAAAACGGTTCGCCGATTCCATATTCAATAATATATATATAAATATATATATGTATATATATATATATATATATATATATATATATATATATATATACATATATACATATATATATATATATATATATATATATATATATATATATATATATATATATATACACATATATATATATACACATATATATAAATATAAGAAAAAAGTAATAAAAAGAAAGGGTAAACTTTTTAGTTATGGTTTTGAGGTAGAATAGTTTTTGATAAGCCATAACCGGTTTCATACATGTCTTCGGAGGGCTGATGTAATTCTGTACGAAACTGGTTATAGCCTATTAAAAGCTATTTACCTCGAAACCATAACCAGAAAGTTCGGCTATCCTTTTTTCAAATTTATGTAAAAAATTCATTCAACCTTCATAGCGGAGTTTATTTAATTATTTTCATATATATATACATATATATATATATATATATATATATATATATATATATATATATATATATATATATATATGTATATTAGCTGTATACCATCGAACGGACGGGTTATTTGACTTGTTTAGCATTGTAATTACATTATAGGTAGATCAGCCCGCTCTAAAATGTTTAAAAGTCTTTTTTCTCAAAACCTCTTAATCTAATTTTGATTTAGGAAAAAAGACTTCGTTTTTGGCCCCTTAAAAAGTGCGTTTCACTTCCCTTTACACCGCTTATAGGTTTATATATATATATATATCAAATACGTATGAGTGCGGAAAGCAGGTTCCTCTTTAGAATTATACTTACATTGTGAATGGAACCCTCTTTAAGACCCTTGAAATATTTCTCAAAACCTTTTCTTTAGAACCTTCCCATAGGTCCATTGAGTAGGCTTGCCAAATTCATATGGGCCACATCAAAATTTAAATATTCTTTATAGCGTGACACAAACATACTAACACGTAGAGACCCATCACTTATATATTTGAAGATCAAAGGGGTCGAAAGTAAATGGAGAATTTTCCTTCTGTTGAACGGATCCAAAAAAGTAGAGGTTGACTCCCCATCCATTTGATTATTTCGAAAGTGAAAGGAGACTTTCTCCCCCTTTAAAGGATCTGACGTGAAGAGATACTGTTTCCCTCCTTTAGGGAGTCAGAAGTGAAGACCTTTTTTTACCTTCAAAAGGTCGGACGTAGAAGGAAACCTTTTTTCCCCTTTGAAGGGTCAAAAGTGTAGGAAATCTTTTTTACACGTTAGAAAGCTTTGGTCTTTTTTCTCCCTTTGAATGGTTTTCGTACTTGTAAGAAATATTTCCCTTCACTCCTGACCCTTTGAAGAATTATACATAAACATACAAAATAGGTATACGTATGCATATATATCACGGAAAGCGAGGTTCTACTTTAGCATTACAGTCATCTAACTTTTTCAATGCTAACGTCCCTTCAAGATCTTTCTTATGTTCAGGCTACGAAATCAAACTTGGAAAAGTCAGAATTAGCAAAATTAATATTAAAAACTGTTAAAAAACAAAAGTAGTCTGTATCAAGATATTACAAATAAAACCATTTAATGTGCTGACCGCTGTTGTTTTTCCTCAATTAAAGTTGGTATTGTATACCAAGTATTGCCAACTCAAATTTGATTTTCCCGGCTAAAACTGCGGCAAGGATTAGCAAAAATCGGCTTCCGGTTAGCTGTATGGGTAAATACGGTTTCTGCAGCAAAACTATTTTCTTTAATTGTTTATTCTTTTTATGTTGTCGAGGCCAAATGACGTATCCACAGTGTAATAAGGAGAGATCATTTCGAATAGAGTTTCAGTATAATATAAAGCGATTTATAATATATTCTTAAACAATAAACAAAAAAGTTTTGTTCGCCACCCTCTTTTCGTCCACAACGCGAAAATTGCTTCAAGCACCACGACTCGAGTGGTTTCCCCCCTTTGGTTTTAAATGTTGTTTATTTTTCTATACCGGAACTTCTTAATATGGGGCATCCATTATCAACACCTCCTGGGGATATGGGAAGCAAATTTGGGGAGTGTGGGTCGCGATGGGAGGAAATCAGAAAAAAAAATTATTATAACGAAATAAACTTACATAATGTTAATATTGAAAGTAAGTATTTCTAGTTCACTAAGTAAAAGTAGAGTAGGTGAGATAAGTGTTGCTGTTTTTTATTTTGTTATTTCATTGCGTTTTAAAAGGATGATGATGATGGTGGTGGTGGTGGTGGTGCTTATTTGGATGAAGTGGGTTGGGGACATCATCGACGGTGCACTGGGGCCTGGGATTGTGAAAAGGTTAAAAAAAATTAAAAAACCCTCTTCTCTACCAACAGTTCGTGACCTTTTTTTTTCATTTCTATTTATTTTAGTAAATGAGGTGTATTGAGTTGAGTTGCGATAAAGAGTAACGACGATTAAGATGAAGGTAAATAGTTACGAAAATTGATAATGATTTATGATACTTCATCTGCTAAAATTAATGAAAATAGAAATATAAATTGGATTGAACTGAACTACCAGTTGTCAAAAAATATGGCGTAGAAGAGATTGGAATAGGGGATGAGTTTGAGCGTTTAAATTGGACTGTCACTTGCCACTGATTTCCAGTTGTTCAGTGGTGTGAACGTTTCGCACTTTAAGTGAGCCACCCTCCAGTATAGAAGGTCGCGAGACCAATGCTCATCTGGAACTTATCCTTCATTCTGATCCGTACTGTCAATTAATTTACTCATTGCTGAAGAGTACCCAGCCTGAGTTTGTTTGCTAGAACAAAGAAGCAATTCTTTTGATAAATAGTACGAATTGATATTGATGTTCTTCGTCGTTTTCAAGTCTCACACTCCTTTGAAATTTCAAAATATTTTTTGAACCAACCCCTTAATCCTAAGACTAGGATATCAATTTTTTTTTAAGTCAAAGTTGATAAAGTTAAGAAAGAGCAAATGAAAAAAATACTAAATCATCATCATCATCATCATCATCATCACCACCACCACCACCACCACCACCACCACCACACCACCATCATCATCATCATCATCATCATCATCAGTCGTTTATCGTCCGTCGTTGGACATAGATTTCCCTGGGATCCACCACATTTCTCTATCACGGGTGTCACAGTGCCAGTATTTTCTGAATTTGCCCAGTTCATCTCTCCATCTTGTATTCTACTGGCCTCGGTTCTGCATGTGATCTCTGTGATGTTGTGAGTCGTGATGTCCATGGGTTGTCTGCCATTCTTGCAACATGACCAGCCCATTGCCATTTGACTTTCCAAACAGATTCTATGATGTGTCGGACTCCCGTTTTCTTCCTGATATACTGTGCTGTCTTGTGATCTCTCCATCCTCCCGATAGTCACTTATGTCAAAATGAAAGGTCTTTATCAATGTATCATTCATGGAAGCATCCGGGGACAAGAAGAGGAAAGAACAAAAGTTGTACACGTCAGCAAATAAAACACAATAAAACTTACCTATTTTCGTATCCCTACCTAAATTGATTTACCCACCATTCCGGGACACGGGCGTCCGCAGCAGGGTGCAGGACGATATATTTCCCGGGGGTTACATATTCTGAAATAACTTTGCAGCAACCCTGTTACCAGTGAATAATAATAATACAATCATTTTATGTTGGAATAATAAGTTAGCGTTACATAGAACAATAGTACTGCAGCATTATCCTCTAATTTCAAACTTTCAAACCCACGCATCTTCAGTAAAAATAAAAACTGTCCCAGGGAGGTGGGGGTCAAATTTCCACTCCATCCCCCGCCCCAGCGAACGCTCACGTTTCGGGATGTTTGCAGGTGAAGAATCACTGCTTCAAATATTCCATCATGGCCTGTCGATATAAAATGTCATTGATAATTCTTTTAGAATTAAAAAAAATCTGTTCATACTAAAAAATGCTGGAAAAAATGCAAATATATATAGATACAAAATTCTGTACGTGTCAACCCAATCTAGATATTTTGAATAAAGTTAAAAGAAATTAGATTCTGGATAATCTAGATGCTATTAATAATTCCGCCAGAATAAGGCCCAAGAAAGGTCAAAAACCAAAAAACAAGAGTCTGGTAGAGTACTGATGCCAATTTACAAGTTTGTAGACAAAAGAGTATAACCAGGAGTATTAGAACACAAATAAATAAACACGTCAGAACAAGGGCCCTCAAACGGCAAACATTTTTTTTCTTTCTGCAAAAAAAAAAAAAATTAGATAGATAGGTTTGATGTAGTACTGTGCCAATTTTCAAGTCTTTTGACAAAACGGTGTGGCCAGGAGCGCCGGAGCAAACAAAGAAACAAATACATAAAAACATGCATGTATGAAAAAGATGGATAGAATCATTCACCATCTTTGATGGCTTTAGTTGTTCAATACATTGATAAATTGTTCACCCAAACAGTGTCTTTCATCCCTGTGGATGTTATTGTTATTACTATTCCGGCGCTCGAAACCCTGCCGAACCGTTCTAAACCCTGAATACAATCCACCGTTGCCTTCAAATTACTGACACAAATCTGGTTAGTCACTCCAATCGAACCGTCATGTGATCAAAGTCTTTTGGTGGCATGCTGTGTTGGGGGTGATCGGTGAAAAAATGGAGTAAAGGGTGATCAACAAATAAGTCACTTCTCTTGCCTTTTGTTGAATCAACTAAAAAGTTCGATTTTCGAAAAAAAAAGTTATGGATATAAGATCATTCTTTTTTAGATAATTCTTGCAGGGAATGATCTGTTCTGGTACGCGCTCGGGTTACGGTCATTCATTTATGTGAGGTACGGATATGTTTGATATTCTAAAAAAATGATTCGTAATTCTAAATGTTAGCAACAAAATTTGTCCTTTTCAAGTGACCGATTCAAAGAGAATAGAAAACAGGTCTGGTTAGTCATTCAATAGAAACCATCACGAGACCAACGTTATTTTTGGCAGCATGCTGTGTTTTGGGGTGATCAAAGCATAAATTACTTCTCTTGCCTGTTGTTAGGCGTTGGTCACTAATAAAAAATAGGAATAAAAAAAACATGCTGACACAAACTAAAAGACCAGTTTAGCATAAACTTACATTGTAATTTGAACCCCCACTAGGAAACGAATGGGGGGTTGATTTTTTTTCCGGGTAGAAGGAGTAATTATTGAAATTTTCATATCTAGCTCCATCAGTACAGCCTGTACGCGCTACACATGCATATATACATAGCCACCTTGACCGACAGACCTACTTAAAAACTGAAGAAACCTATAGTGACAGTTTCAGCTACAGTTCTGGTGGGCAACTTCTTATTTATGAAGAAAATATGTCCAACCCAAAAGTCTCAGTGTCATGTCACCGATTCCTTTGCAACTGCAATAAATTCACTTATTGAGGTTCACGATTACGAAAACCAGCCATACAGGTGGTTTTTCAGGTTTGTTCCTAAGAAAGCCCTAAATAGAACTTAAGCCCCAATACAAAATCGTGGATTCCTATTATGTAAGCAAATAATCACTTTGTGATGGTAAACCCAACCCCCAAGAACAAGAGAACCCCACGGGTCCCAAAAAGAATGGCATACAACCAATGTAGCCCATCGATGGTCACCTATGAGACAGAAACTTGGGACCTAATTAAAAGATTGGCCCTCAAACTGAAGCCCATGCAACGTGCACAAACAGAGAATCGTGCTCAACATCACAACGAAAGACAGAATAATATATTAGAGGAAAAACAGGAGTCGGAGACATCGTAGAACCGATTAAAAAACTCAAATGACGATGGGCTGGTCATGTTGCAAGAATGTCAGACAAACGCTGGACTCTACGACTCACAACAAGGATCCCCGTACATCACATACGAAACGTTGGCCGACAGAATGTAAGACGGACAAGTTTAGAAAGTATGGGCTCCGCGACGCCCATGATAGAAAAGTTTGGCTAATCTTGAGGAAGGTCTATGTCCAACGACGGACACTAAAATGCTGCTGCTTCTGCAGATGATGATGATTTATTGAATAATACCATAATTGGAAATCATCATCATCATCATTATCAATGAATTGTGCAGTATTTCAGAATGGTTCAGGCTCAAATGACACGAAAGGGCGCTTCTCTTACATTTTTCTATCAATTTTTTTTAATTTTCATTTTGGCAAAAAAAGGGCTTTTTGAATATGAAGAAGAAAAAAAAAACAGGGGCTTTTGTCCACCAACCCACACACTGTCCAAATGAATGATTACCATGGACTTTTGGATCCATCTAATCTAAATACCTCGGGGGAATCTCACAAAAGATTGGCGAATTATCGTAAAGCTATTGGAAATTGAATAATTTGTGTTCAGATTAGGATATAATTGATGCGGGAATAAAATAGGATTTTACCTCCATTTTTTAAATAATGATAAATTTTTTAAGGAAATTGAACCTTGTACCAGGTGTGGAAAGTGTATGCTACATAATGATGGTGTTTGTACTTTCATACTTTCAAATCAAAATAGTTTACATTTTGATTTGAGGGTTTCGACAATTTTTTTTTTCGTTTTGTTGAATACGTATTGCATAATGTGGATTTAAAGAACTGTCAACCGAAGCAGTCACCGGAATTGTCAACATAGGCTTCTTCAGTTTTTAAGTTGGTCTGGCCGGCTGGCAGGTCGCGAGCGTACTATAACGTGTACAAGCCCCTCCAATGGAGATAAAGGGCTGGAAATCTCAACATTTACACCTTAGTATGTCTGGGAAGGACTCTTTTTTCAGAATAACTCCCCTAAAATACGTTTTTAGTGAGAAGGTTCATGTTAGATTGGTCCCTTGGTTTTCACCCGACAGCCTTAACGCTCGCTCTTTGAATATTCATACTTTCAAATGTCGAATAAAAGGCGGGAAAAGTAACTTATTCATCGATCACCATTTGTCCAAATTTTATTTGATCACCCCCAGCACAATAAAAGATGTTGGTCACGTAACGATTTCTATTGAATGACTAACCTGACCAATCTTTCTTTTCTTTTCCTTCTCGTTCATTTATTTACTAGTTGAACCATGCCGTAAAAGAAACGACGGAATTATTTAAATAATTTTGCAATTGCATTGCAATAAGAAAAACAAAAACAAATCATTATATTTCTCACCTCTTTTTAATCACTGCTATCCACGATAAACCGGTTTAATCACTGTTGCCAGGTTTAGGTTATTCCTGTATTCTGACATTCATATCTATCTAGCTGTCTATGTATCTATCTAGGCTTCGCCCAGTCCAAACCATTCATAACAGAAATTTGAAATTTTAAACACACACTCCTCTCAAAAGTAGGGAAACAGTTTTGTATTTTAACACTTGGGGGGGGGGAGTTTATCCCAAAAGATAGTTTTTTTTTATTGGAGGGTTCGAATTATAATAGAATTTTGCGACAAATTAGTCCCTTAGTTTTTGTCTATTTTTTTTAAATCATAAATCTGTATCACTAACCGTACTGAAAATATTTTCTTGAAGGTAACATGATGTTACCACCACGACTACTTTACGAGGTAAAAAAAAAAAACAACAACAAAAAAAAAACAGCATATATGGGTGGTGGTGATTCATAATTTCCCTTGGAATGCTAATTTTGTTTACGTTTCACCAAAATGACCCCAGATATTTTTATGGATTTGCAAAAAAAAAAAAAAAAAATTGGAAAAGAAAAGAAAAGAAAACGGGAGACTACTCTATGAATAGCATTCGCTTGTTATGTTACGGACAAAAATATAGACATACACGTTGCGTATAACATGGGTAGATTTTGATAGGAAGTCTGGCTCAAACTAGTGAGCTTGAGAGTGGTACTTTATCGAAAAACGAATGTAATTGTTATTGTTTTGAATGTCTCAAATAGTTGAATTGTTTTGCTTAATGAATTTTCGAGAGTCAGCTGAATTCCTATCGAGACCACCTTCGCTACGTGTTACCGAAAGTTTATACTTATATCCTCATACGTATCCATAAGGAAAAGATGTGATGAAAGAGTAGATATTTATGTCTTTGAGAAAGCCGAACTAAATCGAGGTAATTACAACATTCAGAGAAAATCGTTCAATCGCACCTAGTGAACTTCTTTCTTTTAAGCCCTAACTTGGCACTAGGTGGAGACTAACGTAGATAGTCTGGTTAGCAGCAGTACTAATAGTCTGCCAAGAGTAGAAAGCACTTATATAGGAGAACAGCTGTAATAGCAGAAGTAATAGCAATCGTGAATCGGGAGTGTGGTTGTTGATTAGAACAGCCAAGGCCGTCTTCGCTAGTCTACTCACCATAGCTCGCACTTTCAGCGTGTGTGACGCTTCTTCTTAAAGAAGTCTACTTGGACCTACCTTTACATATATTTTCACGTTGCATCTGTCTCTAACACCACACAAACGATGGTAAGTAAAAAGAAAAACACATTCATATACTTGGATGTAGATAATGGTTACTTTTAAAACATTTTTCCATATCGGCGAGCTTTAAAATGTGTCTTTTAAAAACTTGTTATTTTTCTAACCTAACTTCAACTACTTTATATTTACTCTTGCGTGTGTGACACTGTGTGTATGTATTCCGTGTCAACTGTCAACTATTTATTTAATACTTACATAGGCATATTCATGAACATTTTTATTCATTTACATATGCATGTATACCAAAATATAAGTAATTGCAGTCGTGATTACATAGATAAGGACTTTTTTTTCGTATCTATTCATGTACTCGGGACCATCTAATCGCGTAGGGACCCTGGACAGTTCTCAGTGAGCACCGCGATTTTAGGGGCCCCGAAATTCAATTTCAAAAATAAAAAAAACTTACTTTTAGTGCGCTAAAGGTGGGTATGTTTATTACATCGCTTTGCTAAGGGGCTTCAAATATTCTCAAGATGGTCCAACGTGTGTGTGTAAAATACTTTCATATATATATATATATATATATATATATATGCGTGTGCTGTGTCAACACTAAGTGACTGTTCAGTGATTAAAAAAAAAACACAGAATAAACATCCTATTTTTGTTGTTTCTCATATTGATATTTTTGTTCCAACATTTCTGTATTTCTATCTTTAAACAATTTGTATACATACGTATGTATATATATATATATATATATATATAATTATTGTTTCAGCTGGATATCTATCGTTGTCAGCGTTCGGGCATTCGTTTGTTACTTCACATATTTGCCTTAACCTGTGTTGGTCTGTCTTTAGCCGAGGTGAGTACTTTTTTTATCTAATACATATGTATTTATCTTCGCACTGTCAACTCTGTATTAAAACAAGGTCGGCTTATCGCATGGGCACACAGGGTAGTTGCCCGGTGGGTTCTTAAGGGGTCCAAAATTCAATTTGAAAAATGAAATTTGATTTCGATGTTTTGGGGGCAAACATACTTTTAGGGGCCCCAGTACATTGCTCTATACTGGGGCTATTTCAAAGCAGTTTTTTTTTCTTTTTTTGAATTTATGAGTCTTGTGTTAACAATATTTAGATGATTTATTCTTTATTTAAAGTCCCGTGTTACCAATTGAGATGTTGCGTTTTTAATTTTTCGAATTTGAGGGTGACTTGAAGAATTTAAAAAAAAAAAAAAGAGGAGGAATCGCATTTTGATAGGCAAAGCTACCCAGAAGCTTGAAATATTCTTTAAGTAGCCTTGGATAAAACCTGTAACGATCGTTAAATTTATTTCGGTTTCGTTAAGGTGTGCCTGGGGGGTCGGGGAGCGAGAGAACAGTTCATTTAGCATTATTACTGTGTGCACGGTGGTCCGTTCTCTTTTTTTTTTTTTCTTAGATAGGGGTCGGGGGAGATGTAACCGGATGTCGGTTGTCAGCATAGGGAGTAGGGAGTGTCTGAGCTATGACTCGTCCTAAGCTACCCCTGTTCACAGAGACCCTTTCGATTCGCAGCCTTTATCAGCTTCAAACTTCAAGCCCCTCCTTCATCTTCGATGAGAAGGCCAGATTCGCGATAGGGTGACAAATACCCTGTTTGCTTCCCACCCACCGATAGACGTCCATGCTGGGGTGCAAACTTCGAAGTTCCCCTTTTCAATTGTTTCATGTTTCGACAAGTTTGAACGCTGTTTTGTATTCGTTTGTTTTCATTTCGTCGAACTCTCGTCCAAATCTGGAGTTGACTTTGTTTTTTCTGCCGTCACAAGAACAAAAACAATCTTAACCGAATTCCGAGGAGTGAGAATTAACATTCTCTTGCTGTAATTTGAAATTACGATCAACTGATTGGTAGGCTAGTATCTGACCGACTGAGCTAAATCGTCAAGAGTTACATATTTACAAAATGTATTATTAGGATATACAGCGACTTATTCCTTTCTAATAAATAAATGCGTTTGTAATAAATGGAATATATCTTCGTTATTCACTATGTAAACAAACAAAAAAAAGCTTCAGTAATCATCTTCAGTCTGAATAGGGGTAAGAGTGGAGTTAAACCCTGCAGTAGCCAGTCATTTTCTTGTCGTTCTTAGTGGGGAATGGAGAGGCTTGGACATTCGATTAAGAACTATCTTGGATTTAGAAAGTTCAATCAAGTAAATTTTTGTTTTAAGAAAAATGTAGTTTTTTTTTTCACGTTCGACGGGAGAATACATTTTTATCAATGTTCAAACAAGTTAATTCTACGGAGTTGAGAAATAATCAATGCTAGAGAAGTAATGGTTTTATTTTGTTTAGAATTGAATAAAATGAAGTAAAAAAAACAAAAACTTGAAGTTTGCAACGTTCAATTTCATTATATTCAATTTTATTAAATAAATAATAATGATTCCGCTTCGCATTTATTTAAAAGGGAACGGCTATGTTTCAACTTCTCATGCCATTGTTAACGTTTCAAAACAAAAGAATTACCGATGCGTTCAGTATTTAGAAAAAAAAAAGTCTGTCGCGTTCTCTTCACAAAATTCGGCGAGAACGCAACGAGAACACGTGCAAGCCTGGCGACGCTAATCAAATCGCGCTTTGTGAATAATATTCGTCTTGTTTATTGACTTTTTCGACATAACGTGTTGAGGAAATACGCTTCTCATCTGATTATTACAAAACGGTATCCATTTATATATTGTCGTTCGTACAACGTGGCCAAGGCAGTCGAAGGGTCCAGATGGAAGAGGGGGGCAGCTTTTTAAATATTTAGCCGTGTGACTTGTTTTGTTAGCGTGGTGTATTTCAGTGTCCGTCTAAACTGCTTAACGGGGATCAACACGATCTTCACAATAATCAATTTATTTTACTTAACTTTTTTTCTTGGATTTCGATGGATATTTTCTTAACGCAGTTTTTCGATATCGGTCGAGAGATAAAAGCTGGGATATTTTGCATATGATTTTATCATTGAGAGTCTTGCTCAAGGCTGATGGAGGATTGTCCAGAAACGACGGTAAAAACCATCGATTAAAACTGTCACCAAAACAGTCAACATGGATTTCGTCAGTTTTTTAAATGGTCTAGCTGGCTAACTGCATGTACTTATCATGCGTACAGGCTGCACTAATTGAGCAAGAGAAAATTTAAACATTTGCTCCCTTATTGTGTCCCTGAAAAGGGGGGGGGGGCAAATTCCCCTGAAATAAGTTTAACATGGGGGGTCCATTTGAAATGTAGTTTTATGCTAAATTGATCTCTAATTAGCATCCAGTAGCAATCACGCTTGCTTTTTTGGAAATTCAGACTTCTTTTAGTTGAGCACCAATCAACAAGAGACGAGAAAAGTGACATATCGATTGATCCCTCTTTTTTTTCTATTTTCAATTGATCACCCCTAACACGACATGCTGTCAAAAGACGTTGGTCATATGACGGTTATCCATTGACGGACTAACCAGACCTGTTTTACCAACCAACCTCTTTTTTTTTTTTTTTTTTTGTCACTCCCGTGGATTTAGTTTCTAATCACTGTTGTTTGATATGGGGGGGGTGATAGGGGCCGAGATTTTATTCTTAGATGTTTTTGTCGCTGGGGGTCCTGACTAAGGATGGTCTTTGCTTATCCAGAGATGATATACACGTCATTTTGTTTCAAGTGGATTCTTATCGAGAACTGTCAGCGCATGCTCTTGATATATATATATATATATATTAATCATTGTAGAAGATGAATATGTTCAGAGGTGTAGTGCAGCAGTATTCAAACTGTGTTCCGTGGAACCCCAGAGTTCCATGCGATCTTCCCGGGGTGGGGGTTACACGAAACAAAGAAACATTTTCGCAATATCCTTTACGTGATAAGGATGCAATTCAGCCAGTGATGGTTCATAAGTCTATTTTATCTCAGTAATCTTTATTCTTACTTTTCCATTCGATTGTATATTAGGGTCCTTGAACCAAATCTGTCAACAGTTTTAAGCTGGTCTAGCTGACCCAAAGACGGGAGGGCTATGTATATATCACGCGTACAGGCTGCACCAATGTATCTAGAGAGACAAAGATTCAAATCTTCACTCCTTATTATATCTTGAAAAAAAAAACGTTAAAAATAGGTTCCCAGCTGGGGGTCCAGTTCTCAGTGTAGGTCTATGCTAAACAGATCCCATGGATTGGGTCCGCCTTCGTCTTAGATATTCAAACCTTTTTTTAGTGATCACCACCTGAAGAAAGCATAAGAAGTCACTAATTCATTGATTATCCCTTTTTCTAATTTTCTTTCAAATGATCACCTCAACACGACGTGATGATTTCTCTTAAGTGACTAACCGGATCTGTTTTCTATTTAAGTTTATCTGTATTCGAATAATTCCATAAATAAGGCCCAAATCCAATAGTTATATACATCGTGCGTGCGCGTGTGTGTGTAGAAGGGAAAGTTTAAAAAAAAAAATCTTATTTCTATCATTGTAAAAGGTTTCATGATTGATTGAAGTTTGAAGACCACTGGGGTGCTAAAAAGGAAGTGAAGAGAACGCAGGACAGCCGACTCTCAAAGTGAGGGTTTTGTCCCAATTTCTCGAGAAATCATATCCTATTCCAGGGACGTTTCGTGACCGTATGGGATGAGTATTTGGACATATACTGGATGAATATTCTTCAGTGAATCGTTCAAATAGAGAATCTTAGCAGTAAATGTACTGATCATGAGGGGATGCCGTCCCCGTTCCGGTAAGAAAAAAAGTTCCCACGCGTTCTCACAGTACTTCACCACTTATTACAATAATGGACTTATTTTACTTTACACTCTTTTATCTCCTGTGAATTATTTCTTAACGCAGGTGTTCAATATCGGGTCAGAGATAAGAATTGATATTTATTTTGCATGAGTTTTTGTAGCAGGGTTCGGGGGGGGGGTCCTGCTTAGGGTTGGTCGTGGCTTGTGCAGTAGTGATATCCATGTTCTTTTGTATCAAGTGTTTTCTCGTCTCATTATTAATGACCTGTCATTAGTTGAGGTCATTCCTTGCCTAGACATAAGTGCTTTGTTGACATTCACAGCGTATGAGCATGGTCTCGATACATGCAAAATCACTGTGAAAAAGTGGTTCTCAACCTTGGGTGCATGTACACAAGGTGGGGCGTAAGGAAATGTTGGTAGTACGTGTGTGTGTGGCAAAGAAACATCGTTTTTTTTTTCCATTTTATTCCTAAGTTACTTGAGAGAAAAGAAACAGCACTCAACAGTTTTATTAGTAATATCTCGATCGAAACTTTCAATTCTGACAGCTTGTAGGTTTTAACATTTTCTTATTTTACTTTTTGATATTTTCGATTGAAATGCTACGAAGAAGTGATATTTTTGCAGGTGTTTCGTGCAGTAGGAACGCAAGGAAACTACGTTCCCTCACTCTTTTGGGATTGGATGTCGGTGTCCCCCACTTTTGAGAAAGGGGGACAGTGTAACCTCACTATCTATGTACTTGTAAAATTTTATATTTGAACAAATTAGTGATAAGAGAGATTAGTCTATATATGAGGGGAGTATGGCATGCTCCTTGCGAGAGCAGATAGGCCTGCGTTCTCTCACTTCTTTTTTAGCACAACACCAGTAAGTATATATATATATATATATATATATATATATATATATATATATATATAATATATATATATATATATATTATATAATGTTTGTAAGAAAAATGTGATTCATTTAGTGGAATGTAATTTTATTTATTTCGTTTTCAATCAAATTGTAGGAGTGAGAATTTTCGCGCGGGTTTCCACCTAGACACGTGTTGATCGTGGATACAAAGAATTCGCCAAAACCGATGTGTTGTGCTTGTGCGATATATTTTCTAGGCGTAAATAAAAACATCTTGTTCGCTTATACTGATACTCGATGCATATGCATATAAAACAGCAGTACGAATAGGTACATTTGAAATAATACACCAGTCTCACGCAAGTGTATTCACAGAGAACTTCACACGCACTCTCACACACAAATACACACGCACACGTAAGTATACAAACCAGAAAAAGGTTTGTGTAGGTAAAGCTGTTTCAGTCTACCTTTTCCTCCGTTTCGCATGTTTATCGCGAGTTTGGTTGTTACCTTTTCCTTCGAAGTTACAGAGGTATTTATATTCGGTCACCTCTTTCCGTCGGTCATACCACCTGTCTGTCCAAGCAATATCCCTCGAAGTCCCTAATTGAATTCTGAGAAGATAGATAGATATGAACAGAATGAGATCTATACATAGATATATAATTAAATAGTAATATATGAACAGTCTGAGATAGATATAAACAGACTGAGGATAGATAGATATGAAGAGTGCAATAGATAGATATGAACGGACTGAAATAGACAGATAGATAATGAATACGTTGAAGTAGATGATGAATACGCAATTTTTCGGAAGTATGGGCCATAGGGTTATGAAAAAAATCCAGAAATTTGTTTTTGATTGTGAGACGTTTTCTGTTGTTTATACATTTCTGTAATAACTCCTGTCTGTCCACACGATATCTCGTTGGGATGGTTGGGGCTTGTCTAACCGTGCACGATTTCTACAGATCTGTTAACACTATGTTGATATATAAAATCCACAAAACCACCTTTCCCACCGGTTCTGTGGCTCTAAGATCCCCGGTGAACATGGGCAATATTGAGAGGAAATGGAATAAACTAGCAAGCTCTTATGAAGTGCTTACCTGTGCTAAAACTCTGCATTTTTTCCGGTTATGCAAAAAATGAGCAACACATTTTCAAAAAGTGAGAGAAGGGGGTTCTACTTGCAGGTCATGACCACCTATCCCATGTTTATCCTTGAGTCAAGTTACCAATGTTTCCCAACCTTTTTCAGCCCAACGCTCCCCTATAGCCGCTGGGTACATGTCAATGCCTGCCCGTGGTTCAGATATGAAAAGTACTCAACGCAGAATATTTTAGAGACACGTGGTATCTTTTCAATATAAAGAAAAACATCAACATTCAGTTCAAAGGTTTTATTACGGAAAATGTTCATGGTTAGTTGTACATCAATAAATTTGTTGGGAGATACTACAAAACAATAGCCATTCGTAAATCAGAATTATAGATGTTCATGCAGCCTCAAAACACCCTCTCTTGAAGCTCGAACGCCCCCTTATGGTCCTTAGTCACCACAACGACCTCTTGAAACAAGGAAACGCTCCCAGGTGCTGGGCAGGGAACAAGGGCGCTCACGGTGAGAACAACTGTTTCGTGTAACTGTTTACGATTAAGTCTTCCTCCAGATATCAGATGGACCGAAAATTAGGCGCGACGTGGCCGAGCAGTTGACAGCACGGAGAAAGGAATCGGTAAAGCCCATCACTCTCGTGTCTCATTTGTAGAAGGTCTATATCCAAGAGTGGATCTTGAAAGGCTGATAGAAATATAGCGCTGATATTGGCTCCGCGACGCACACTAGAGAAAGGTCTAGGGAATTACGGGGAAGGTTTTTGTCCAACGATAGACGCTAAAAGACTGATAATGATGATGATGATTCTGCTATTAGTTCAGTATCGCCTTTGTTTACTTAATAGCAATGCTAACATCCATACTGAACAGTGGCTTTTTTTAGTTCAATATTTATGAGGGAAACAGTTTAGCTTCAATGATTCATTCTACGAAAACTACAAAGCTCTCGGAGAGTGCATACCTCCACCGAGGCCGTACACCCTCTAGGAAGTAAAGTAAGTGTCCTTACACTGGCCAACAGCCACAGCCGGGCTTCACTTATCACAAGCTCCTGCTCGTCTCAGAGTTTTTTGAGATTTTTGCAGCGTGTGAAATTAGGCGATAAACACCCGAAACAGCGTCAATCACTTCAACCATTCGCTATTTTACCTGTAGTCGGGGGGGGGGGAGAAGTCGGATTCATGCCTTTCCTAAGGGTGTTAATGCAAGTTTCAGTTGGAGTTGAAATTCAGCCCGTTTAGACTATTTTCTGCGCTGTTAACTAATCGGACACTAAATGAATGAATGAAAATAAAACGGGTCTTGTTAGTCACCCAAAAGAAACTGTCATGTGACCA
This sequence comes from Thysanoteuthis rhombus, assembly GCA_963457665.1. Classification (NCBI taxonomy): domain Eukaryota; kingdom Metazoa; phylum Mollusca; class Cephalopoda; order Oegopsida; family Thysanoteuthidae; genus Thysanoteuthis; species Thysanoteuthis major. The sequence continues at coordinate 3,019,935 of OY735198.1, forward strand.
ATGTCTTCTGACAGCATGCTGTGTTGGGGATGATCAGTTAAAATTTGAAAAAAGGGATGGCCGATGGATAAGTTACTTCCAACTTTTGTTCAAGCGTGAACGCAGCCGGATGCACACAAGAAATCAATTTAGCATGAACTTATATTGTAAATTGAACCTCCTGCTAAAGAGAGATTTTTGGAAAAAACAAAAAAACATTTTTTCACATTTTCAGACCTGTAGCTCCACGAGTGTAGCCTGTATGCATGATACATGCATACATAGCCAGCCCACAGGCCGTTGGACCAGCTTAAAGACTGAAGAAACCAATGTTTACTATCCAATCAATTCTTCTATAGTATATGGCCCACTCTTTAACAAAATGTCACTGAAATTAATTGAGAACACTTTGAGATAAACGTAGTCTCGTATTTTTACCCCAGGCGCCATTGGTCGGTAGTCAGGGTCCAGTTAGGATTTCAAATATTTGCCTTTTAAGGGCTGGCAGACAGGCTTTCATCTATTTCACTGATTGGCGCTTCGCAATCTGTTTTCTAAATTTCCAACTAGCTATACACATTCATAGCCAGCCAGTCTTGTACTGAACTATGCTAAGTTTTGTTATTATTTGTATTAGAACAATTAGAACGCTCTCCATAAAAAAAATAATCTAAAAATATCTGTACCACGCATAGATGAATCATCGTAACCTTTATCTTTATCTTTAAAAGAAAGATCTTTTATTTAAAATTACCAAAAAAAAAAAAAAACAAAAACCAGCGCACGATTTAGGCATTGTTGGTCCTAGGCATTTAAAAGAAAAAAAAAGAAACAAACAAAAAAAAAGAAGCAAACACTATTTTCAGATGGTACCTAGTGGTGTGCTCATACAAATCTTCCACGTTGTAGCCCCTAAATGTAACCGGGAACTCCTGGATAGATACACACACACACACACACACACACACACACACACACACACACACACACACACGAGTGAAAAGAGAAAAATCTGTATTCCAATTGGCTTGTTGGTCAGGCGAGCCATTTATGGCGCCGGGTGATTCGATAAACATAAACTCTCTTCAGGGATTTGCAAATTAAGTGAAACTCGACAAGAGGAAACGCGTTCATTGAATTTTAATGGAATCATTTCGTAATTCCCAGGCCAGAACAGTAGGTGGGAGCAGGTTAACCAGTTGACATAGGCTTACGATGTGAGGGGGTGGTCTACCAGGGGTAAGGGGGAAAAAGGACCTTTAGTAAATACTATTTGATATTGTGAACAGTCAAAGGACACTCTTTTGCATGAAATATTAACATTTTAAAGAAGATTCATGGAAATTTAATACAAATGAATTTCGATTACAGAATGAGCATTAATGTGGTTTAGTATTTACGGCTTCTCCTTACTTTTCTTTATTCTATTGTTGACATTTTGAATAAAATTGTTAACCATTACCTTTGCAATTGTATTTCTTTCATTCTGTTGCTTGTAAGTACATCATTCACACTGCATCTCTCTCTTTCCCTCTCTCTCTCTCTCATATATTAACTACTACATCTATGTATTGAACATCTATGGCATCCAAAGATCCTTTTTTATGTAAGCATTTGTTTGCATGTTTGTTTATGTGTGTCTGTTTTCCAGCGCTCCTGGCCGTACGGTTTTGACTTCAGACTCTGAAATAGGCATCAGTACTCCACTGGAAGCCTTTTAAAAATTCATATTTGGAAAAAAGGGGGCTTTTTTTTTTTTTTTTTTAACCTTTTGTGGCCTTATTTTGACAGGTTTATCAAAATCTAGCTTCTCCAGAATCTAGATGTTTCTAAGATTTTTTTTTTTTTTTTTTTTTTTTTTTTTACGCCACTTTAGATATTTTCCAAGGAAAAACGCCAGGGATGTCATTTAATCTTCGGTGTATTTTTTTCATGACTTGACATCTTGAAGCTACGGTTATTCAATTGTTGTCTGCAATGGCGAGTCCATATATAAACTAATTACAAAAATATTTGATAATAAATTTGAAATGGCTCCTATATTTTCCATCTGGCCAGGGGCTATTTCAAGCTTTACTCGGGACTTTTAACTCTATGATAAGAGCATATGATTTCTTTTAAGAATTGTAGGTATCAATTGTAGATAGGATACATCTTTTTGAATTTATTTTCTAAAAAACTGTGACAGAAGTCGACTGTTTTCAGAACTGGGAAAGTTTCATGTTAAGACCAATCTTTGAATCGGTTAACAGGGTTCTTAAAGAACTAAGTTACCTGAAAAGGGAGTGGTTAAAGAGAGAGCATCCTTTTTTTCTTTAGAAATAGGTTCACAGCGTTGATAAATATTGGGAGATATGATATAGAGAATGGACAAAGGAAGATGATTTTTTACGTCACACTACGTCATATCATTCCGTTTTTTAGATCCATTCTCGAGAGAAAAAAAAGTAGAATTTACGAGAAAGAAAGAAGGTAGAAAGCAGAATGTGACAGTGCTTATAACTAATGTATACACTCGATTTAAATATATACATAGTTTTTTTTATTTACCAATGAATTATATTGTAATTTGGACGATATTTTCCGTTTTATTTTGGACGCAATCGTTAATTTTATTTCGGACGTTTCAACGGTTAGTAGCTTGAAAACTCAGTTGGAAACAAATAGTTTTACTAGGGACTCAAATGTTGACAAAAGCTGTCAAAAATGTATGAACAACGTCGCAGCTTTTGAACACAGTCTGTTCTTTTTCTCATTTCCTTCAAGAAAACGACTAAAAAATCTCTCTTCACCTCATGTGAATGAAAATGAGACCCTACCTTAATATAATATTTAACTTCACTATCAAAGAAAACCAGTATTTCTTGCTTGGACGACTTTTAAGTCAATCGGACCCAGGGTCACTGAAAAAGCGAGCAATTGGTACGTTGTACCGGGGCCAACGTGGTGGGGTCAGGGGGGGGGGGCTGAGATGTTTACTCGCGAGCAAATACCATATGGCATTATGAAAGGGTAGTAGGGAAAAAAACAGGATGTTTATTGCTCGGTGGGGGTGCAGCTTTGCATCAGTTTATGGGATATACAACTAATGCATCCTCCCGATAGTTATCTATGTAGCTAAAAACTTGGAACCTAGCCAAAAGATTGACCCTTAATACGAGAACCATGTAACGTGCACAGGAAAGACTCATGCTTAACATAAAACGAAGAGAATATAAGCACGATATAACAGAGGGAAAACGAGATATCATGGAATCCATTAAAAAAACTTAAATGGAAATAGGCTGGTTATGTTGTGAGAATGATAGCGATCACATGCAGAACTGGGGCCGATAAAAACTTAAGATGGTGTCACAAACTAGATGAGTTCAGAAAGTATTGGCTCTGTGACGCCCATGATAGAGAGGTCTGACGAATCTTTGGGAAGGTCTCTATCTCTAACGACATGTGCTAAAATATCGCTGCTGCTGATGATGATGATAAAGTTCCTCTCGAAGGCCCTGATTTGACCAATTGCTTCAAACTGAACCCCGTGCTTGAGCAGTCCCCGTGCAAAGATAATCTATACTATTCCTCTCAAATACACACGACAGCGCATTTCAGTTCAAAGTTAATATCAAATTGCTGGCTTTACAGATAATAGCAACTATTTTTACTCTGAACGTCATAAATCGCTTGATACCGGTTCAAATCAACAGTGGGACATTCCAGTGGTGGGAATAGATTTGTCCAAATTATTAGGACAAAAAGCAAAAGAACAAATTTTAAAATTTATCTAGAGTTGTTTTGGGGGGTAACTTTGATCACTAGTCATTCCTCTATATATCAACATTTAAATTTTCGTACATGAATCTAAATCAATTTTCTTCTAAATTCTTAAAAAGTCAGTTGAGTTTGTTATTACTGATTTTATTTTGATTTCTCCTTACTGTACTTGAATTAAATACGTTAATCAATTATAGAACGGTGTAAATATTTATTTTTCTGAATTATTCAAGCGTACGTTTTGATTGCTTTCCATTTCACCATAAAGATGTATAAGTCTATGAAAAATTTCATTTCCATCTCTAAGATTCTACAGACATTGGCTGCGAACCTGCAGACAATGTTTCCAATTGGGCCTGTTACACCTGAGGCCGGAACTGATTCCCTGCTTCCTGCTAAAATTTGGGAACAGCTTTCTTTTTAACCCCAGCATTTTATATGTCATCAAATACTGTGATAAGATCATCTTTCTATCTTGATATTTATGATTTTATGACTATTTTTTTTTAATTTTTTCGTTTTAATTCATTTGTTGCTTTTTATCGAAATTTTTACTCAGGCAGATCTCCCTCCGGCGAGGGGTATAGAGCATTGATCGGGAAGTAATTACTCACTGCCGGAAGGAAATCGGTCTGAATTAAAGTTGCGATGAAGAGCGTCTAATAAATTATGGTGAAAGTAAAAATAGTAATATATTTAAGAAATATATTACAATGGTTCTGCATCGCAGTCAATAACTGAACAACCATAACGCCAAAATCTGAAGTAATGTGAGAAAATTCCGTCAAAGAATGAATATGGTCAGAATTAATTCTGTTTATGACATCACTGGCGCTTTCTATTGGAAAACATCTAGAATAGAGTAGAGAATTATCTAGGAACGAACCCGTCAAAATAAGGCAACACAGGGTCAAATGAGCTTTTTTTTTTCTCTAAAAATCAAAATATGCATTTTTAAAAGGGTTCTAGTGGAGTACTGATGAAAACTTTGACGTCTGTCGACAAAACAGCATGGCCAGGAGCGTTGGAACACACAAACACATAATCTAACACATGCACGTATGAAACGGGGTAGAGCTTCCCACCACCTTTTGTGGCCACAGTTGTTCAATTTATATTATTCAATCTATTGAAAACTAAACGAAACAAAAACTTTCATCATCGTCTGTCGTTGGGCGTAGACCTCCCTCAGGATTCACCATATCTCTCAATCGTGAACGTCGCAGAGCCAGTATTTTCTGAATTTGTCAAGTTCGTTTCTCCATCTTGTATTCTGCCGGCCTCAATTTTGCATATGATCTCTGGGGATCCATGTTGTGGGTCGCGATGATCATCTGTTATCTGCCATTCTTGCAACATGACCGGCCTATTGCCATTTAAATGTTCTTGCAGATTCTGCGATGTCTCATCTTACGGTGATTTTTCACTTGATTTCTTCTTTCGAGGGTTTCATAGTGATTCATTGTCCAAGGTAGATGTATTGGTCTACTTTCTCCAGTTTTGCTTTTTCGATTTTGACAATTGTGTTCTTATTCTCGATGTGGTTGTTGCACATGGCCTTCGTTTTACTGAAGCTCGAATATAGGCCAACTTTCTTGCTTTCTTCGTTTAGTTCATCTAGCATTAGTTGAAGGTCACATAGGTCCTTTTCAAAAAGAACGATATCGTCTGCAAATCTTAGGTTGCTCAGATATTCACCGTCTATTTTGATTCCTTTATTCTCTCAGTTCAGGTTTCGGAAGCTTACTCTGTTTCAATGAAGGCAGCCCGATTCTCCCTCCCCCGAAATCTTTTTATTTTTCCTTTTATTTTTTTTCTTAAGGCCGACTTCCTTTCTTGACTACCTCCAATCGTTTCCAACTGAAAGGTGACTATTACTTACCTGTCCATCACATTTGACATAAATACTCACCACATACTTTGCATAACTTAGTTTTCGAGAAGCCAGGTCAGTGACTCGAGAAACTAAGCTTGTTCTTCCTGTCAGGAGAGTCGACCCTCTGAATTTGCAGTCTATGTTTTCGAGGGTCGATGGCTAAATTTATTATCCATCGAAAATTTTGGCTGACTCATGAGATATGTCACACGTGCGCCACCAGTCTAGTTTTAAATAATAAAGCAGTGTCTCTCCTGTAGGAGTACTTTGTGTGTTTACATTAGGCGATTTCTCATATAATGTGAGTGTATTTGACTCCGTCACCAAAACTGTTAAAATAGCTTTCTTCAGTTTCCAAGTAAGTCTGGCTGGCTATTTACGTATGTATCATCTGCACAGGTCACACGGATGGAACTAGAGCTGAAATTTCAAACATTTCCCCTTTATGTCGAGGGGAAGAAAAATGAACCTCTTTTCTGGACATGATCTGTCATGTCCAATTCCATGGTATCATGTCAGATATGGCTTTTTGATGTTTTCCAGAACTTCATGTCAGAAAAAAAATGTTTTTTTCGAAGTAGTAGTGGACCATCAGAGGCGGAAGTGTCCCTCTGTGGTTGACCCCATCAAAGAGGGTTACACCAAGAAGGTTGCCTAAAAGACGTCCATGCACTTTTTATAATGAAACATTTATCAGCATTCTTGATATCTCCAAAATTTCCCGATAAGTTTCAATGAAATTTTGTGGAGAGGTGGGCCTTGGGATAAGAACAAGTTGCTTGTATTTTGGGGCGGGTCCAGGATTTTTTCTTTCATTGAGAGGTATCCCGTTTTCCTCTATACATTTTTGTATATGACCTTGACTGTCCACATTATCTCTAAAAGTTCTCAATGAATTTCTTCGAAAACTTTTAGAAGGTTGAATTATTGGCTAAGGAAGAAATGGTTAGATTTCAAATAACTTTTTTTTTATTCATTTCACAAATCCGATCATGAAAATTGAAGATAAATAAAATTTCAAGCAAGTGTATGCTTATTCTATCACCTTGAATAAATAAAAGATCACCAAAATTCTAGATATTCTTGATGGGAAGAGAGCGAGTTATGGAAGTTGGTTGATACCATGAGTTACCGCCCCGGGTGACACCGATCATAGGCCTGCTACTATTCTGAAGAGAAATTCTCAGAATGTGAGCGTAACACGGATTAATTATTATGAACGATGCGGGTGGATTTTACACAAGTTTTGTTTAAGAGTTTATTTTTCCTCGGGTTAATTAGCCGCTCCGTACTAATTACTCTATCGGAATCAGGATGTAAGAAGTAGATTTATTGTCATCTCTCTCTCTCTCTTCCTTCCCTTCTCTCCCTCTCCCTTTTTCTGTGCCTTTTCACTCTCTCCACCTGTCTCCAGAATAATCAGATTGCCGTAAAATAATTATATTCCAATGCAACTCATGTTCTCATTAAAAGCTCATAACGATTTCTCGCGTCCTTATTACAATTCAAATTCAATCCGGAGAATCTTGGAGGATACATATGCATTTGGTCTGTTAATAGCAGCAATGGTTCTGAGACACGAAAGTTAATTATATATATCTTGTTAGAAGCACCTGGTACTTACGGCGAAGTAAATTGAACACTTATGTAATAAACAATAAATTCTCTAATAAAAGTTTAGACAGAAAAGCATTTAATGTTTGTTAAAGCTACCACTTTATTTGGAGCATTCAAATTGTTCAGGAAAAAAAAAACGTTACGAAGTTTCAATGTCGAACCGTACTCCGAGTTGGAGTTAACTTCGTTTCCCCCGTGACAATGAGAAAAATAATCCTAGCCTGATTTAGAGGGGTTAACCCAAGAAAGTAGATCACTTCATCTGCTTAGGACAATGAATCTCCATGAAATCTTTAAAAAAAATAAGCAGAAATTAAACGAAGAATCACTCTAGGTTGGCAAATTTTCGGTTGCGCAAGCTCAGCCTTCAAGATCCAGATAATCACATTAGTCACTAAAACGAAGGGTATACAACCGTTGCATTCTCCAGATAGTCACCTATGGAGCTTAAACATGGAGCCCAACCATAAGACCGTCCTGGAGACATTCTTTGATTAAAAAGAATTATCCCATTAATTATAGTTCTGCACAAGTACAAAGATGTACACATATTTCAGCTAGTTATTAAACGAAAGTTATGGAGGTGTTAGTGGCCTAGCGGTTAAGGATGCTGACAATGGAATCGACGTGTCAAATTCAAACTCAACGCTGTTTGTGTTAATTTGGACAAGGCATGAATCCATCACTATTTTCCCCATCCCTTGCAAGACAGCCTGGGCTCTGTACCCTTACCGAAGGACAACTGTGATTCCAAAATGTATCTATGCATGGGGTCCGAGAGAGGAGTTCAGTCAAGTGGGCATCTCAGGACATCCATACGCTTCGCCCAGGCCCGTGCCCAGGAAAGGTCACCTCAATGCCGTTCCATTGTCTATCGAGACAAGTGAAGGTCTTCTTCTATGCTCGAAAGTTCATAAAACTTTCCAAATGGAGAATAAGTGTTTGCACGAACTTGAGAAAGAAATGCATTCGATGTTTATGATCAAACCGGTGTTTCATGTTTAAACTAGTTGACCTGTGCAAAATGAGGACTTATTTGATATATATGGATACACGTTGCATTTTATATACGTTGATAATAGAGATTTGCGTTGCAATGAGCTTTGAGAATAGCACTCTATACAAATTGTAACTTATATACGTGGGTAATAGAGATTTGCATTGCAGTGAGCTTGGAGAATAGCCTTCTATACACATTGCATTTTATATACGTGGGTAATAGAGATTTGCATTGCGGTGAGGTTAGAGAATAACCTTCTATGTACATTGCATTTTATTTACGTAGATTATAGAGATTTGCATTGCAGAGAGATTAGAGAATAATGTTCTGTTGATCACAAACAGAATTTTGTTATTTTTCGTTTTCTAATAATTTTTTATGTTTGCTGTGCACTGCTGGAGAGTGAAACGAGAGCTTAACACTGTACTTCTTTGGACCCAACGCTATGGACAAAGAAATCTTGGTCGCCCATCTAAAACATACTTCGACCAACAATGCAAAGACACAGGGTGTGGCTCCGCTTACCTACCGAATGCAATGCAGGGCTGAGATGGGTGTGTTAGAGTCGAGAGTTTTGAGCAAGATCGACCAGATGATGATTACTTTTTATATCTTTATCAACTTGAATATGATTTGAGAGATTTGTGTTTGTGCATCGAAATAACTAGATATCGGACCCTTGTACGAAGTTGATATACGCCTGATATGTTGGTCTGCGCATCGGAAATTGCTTTGTCAAGTTTGAAGTCGTTTAGATTTACGGTTCTAGATATGAGGAGGTGCTCGATTAAAAATTTTGAAATAAATCATCTCGTAATGGATATGATTTTTTCGCCCGAATGTATACGTCACCGGCGTTAACGAGCGCAGGTTTATAGATAGATGATGTAACGACATTTAAAAAAAATGCTACAATAGTGGAAGAGAGATGGATCGAAAAATGTGGGTTTTTTTCTGACGGATTTTCCATCAGAATGAGATTAAATTATAGTTTAGATGACGTAACGGCATTCAAAAAAAACTATTTTGATGGTTGAAACTATTAACGACATCATCTCATTATTTATGAGATAATTATGGCAGGGTGTTCCACACACAATAAAGTCCAGTCTCTTCTAAACATGCACCTTTGAAATGGGCTCGTCCCAGTTCTTTAAATTCAGCATTTCTCTTACGTCATCAGAACATACATTTCTAATGGAGATTCCAGGATGTCCTGCTCTTTTACCCAAAGCTGGAGGAAGAAGAGATGGATTCAAGACTTTCCCCCAAGGGCATTAGTTTGGAGTGAATCTTAACAGCCCCGATCTGAGTTTGAATTCGTGTCGCCGATTCCATTGTCGGAACCATTAACAACTACGCCAATCGCTCTTGCAGAAAATTTGAGTGATAAAGAAAAAAGAAAAAAAAAGTTAGCTGTTACCATAGCCTTTTACGATCATTGTTTTATATTTCATTCGCCTTGGCCCAGCAGACATGAAAAATATCAATAATTCCCTGCCTCTCGAAGGTTTGCCGACCCCTATTGTATGCAGACAAACTGCATAAATATTTATGCTCATAGATTCTTTTTTCAATCAAAGAGAATTACCACCAAATTACGAGAAATACACTAATTGATGCTTTTTTTCTAACATTTCTTCTCTTATGAGAGAGCTTAATTAAGTTTTTGGTAAGAACTAGAGCAGTTATTGACAGAACTTGTAAGCGTTCTTGTCTAGACACCAAGTATTATTAGATATGTTACCAGACCATTTATCCGGCTTTGAGAAAACCGGAACGGCCAGGGAAAAAAGTCTTATTTTTTAGATTGTCCATTTTTATATCTGGCGGACTAGTGATTCATCTTACCGCCTTTCCATATTTCCGCCTTTCTGTCTGTCTGTCTACACTGTATATCCGAGAGTATTAATGGATTTAAATGAAATTTTGTGGAAAGGTTACCAATGGGGTGATGTGGTTTAATGTTGGGTCGGATCCAAGAATTCTTCCTCGATTGAGAGATATTTTTCTCTTTTCTTTCCATACTTTCATGTATACGCCCATGTCTGTCCACACGATATCTCCATAAGTTCTGATTAGATTCCTATGAAATTTTGTGGTAGGGTGGATAATCAACTACGGAAGAACTGATTAAATTCTGGCGGCAAATTCTTCCACGATTATCTTCCCTACGTCGTAGTTATATGTCCAAACTGCATAATATCGCCAAAATTTCAAATCTGTCCATAAGATATTTCCCAAGAGTTATCAATGAATTTCAATGAGATTTTATTGGAGGGTTGACTGTGGGCTACGATAGATTTTACAAAAGTTACCTCCTGGAAATAGCGTTGACTGAGGTTTGTGCTTTCTAGTATTCTGATTTGTGAATGTTACAAAATGTTTCATTCTTATTTTTCGTTTACATTGCATCGTATAATTTATGTTCTATATTTTGTTAATTTCCAGTCGATTGATGAAGGTCGGACAGACCCTGTTTTAGAAGTATGTGAAATACGATATCATTCTTTACTTTTCATTGTTTATTCTCAATTTTAAGTACATATCATGTCTAGGTCCAGAAATCCGTGGTGGTATACATAGCCCTTTATCCCATTTCAAGGCTTCATGCAATTCAATAGCGCCCATCTCCTTTCCAAGTCTCATAAGACAGGAAGAACTTGCTTACATGATAGGGGTGAATTAGAATAACCCAAAACTTGACTGCAATCCTCAGGCAACGCTCTCGACTTCGCCCGATGGTTTGCCAAATGGAAACATGTGGCCCCAGACAGAAGTCGGACTTGGTCTGCACTGGAAGCTCATCTGAATAGATAGATTGATAGATATTGATAGTTATGATTAGTCTAATAAATATTGATTGCACAGATAAATCGATGTGGACATCGATAGATATGAATAGTGGTGAATATATACATAGAGAGAGAGAGAGAGAGAAAGAAAGAAAGACACGTAAAGATTTATGGATCGATAGGTAAATACATAGATATGAAAAGACTGAGATAAATAGATAGGCAGTTGGAACATGTATGTATGTATATATGATATTGAGATATGAATAGATAGATATATACATGAACACACACACACACACACACATATATATATATACATTAACATATACTCACACAGCACACACCACTGAAGATGGGAAGAATCCCGAAACATGTCTGGATAATTTACATGTAAGGATTAATAAACCTTACCTCAACACCTTACTCCCGAGTCTGTCTCACTCTCTACAGTACACATTGAATATATATATATATATATATATATATATATATATATATATATGTGTGTGTGTGTGTGTATATATATATATATATATATATATATATATATGAGAGGGAGATAGGAACAGATTAATATAGATACATATGAACAGATCAGGATAGAGATATACGAACAGACTGAGATAGATAGATAAATAGATATGAACAGATAGATATAAACTGCTCGATTGAGATCATACACATCGACAGAAGGGGAGGGGGAACTGACAAAGATAAAGTGAGTGAGGGGGAAGTGACAGGTATAGGTGATAGAGAGGGGGATGGAGACGGAAGTGACAGAGATAGATAACAAGTCTCTTGATACCAGAAATGACAGAACCAAGACAAAATAAACAGAGGTGAAAAATGAGTCCTTCTTGTTGTACGTGTTTTTGTTTTACGACGTAACATAAATTGCATGTCGTCAAACGTTTGTAACTGATGACTTTGTCTCTCAGGGGCAAGAGGTCGAGCAGATAATGTCATCGGTTGAACGTATTTAGTCGAGAGTTCAATCCTTCGGTCAGGCAGTGCCGAAAAAAAATATTCGCTGGTTCAGTGGAAGCAAGTGTGCAACCGCGTCGTAAGGGTGGATTGACTAGAAAAAATGAACCGATACGAGAAATCCCACCCGTCTTGGAGAACAATCTACCCTTGTAGATTAAATAAAGAGTTCAGTTTGCAATTCCCTAAAGGTTACGGACTGTGATAGACACCTGAAGAAGGTCGGAGGTTACAGCGGCCGAAACGAATAAACCAGCAATTGATAATTGGCATTAAAATACATTTTTAAAAAAATTGAATTTCTGTTTCACTGCGACGTTTAGGCTGACGAAAAAGCTTCAAATCATCAACGATTAAATAAACAAACCTATGCATTTTTTCTTTCTTAGACTTTGGGGCGACAAGCACTTGTAGCGACGTAACTTAAATCTAACAGTGCTATTCCACCCATAGTTGGAGGATAGGGTGGATTCATGCCTTCCCCCAGGGGTATATATGCTAGATGTATACAAACTGTCGCAGCAAGAGTCTGAAATCCTCGCGTCCTCTCTCTGCATCGTTGACCGGTCGGCCACCCTGCACTGCCTTATGATATCGTTGATACGGCAATGATATCTCCATTACGACTGTTTTTAAATGCATTTATGCATCTGTATAAGAACCTTTTCAGTCGGTCGGTAGGTTGTTCTCTAATCATCCCAGATTATAAAATATATCCATACCTCGCATAAATGAATCTCAATAGCCTGTGCGTGTACCAGAACTAATTGTGTAAAAATTATCTAAAATCATGTAAAAAAAAAAAGAAAAAAAAAAAGAAAAAAACTAGATTGAAATTATCTTTTATCTAAATTTGTCTTTGCCCAAATCTCGTGTTGATATTTTCATTGTTGGTAGAAAATAAATATGGAGACCCGAAAAAACAGTATTTTGAAAAAATAGATAGATGAAAAAAGAACTTCAGATGATACCTAGTGGTGTACTCGTGTAAATCTCCATTGTTATAACCCCAAAAAGTGTGATCGGGGGCGCCCGGAGACACACATTTGCAGGAACAGGTCCACTCAAAGGGTTGGGAATCTATCGCCCACTTGGCTAGTTGGTCAGGAAGGCTATTTATTGGATTACAGTGATCTGATAAACAAAACAAAACGAAGAAATATGATCTTGAACACCTTAAGCACCTATAAAACAATATCCTTACTTGAATTTCACAAGATTCCTGGTGTAATATTGCTGAAAAGCAGAGTCAATCAATTGTGTTCGGTCACAATAGTCGACTCTAAACTAGACAGTCTTTCACGCTGGAATTTCTCAAAAGGCAATTTATAATCAAATCGGAAAAAAAACTTATGTACAATGTCCCTGAGAAAAACCAGCTGGATTAAGCTGATAGAAAAATATCTATAGAGGTTTTCACCATTTAGTACTTAGATGTACCGTTAGGGACGAAAGAGTTAAATATCAATTCCCTCAGCCGTATCATGATGGACAGAGTGGAAAAATAGTGTGGGCCTTCAGGTGAACCATCCTCATCTTCCTCTTCCTCCTTCTTCTACTACTATTAACACGAATAATAACGCTACTACTACTACTATGATTAGAATCCTTTTGAAAGATAGAAGTATCATTCAACTCATGGGTCTTGTTTTTCTTTTGTTGTCACAGATTACGAGCTGTAATGTAATAAACTTATTCGCATCGTCACCACTGAAGCCATTTGAATCCTGCGAGGTCCACGGGGAGTAATCAGAACAGATGGCTGAATCATTTATAACTTTATGCCAATGAATATCGTGGCATGACGTTGGTTTGTCACACTAGCAACACAAACCTATATCAACACGTCGTGGTGATGAGAGCGTGAAAAAAAGAGGTGAATGCAGGACCGGATAAACCTTGTGTTGGCCTTATAGCATATGTTATAAAGGGGCCCTAAGTTTAAACGAAATACTCATAAATATTCAGACACATAATTTCTCATAGATGAGTCCACAGATCTTCATAAAGTGCTTTTCGTAAATGGAACAAAGGGAGTTTTTCTTTTTATTTACTAGCTAATATTGTGTCATAGGTGTGATGTCATCAATAGATGACGTGTCAAGAGTTTATTTTTTCCGGTTTTGCCTAATATCGTTTTTCATTAATAACAGAAACTGTCTCCAGAAATGGCTAAAATCTGCTAAACCTTTCAATTTCAAGCTAACTTTATTGCAAAAATTTTTATGCATACTCCTTTAAAGCCCACTTATCAAATAGAAAAAAACATACTCTAAGATTCCAATACAGATTATTAATAAAAATTGTTCACTTATCTTAATTCAAACTTGCTGATCGTTTTTAATAGCCAGATATTCGGGTGAAACATCCTCAATTCCATCTCCTTCCTCCTCCAGTTATTACTGCCACAACTAGTAATGCTACTACTACTGCTTTTAGAATCCCTTTGGTATCGGGAATCAAAAAATATGGACGTAAGGATGGTGGACGTAACATTGAACTTATGGTTTTTGTTTACTAGCATAGTGGAATAATTAATTTTTTTTTACTTGCTGAATAGCCAGACAGAGGCTTGGCAGGGGCGGGGGGCAAGAGGGTGCTGATAATCCTTGCTATGTCACTGCAACCAGAAAACACGATAATCATGTCTGACATTTTCCTTTGATCTCTCTGCTGAGGGATACAGTAATACTTACGCTTAGCGCTGCTCCGTTTAGGGATGATTTACTGTAATACTCTTTTCCAAATATTTTCAGTAATAAATTTAGCGATATTAAATTTCTGAAATAATGAATGATAAAAGACATCAGTACTGACAGTAATTGTATGCTGTACACTCTGGTTAAACCGCCATGTGTATAAGAATGAATATATATACCTCATGAATGTTTTCCCGATGAGTTCAAGTATGAGTTTCGTATTCTTATGATTCATTTTATCTCTCTTTGCTTTTTTAGTCTCTATTTTAGGTATGACATGTTTTTGTGTCCCTAGCTTGGCACTTTTAACATCAATAAATTATCAAAATTTTTTTTAATGGTCTCAATTCTGTGGCAGAAATGACTCCCTTCTTGCTAACCCTTTGATGTGAATAGTTACCAAAAGGCCTTGCCTAGAGTGACCAAAGGTAAACAATAAACGCATAAACAATAATTAACCATGTAGCTATATATATATATATATATATATATATATATATATATATATATATATACATCGACACAGTGATAGTTCGCCAGCTGCGGAAAGTAGCTACCATATGGTATACATAGCACTAACCCTTTCCATCTTTTTGAAGCTCAACAATGACATCATGTATTTTGATATAATTGTTGGCCCAATCTATATCTATGCTGTGTTATAATGACCCTTTGCACAGCGCTGTATTTTTTAGGAACGTATTTAGAGCGCTATGAGGTATTATTACAATGACCCTGTGTACCGTGGTTTCGTTCAGCGCTGCTTTTGGGAGGAAACGTATTGAAAGAGCTACACGTGCTGTTACTGCAATAACAGCTCTGAGGTTTTTTTTAGGGACGTATCTGGAGTGCTAACCGAAAAAATACTCCAAATAGCGCTGTTTCCGTTTAGCTCGCTATGAAGTTTGTTAAACCAGCGGCAAAAACCTGTCGTTTCGAACCTGTTGTGGTGATGAGAGCGTGGGAAAGAGATGTAGAAGAAATAAGATGGACTCTCTTGCGGCCATGTGTGTCTTGAAGCGAACGTGGGCCTTGGTGCATTATCTGTCACTTCCGTGTTTGTTCTTATATTTTTTCTCTTTTCGGGAGAGAGAGAGAAGTGGGGGCTGTTTTGATGGCTTTGTGCAACTGGTTGAGCGACGGTAGAACTGAATATGTGAACGTGTGTAGGACTACTGATGACTAAGTAAAGCACTGCCCTTACGCTGGCTACGGTTTCAGTTGTTACCGCCCAGGCTTCGCATATCACGACTTTCTCTCCCTGAGCTTGTTCTTCGTGGTTTGTGATCTATGAAATGGACTCAGAAGCACCCAAAGTGGTGTCACTTACTCCACAGCTAGAGGATTCTCGAGAGAAAGTAAGAGTACGTGGTACCCTTACGTTGGCTACGACTTCGGCAGTCCCTGCTTAGACTTCACATATTACATTACTGCTTGGCTCGTTTGCGATTTGCGAAGTAGACTTAGAAACTATAAGTGCCCGAGGTGACGTTACTCACCTCACCCTGTGCTATTTCACCAGTTACCAGGCGGAGATATGGATTCATGCCTTCCCCAAGGGAAGTAGAGAAAAGTGAACTCGGACAGTCTCAGCCCGAGTCCATTGTCCGATCTGCTACCTGCTCAGTCATCTTTTTGGAAAAAATATGGGTGTACCAAGATGGAATGTTTTGCAGCGATGTGTGCTTTGAAGCAAACGAGGGTTCCTGACTCTTATTCTGGATGGAGTATGTGCCTCTTTGATTTTTGTAGTTTTTTTTTTTAACTGCGACGATATTCGCCGGTTTTTAGAACGGGAAAAATTTATGTTAAGACCAATTTTCAAATCGGTTAACAGCGTTTGTAACGAATCAAGAGACCCAAAAAGAGTAGTTAAAGAGAGACGGATAGTTTTAATAATGATAATGATTTCATAGCATTATTAAGACAGATACGATATACAGAGTACTTTTTTACTGCACATTAAGTCACATAATATTTTTTTTAGATCCATTCTCTAGATTAAAATAAAAGAAAGTGCAAGTAAGAAAGAATGACAGAGAAAGAAAGAGAACAAGAGAAAGAAAGGAAAAGGAGAGAGGAAGACAGAAAAAATTATACAGTGTGTATCTACACTCTGTATATATATATATATATATATATATATATATATATATATATGTATTTTAACCTATTGCATTTTGGACGATATTTTTCGTTTTATTTTTGATGCAATCATTATCTTAGTTTCAGACTTTTTTTTTTTTTTAGCGGGGATTGACTTGAAAAAGGCGATTGGAAACAAATAGTTTTATTGCAGACACAAATGTAGACAATTACAGTCAAAAAATATATATACAACATTGCAGTTCTTGTCTTTTCTCTTGTTTCATTCAAGAGAAAGGGGGAGGTCGTGTTTTGAGGGGCTTGAGCGAGGTGGGGTATATGTTGAAGTGATGATAGAAACGTGCATTTTCATGGCCGAATTAGAATTATAAAGGGACTAAATCGTAAAAAAAATAATACAGATAGATATTAGAACGTATATATTCTTTTCATTCGCATCGTAAATTTTTGTTTGGTACACAGCCGGGTAATACGACAAACACGAGGGACATTTAACTGGTTGTATAATATACTTCGTTTTCGCTATGGGTTTGAGCAGCGGCTATGACTTCAGTTTCAAATACATTCATAGTTATGTGTCGTGTATGAATCACATAGATAGTATTCTCACGTCAATTACGGCATTAAAATATTAACCCTGATTAGAGACGATAATTGACTGAAGTCGCCAACCCTTAACACCCAATTGTAGAAAAAACTTGAAGGCAGTAAAGTACTATAATAATAAACGGAGTGCAGAATCAGTGAATCAGAATTAATAGCTTGCAAGCATTCAACGTGGAACTCTCTGAAAAGGCGGAGCCTTTAGCATATGGTACTTTTGCTAAATAATTAATCCGCCACTGTGAGAAAGTAGCAAGATGGACTTTCTTGCGGCAATGTGCGGTTTGAAGTAAACAGGAGTTTCCGTGCGTCTGTCATTTTCTGATGGAGTCTGGGTTTAGTTTGCTTTTTGTATCTTTTTTTTTTTTTTTTCATTTCTTTTTTTAAGATGGAGAGAAAGGAAGGGGCGTATTTTGACTGGCTTGTGCAACTGGTTTAGCGGGGGTGGGGGCTGAATATGTCAGTGGTTCTTAGCCTGGAGTGCACGCATCCTCAAGTGGTACTTTTTGAGAGTGCAAGGTTAGGGAGAAAAAACGAACAATATTTTTTATTTTTTATTTTTATCTAGTTGAGCGTCTCCTTGATTTTTTTTTCATGCCTTGAGACAGAAGTGGCGCGTGGGACCCGAAGACCTCACAACTACAAGGACACAGGAGCTCTGGGATATATAATATATATATATATATATATATATATATATATATATATATATATATATATATATATATATATATATAAAGAGGAACCCTGACAAATCTGGAAAAGTAATCTTTAGAAATTGAAAACATCTAAAGAAAAATCTTTGGAAAATTTTTCTGGGGGGTAGTGGGGAGTCTTAACTAGCGTCACCACAACTTTAGATTAAAAGGCGCAAAGGAGATTTGAAATCAAGAAAGAGTGCCAGTCAGTCTGAAACAAAAAGACAGGTCTGATTAATCAATTAATAGAAACCACCAGATGACCAACAACGTTTGGCAGCATGCCGTGTTGAGGGTGATAATTAAAAAAATTGGAAAAAGGTGTGATCATTGAATAAGTTACTTCTCTCCTTTTACAAAGTTCGATTTTTCAAAAAACTAACGTGAACGCTGCTGAGCAGTAAGAAAACAATTCAGCACAAACTTATGTAGTAAATTGAAATCGCCACAAAAACCTATAGGGGGTGTGAGTTAAAAAAATGAATTTTTTTTCCTCAAAATAAGAAGTAATTGTTTCAATGTATATATATATATGCACGTATGAATGTGTTTGTGTGCGCATATATATATATATGTATATATATATATATATATATATATATATATGTATATATATGTATGAATAGATCGGAAGATATGGAGAGGTAGAATGCAAATAGGTAAAGTTCTCTCTCATATATATATATATATATATATATATATATATATATATATATAAGTTTAAGTGGTAAATCATTTCTGCTGCATTGAGAAATTTTTCCATGTACAGGTATCCGTTACACATCGTGTTTCCGCTTAACATCCGATCGCATATACGTCCGACGTTCAATAAAGTTTTAATAGAGTTTAAATACCCCGATCGACAATCGGGACGTAATGAACTCAACCAGACGTAGTGGCTTTTAAAACGTGAACAAAGTGATTGAACAACCAGATTTATATTAGCACATTACATATCCTTAGTGTGTACTTTACATAATACTCGATAGCGATATTAAACATGCACGTTACTGGCTTATGTATTTACTCTACTGTATTTTTATTGTCATTTTCATGTAATTTTTCCCCTATTACTAATAAAAAGTGAACAGTAGTTTCGTGTAGTACTCTGGTGCAATGGGATGACCGCGCAACTTGTGAAAACTTCGATACCCTATTTTAAAAAGTTATAAAAATTAGACTTAAAAACAAAAAACGATTTTACTGTTTCTGCAAGCAAATTTACGAAGAAAAGAAAAAGCAAAGAAAATAACATTGAAAAGGTTTCTTAAAAGAAATCCCGACCCCCCGGGAAGAGACTTAACCAAGCCCTCCAAACGTTGGAGAATGTGATGTTATAGTTTTTGCCAATGGTAACCCAATGTCTGTTATTCGATCCGGGAAGTCTTCCTGAGGGGAGAAATGTGGGATATCCTGTAGATGTCGATGATACCGATCATGTGTTGGAGTGGGGGTAATTTGTTTACAAAACTGTTAACCAAAAAAGTTTTACAGTATAAAAAAGGTGATAAAAGGGGTTAAAAAATTATATTTTAGATGGAGAGAAATGATCAAAAAATTAATGAGAAGAAATCTTTTCACTAAATAGAAAATTGTTATTGAACTCCCATGAAATGTAGTCGGAAGTAACCTAATGTTTCTATTTTGAAGACATCCTACATAATTTTTCGTATATTACTTTATGATATCTTTGTTATTACGTACCCGTTGCTACTATACATTTACTTTTATCAGTCAATACTTTTGTTAGAATACTGTATCAATAAGCTTGTTACTGTACCTTTCTTGCTTGTTTTTTCTCCGCATGAATTCCTTTATCAATTTTCAGGTGGGTAAAGACGTACCCAACACCTGCTTCTTTTCATAAAATAAAATTAACTGTGCATCTTTAAGATATGGAAATAATTGAATTCAAAACTGCAAGACGTACGCTATTAAAACATTACCTACGTACTGAAATTTATAACACCTGACAAGTATAAAGAAAGTTTTATCAAAGTAGGTTAACCGACGCTACGCTCACTGATGTGTATCTATTGCAGTACGTATGTAATTGTTCTGTTGTACAGGCTGCACTTTGACAACTATAGACGGTTGATGTTAGTACCTGTACAGGGTGTCCCAGAAAATGTTCTCATTTTTTGTTTTTCTGTTTATTACCCGAATTTTAAATTGATGGGACAGATAGATAGATAGAAACAAACTTTTGAATAAACTCTCCCATGAAAAAAAGATTAAATAGAATTAAACAATGATGCTTTTTTTATGGGAGGGTTTATCTTGGTAAAGAACAGAATACAAGCACATTTTTTTTCTTGGATACCCTATGTTTGAGTGAACCTATGGGAGACATACAGATATGAGCGAGTGCAAAAATGAGTTCATTACATTTTTTATGTATTTCAACAGCTTTCGACCTTTGGTTATCCCAAAGAGAAATGCTGATAGTAGATAAAAATTAATGCACAAATAGGTAGATAGATATGAACAGACTGGGATAGATATATAGATAGATATGAACGGAATGAGATATATAGATAGATATGAACGGAATGAGATATATAGATAGATATGAACGGAATGAGATATATAGATAGATATGAACGGAATGAGATATATAGATAGATATGAACGGAATGAGATATATAGATAGATATGAACGGAATGAGATATATAGATAGATATGAACGGAATGAGATATATAGATAGATAGATATGAACGGACTGAGATAGATAGATAGATAGATATGAATGGACTGAGATAGATAGATAGATAGATATGAACGGACTGAGATAGATAGATAGATAGATATGAACGGACTGAGATAGATAGATAGATAGATATGAACGGACTGAGATAGATAGATAGATAGATATGAACGGACTGAGATAGATAGATAGATAGATAGATAGATATGAACGGACTGAGATAGATAGATAGATAGATAGATATGAACGGACTGAGATAGATAGATAGATAGATAGATAGATATGAACGGACTGAGATAGATAGATAGATAGATAGATAGATATGAACGGACTGAGATAGATAGATAGATAGATAGATAGATATGAACGGACTGAGATAGATAGATAGATAGATAGATAGATATGAACGGACTGAGATAGATAGATAGATAGATAGATAGATATGAACGGACTGAGATAGATAGATAGATAGATAGATATGAACGGACTGAGATAGATAGATAGATAGATATGAACGGACTGAGATAGATAGATAGATAGATATGAACGGACTGAGATAGATAGATAGATAGATATGAACGGACTGAGATAGATAGATAGATAGATATGAACGGACTGAGATAGATAGATAGATAGATATGAACGGACTGAGATAGATAGATAGATAGATATGAACGGACTGAGATAGATAGATAGATAGATATGAACGGACTGAGATAGATAGATAGATAGATATGAACGGACTGAGATAGATAGATACATAGATATGAACGGACTGAGATAGATAGATACATAGATATGAACGGACTGAGAAGATAAATAGACAGATAGTTAGATGTATAATGAATTCACTGAAATGAATAGATAGATATGTATGGACTGTTAGATAGGCAAAAACTTTAGTAGTGTAATGAATGTGAAAATCAACAGATCGTTAATCAGTTTATCGTAATGTAACATTTTAGCAGGTGCGAAGAATTGAATCCTCTCCACACATGTTGTCACCCATAACTTGTTGAAATGATCGATTTTTAAATAACTTTACAAATATATGAGCATTTATTTCATCTTACGCCGTACAGGCCAAACCGGTTCCCCTATTTTTAGAACACTTATCCAAAATATCGGCATAGTCATCACAAATATAGGTTTCTTCAGCTCCTAAGCTTGTCTTGATGGTTGGAAATATATATGTATATAATTATATGTATGAAAGATCTCACAGCATGGAGGATGCGGATCTCTGACGGTGGAAGCTAATCTGGAGGCTGAAGGCATCTGTCATACGAAATTGCTTCGTGCAGCTCGTGATATGGAAGGAGGAGAACTTCCTCCGGGTCCATGAACATTGAGAGGTCTGACATGCACATGTTGAAGCCTTGTCCTGCTGTCAAAGGTTGGCTTGATAATCCATTTAAAATCTCATACAAGACAGAGGAACCTCTTGGCATGTCCAGTGTGTAACAAGATCTACCACTCGTAGTCAGATGTAACCAGGCATATCAATACTGCTACAGCACATACCGGTTACAATGCAGGTAATCAAGGAGAGGATATGGTTGTGCTCAATACCTGTGTGAGTTGCCATAAAACCTGCAAATCAGCTGCAAGCCTTGAATGCTAACTCAGAGCCTGCAAGAGGAAGGAATTTTATGTATAAAGTGAAGTTTTTAATGAAAAAATTAAATTAAAAAAAAGGATTAAAACACTAGGGTTGGTTTCGTTCGCGACTGAATTGACAGCCACCATGCATCCCCCGGACAGTCACCTATGGAGCTGAAACTTGGAACCTAACCGAGAGACTTACCTGCAGACTGAGAAGCATGCAACATGCACATGAGAAAATCATGCTCAACCTCACATGGAGAGATCACAAGACGGCACTGTATATCAGGAAGAAAACGGGAGTTGGAGCCATCATAGAATCTATTAGAAAACTTAAATAGCAATGGGCTGGTCATGTTGCGAGAATGGCCGACAACCAATGAACATCACGACTCACAACATGGATCCCCGAGATCACATGCGCAACCGAGGCCGGCAGAAAACAAGATGTAGAGACAAACTAGACAAATTCAGAAAATACTGGCTCGGCGACGCTCACAAGGGAGAGGAGTGGCAAATCCTTGGGAAGGTCTATGCCCCACAACAGACGATGTAAGACTGATGATGTATGTATTACGCATTCAAACATTTATTCATATTTGCATCTGAAATAAAAGATTTTTAATAAGGGTTCGAATTTCGCTCTGAATGGATGCAAAATTGGTCCCTCAGATCATGTCCGGAAGTGTCCACGCATGATTTCTTAAACCTTTTTTCATATGGTGGGAGGGTTTTTTGGGGGATTTTTTTACAATAAAAGGCAGGAAAAGTAACTCATTCATTGATTACCCCTTTTTAAACATTTTATTTAATTGATCATCCTAATGCCGCCAAATGACGTCGGTCACATGATTGTTTCTATCGAGTGACTATTCAGACTTGTTTTTCCTTGTTTCTAAGGATGTAGAATTCACGTTACTAAGGAAATAAAAAGAACATTCCTCAGGAAATATGATTACTGTGTCTTCGTCTACTTTCAGCTCGGTTTGTTCATTCTTTTCCTGGTTTTTGACTGAAATAATGCTTTTCTTCGAACATAGTTCTGTTAATGATGAGAATAAAACATTGGAATATCAGCTTTCCTACTCTTATCTAATAATAAAGTTTTAACATATGAGGATGCTATTCAGCGTTATCTATTCTATATTTGTCTGTCTGTATATGTGTACTCGTATGCTCATTTCTGTTACTTTCTTTCACTTTTAAACACACACACTCACATATATATATATAGCCACACTGAAGAGTTGTAATGTCTGTGAATGACATAATTGTTTTATATATATATATATATATATATATATACATGTGTGTGTGTCATCCAGAGACATTACAACTCTTCATTGTGGCTATAGACTATCCAATATCCCGTCCAGTACCACGAGGTAAGATCGAATCCTTCGCTCCAGACCCAGAGGCTGGCATATTACCCCTGCTCTACGCAGATCTAAACTGTCAGGAGGACCAAATCTCAAGCAATATATTTTCTTAAGTACATTTCTCCATCCATCAGAGTGCTTCATTCCAGAGTTGGAAGAGTATTGCTATGGAAGCTTATTATGGACGAGTTGCCCCACCTAAAGAGTGCCCAACACTGCGGAAGGGAGATTTTATAAAGTTAGCTTGGTTTGGTACAAGGCCACCGTTGAAGAGCTCTCAGTGAAGATCTACCTCCTTACAGAAGTGACGATCCGTGATTTGTGCTTGTTGAACATACCACAGGAAGTCATCTCTACAGTTATTTAGTTAGTCTAGATTAGTCTAATACTTGCAGATACAACAATATCATTCTTCCTTCCCCCCCTCTCTCTCTCTATCCCTCCCTCTCTTCCTCCCTTTCCCTTTCCTTCTCGACTTACCATCATCATTGTCATCATTAGTAGCAGCAGCCGATGGACAAATATCTCCCTCATTTACCACCGTGACGAATGTGATTGCGCTAATCTTTGCCATCTTTTATAGGCAAACTTTTCCTATTTTGTCTCTCCATCTTGTGTTCGGTCTTTTCCAACTGCATTTACTGTCCCACCAATGGGTTAGCTTTTTGCTTCATCTGTTGTCCCTTCTCTTCGCTATGTGCCCTGACCATCTTCATTTTTGTTGCTTCACCCTTTGATTCATGAATTATGATAGAGTAATGAGAAGAATTCCATTTACTGGTTTTCAGAGGCATTCATTGTTTACTTAACGTTTGAAGCATAATGCGACTTTGCTCTTCACTCAGTCTCTATTTATACCAATGTTTTGCACTCAGTCATTTTGCTCCTATTACTATTCAACGAGAAAGAAAACCTTTTTCCTGCTTATCATTGCATTATTAACAATATATCCACGTGGCTGTTCCAGTTTCGGCTCCAGTAGTCGATGTTTGAGTCGTCACAAAAGCGTCTTCTTAAAGGTTGGCAATCCCTGCTCAGTTAAAAGACTCGTACAGCACAATCATTCTGAAACACTTTTGGCTTTATGCAGAACTAAACTTACCATTGTTAAGCAGCAGCAACAGCAGCAGCTTTCCAACTATATATCGTTGAATATAGACCTTTCCCAAGATTCGCCAGACTTCTCTTTTATGGGTGTGGTGGAGCCAATACTTTCTGAACTTGTCTAATTCATTACGCCCTCTGATTTTCTACCAGCCACAGTTTCGTTTATGCTCTCTTGGGACCCTCATTGTGAGTTGCGATTTCAAGGAGTTGTCTAACATTTTAGCAACATGACCAGCCAATTGCTATTTGATGATATAGCTGAGTTGAAAATCTTTGAATAACTGAACTGATGAATGGTCGAGCGTTTTCAGCTATTCCTACTGTCCGCCTTCAAGTGCTGTCAATACAGTTTTTCTTTTGCTAAATTTAACGCGTTTCTTGTTTAAGCAGTGCAAAAATTGCTAAATTAGGGCAGGCATTCGGGCAATTTTTGTCCATTTTTAACCGTTTTTAGCATCTATTTGGTGTGTTTTTTGGCAATTTTGGCGCAATCAGCTATTTTCTAATTTAACACTTTTTAGCTTTTTTGAAAGTCAAGCCAGCGCAAAAATATTGTGAAAAAAGTACTTCTTTTATAAGCGCCTTTTATTTATTTACAGTAAACTCTCATTGTAACGGCTCTTATCTTAACATTCACATGCTGTTTTTTGATCCACCCTTCGTAAGGACAACTTAGAGAGAATACTGCTATAACGGAAGTATATTTCTGTTAATAATTATTATTATTGTAATACTTTTTTGTGCTCATTCCTGTAAACTCTTTGTGGAGCCAAGAGCCTCAAACATTCTGTGGCAGTTTCAGTTGTAAGTAGGTTTTTACTGGGTGGAGTTTTTTTTACCTCATCATCTTTGTTTTCTTCATCATTTTCTCCATTTCCCTCTCTTTTTCTCTTTTTCTCTCTTCTTCCCCATCTTCATTTTCATTCTCTACTTCATCTTCTTTTTCTTTTTCATCGTCTTTTCCTTCATCTTTTTCTTTTCTCTCCATCTATTTCTTCTTCGACGTCTTTTTTTTCTTTTCTTCGTCTTTTTCTTTCTCTTCATCTCCCTCGTTATCTTCTTTTTCCTCATTTTCTTCATCTCTCTCTCCCTTTCGTTGTCTTTTTTTCCTTTCTCTTCATCTTTTTCTTCGCTGTTTTTTCTTCATCTTTTTTTATTTCATTTTATTTTTGTTTTTTTCTGATTCCTTCTTTTTCTACTGTAACGAAAATTATTCTCGTCAAAATGAGGACTGAAGACCGCTATGTAATATCTAAAGTCCCCTAACGAGATTTGAATTTATGATTTAATGATTGCCAGGCGTATGTCTTACTGACTGAGCTGAGTTGACAAGTCTAAGGTATCAACGAAAAATTATCTCGCAGATATCCATGGGCCGACTTCTTTCTAATATATATATATATATAGAGTAGAATGGGCATTCACTAAGCAAACACGTTTATGTTTTTGCCCCGTGTGGACTTCTTCAGACAGGGCAGAAACATCGACGTGTTGTGTATCTCCATTCTACTATATCTCCAGCTCTACTCTAAACCAACTTAATATTCAAATTTGAATGTATCATGCACTGTATGAAATATACCCATCATATATTGGATATTGCATTATATTATGTAATGTTATATTGCATCCCTGATTTGTAATATATATATATATATATATATATATATATATATATATATATATTATATTTACAATCCAAAAGTTGGGATAGAGATTGATCCTGCAGCTGTTAGTCTTGTCATTCTCTGTCTCCTTTATCTTCCGTATCTTTTTCTCTTCTAAAACGACGGCCACTATTCCAGCTGCTACTACACTAATACCCCAGTCAGCAGTGTAGATACGTTCCTAAAAAACGCAGCATAATACAAAACATTGCTACACAGGATCATTATAACATAGCATAAATAGATATTTTACCAGATATCATTTGAATATGTGATGTCATTTTTGAGCCTAAACAAGATGAAATGGATTAGTGCTGTGTATCCTATCTGGCAGCAACTTTCTTGAGTTGGTGAAATATCCCTAGGTATCGACATATATCGCTATGTGATTAATTTTTGTGCATGTGTTTGTCATACACATGGTATATTAAGCAAAGTCTACAGTTTAGTTATTTTTTGGACTGTCCTTAATGTTGTTTTTTTTTTTATCTGTACTCATATGCAAAAAAATTAACATTATTAAATTTACTACGAACAATATTTGAAAAAAAAGCTCTGGTGCGAATCAGCGCTGAACAGGATATCAGAAACTGTTAACCACAACTGTCTACATAGGTTTCTTCAGTGTTCAAGTTGGTCCACCTGACTGGCTGACTATGTATGTGTCCCGCAGTCAGGCCACGCTAATGGAGCAAGAAATCTGAAAACTTCAACATTTACTCCTTATTAGTTCAACAACTTCTTTTGGTTTATATACCCCAACCCCCTCCTTGAATGGTTTTATTTGGGTGGTTAAATTCACAATGTAAGTTCCGGCTAAATTGGTCACTGACTAGTTTGCACCCGTTTGTTTTCTTGAAAATTCGAACTTTTCAGGGATCCAACCAACTGCGAAGGAAGTTACCTTATTTAATAGTAACCCCTCATTCCTGTTTTTGAGTAATCACTCCCAACACGTCATGTAACTGGAGGCATTTGTCACGTAATGTGTTTTATTGAATAACCGGCCAGATTTGTCATTTTATTTAACAATGCCCAGCTATCAAATGTTGGGAGGTCGTCTATCTTTTTTTGTGTTTTTACGTATGTTTGTGTGTTTTATAAGTCTCTCATGTGTGTCTGTGTATTTCATGTGTGTTATTTGTGTTTGTATATTTTATGTAGGTTACGTGTGTTTGTGTATCTTATATGTGTGCTACGCGTGTTTCTGAGTTTTATTTGTGTGTTATGTGTGTTAGCGCGTTATATATGTGTGTTATGTGTATTAGAGTGTTTTATTTATGTGTACACTTGTTTACACATTTGTGTGTGCCAGTGTTGAAAGTTGGCATTAGTACTCCACCAGAGAGCTTTTGGGAATGTTCTCTTATTGGGGGGGGGGAGTGAAAAGTTTTTTTTTTTTTTTTTTTTTTTTTTTTTTTTTCAACTTTTTTGAGGGGAATTATCTTGAAGGGTTTGTCAAAAACATCTAGATTCTCCAGTGCCTAGATATTTCTGGATTTTTTTTTTTTTTTTTTTTTCACTCTATTTCAGATGTTTTCAAATGGAAAACTCCAGTGATGTCATAAATAGAATTTATCCTGACCATATTAATTCTTCGATGGAATTTCTCCTTCATTTAACTTTATATTTTGACGCTACGGTTGTTCAGTTATCATCTACCTGGTAAATTTATCATTACTGGATTTATTCGAGTAAATATTTGAAAAGGAGCGCCGTTGCAAATCAGCGCTAAATGGGGTAGCGCTAAGCAGGATATTACTCTATTATTTCAGCTGCTGCTATTTTACTTCTGAACTACAAACCTTTCTGTCTAATCCGCATGGCAAAAAAAAAGACGTTCAGAAGTTCATAATGGCCTCGGGTTATTCACAACTGTTTAGAAGGAAAATCGTGTTTTTATACATAAATAGGTTAAATGCGTATATGTGTTTTGTCACCTCGCCCTCTGAATACTGAGGTCTGGAAGGGACCTGTAACCTCTACTTCCTGATGTACGATTTGTATACAAATGAGGTACGCCCTCCCGGCGTCTTTGAAAAACAAAACAAAACAAAAAAAAGAACAAAACAGTTTAGCAACTCCAACTACTGTCAACTCGCCCAACGTGCCCCAAGCCAACTGTACTGCACATCTTCTTTTACCCTGCGTCGTTAGCCTTCTGGGGCACAGCATTAACTCGATATAAACAGAGGAAGTATGCCATGTGCTTGTTCAGATCAACGAGAGGTGTGCGCCGACGATTAAGATCATGTTGACCCCGATTACTGTCAGGGAAATAAATACATGAATATGTTTCTCTTTTTTTTTTTTTTCTTAAATTTATTTCAAACAGTTTATTCACCTCTGACAACCAAGTTCGAGAGGTATATATAAATTACTTTCCACCTGCCTCTCCCTCCGTCCGTCTGTCTGCTTACACGTTATCTCCAAAAGTTCTCATTGAATTTCAATAAAACATTGTGCATTGGGAAACCCTGAAATGAGGAAAAATTTAAGGGATTTAGGGTCGGATCCAGGAATATCTCTCTCGATTTTGAAATATTTTCCATTTTTTTCCGCTCTTTCTCTCCACACGATATCTCTAAAAGTTCTCGATGAATTTGAATGAAATGTTGTGGAAGGATAGGCCATGTATTAACAAAGAAGTGTTTAAATTTTGGGGCGGATCCAGGTATACTTTTTTTTCGATCTAGAGATATTTCTATTTTTTTTTTTTTTGCTCATGTCTGTGTACACGATATCTCCAAAGGTTCTCATTGTATTTCAATTAGATATTATGGGCTAGGAAATAAATGATGAAATTAGGGGGGGGCAATCGAGGAATTCGTTTCCGATTGATTTAGTACTTGGCGTTGGCAGAGGTAAGAGCTCTCTGAGTGCTTTCTAGTATATTTTGGTGTTATCAAAATAAGACCCATGCAATACAGTGAATTTTGAAATCATGCCTTGTGGTTGAGGTAGTTGTTATTATCTATCAGTGACAGTGTCCAGGGTTTTAGTCCAGATAAGTTTGTGTCCGTTCACTCAGATATTGTAATAGTTTGTAAGTTTGCCTCACATGCAGAAAGTCCTGGTTGCGATTCCCGGTATGGGTGATGTGTGTGGAAAACTCTTCATTAAGACAAATTTCCCGAGAACTCAGCTGCTAAATGAGTACATTATAAGCTATAGGGTGGTGGTATCCCGACAGTGGACTTGCATGCAGCCCAGAGGCTGACTGTAAGTCTCAGCCAGACTTGAGACTTGCAGTGAGCCATTGAGATTATTCTCTAAAGAAGCCTTTTTTAGCCTTGTGTCAGATTATGCAGAGGGACAGCCTTCCTTGAAAATCAGCATTTGATTTCCTGGTGTCTTTCCTAGACTCGGATACCGACCTCTGTCACCAATGGAAAAAAAATAACTGCATTTGGTTTCAAAATGAATGACCTGTCCTGTCCCTACAGACACTGGAATGCCCCCCGCTCACTCCGATGCGCGCATTCGGGAGATGTGCATGGTGATCCTGTGATACCCAGTTGTCAGAATCCCCCTCTCGGTCATGCTGATTTAGTCTAGATGAAAGTAGAAAGCATCAGCTGAGCTGCAGGAGCTGCCGGGAAGATATCCCATTGGGTGTCAAATTTGGAATCGGGATTATCTTTCTTCCAAGGCTAGAGAGCTCAATCCACCCTCCTTATTCACCCATAGCTGAGAGCAAAGAAATGGATTCATGCCTTTCCCAATAGTACCATTTTAACATAGATGAAGCTCATCTTTATAACATCTGATATTATCTCCTTCTGTGCCTGCCCCCGAGTAAGAATTTAAATCATCTAAATAAACCACATAACCAAAACAGCAAGAATATCACAAGGAGTACTGCTGAGTTATTGAGGGGACTTGCTGCAACTTGATCTCCAGACAAAGCCTCAAGACACTTGTGGTGGATAAAAACTCAGTGATTATCAATACATATAAATAAAATAGTCACTAAGTTTGTTTGTATTTTTTTTATGTTAGTTAATCTGTCTGCTCGCATCACCGTGGCGTATGTTTAACTCTTTTCTTCCTTTTAAATCTAATTAAAGAGAGCAATCTAATTAAAGACGATCTATGTGACTGAATGTGGCCATCAGCTAAAGTGTGATTGACTTCTGTTGCTATGTATTCGTTTTCTGTGTCTGTGTGTAAGTTTGTCAGGAAATATAAGCTTTACGCTTTTCCTCTTTTTAAAGCTGTAGCTGTGTCTGTGTGTAAGTTTTCAGGGAAACTTGAGTTTCACTCTCTTCGTCTCTTTAAAGCTGATTAAAGATATGAAGAGAGACTTATGTGACTGACAACGATGTTTATAAATAGATATATTCTGAAATATCAAACTATGCATTGATAACGTAAAAGAACACGTCATTTTTATGGGTATTGTGATAGACTTTATTATAATTTACGAGCTGTCAGCTTGTGACGTGAAAAACGATAGAAAAGAAGGGATAATGCAAACACAGCGAATATAAAAAAAAGGCTGGTGCTCTGTAGGTATGCGCATGTCCGTCCGCTGGCTGCTGATAATATAACTACAACTAATACTGCTGTAGTTGCTGATGTCTTAATTTCGTTTCTTACCTAAAATGAATACATTAATTTTAGTTAAAGATACTTTCGCTTGATTTTTTAATTGTTGTGTGAATATACTTGAACGAAATAAGGCTTTTGGTATACCGTTATACTTTTTCAGCGTGGGGGTTCAATTTGCTATGTATCTTCATGCTACATTGATCACTTAGTTTTTGTCCAGCAGCATTCACACACTGAACATTTTGCAAGTATAGATTTTTTTAGGGATCACTGCCCAACAGAAAGCGAGAAAAGTAACTTATCCATAGATCGTCCCCCACTCAAAATGTTTGGTTGATCATCCCCAACACGATATGCTGTCAAAAGACGTTGATTACGTGACAGTTTATATTGAGTGTTTTGATCCTTTTCTGATCGATATTTCCAGTGATGTTATTGATATCGTTGACTTGCTACGAGGACGATATACTTATATTTCGGTAGATAAGACAACCCCTGAAGCGCGAACTTAACACTGTTAAAGGTCAGATACAAAATCAGTGATTAAACTGGGAGTTAGAACTATGAAGTTTGGTTGGAAACAAAATATGATGGAAGCTGATAAAAAAAAAATCCCTCAAAAAAAATCCTTGATGTGACAAAAAACATGTAACGGGATCAATACATCCCGTCTAACAAGGCAAAAGAATTTTAGGATCTCTTTCAAAACTCCCTGAAGGTTATAAATTCCCAAAGGAGACCCTGTGACGAAGAAGCCGAATCCTTCTGATAAAAACAGCAAAGATGAGAATGTAAATCCGGAGAATCTGCAGAATAATGTATTAGATTAAAGACATAATTCAAAAAGCTGAAGTTGATATGTCTGGGAAAGTTGTACGGTCATGGTGCCTTGTGTGGTAATCGGTTTTTCTTGGTGAAATTATATCTGATCCGGTGTCATGTTGAATGTGTATATACGGGCCATTTTTGCTGATTGATGCGTATATGAACTGGTTAATAGGCGTTGTAATGTATGTATTAGATTAGGGAAATGAATCAGAAAAGTCGTTGATATGTTTGAGGCTGTGGCTGAAGAGACGTATTAACTTCGACTTTTCTGATTCATTCCTCTCAATATACATTTGTGTGTGTGTAGTAAAAATGCACGCCCGTTTTAAATCCGTTCGAATTTTTCTTCATCCGTCGTTGTCCTTTTTTTTTCTTTTTTTTTTTCAGTCTATTTAGGGAAGTTTGTCTTTTGTTTTTCTTTGTAGACTAATTGGGGGGAAAAAGTTTAGGAAACACTACTGCGTCATTTATTGAACGTTTTCAAAGTTGAACAAATTCTGAAATCCACGTCTGCCTCAAAATCAATGCATTGTATTGATGGAGCGGTTGGTTGTGGGGATTTAGTTCGAGAAAGAGAGAAAAACAGAGCGAAGGATGAATAACTGTAATAAGAAGATTAGCCGTACCGAAACCGGCCGATGTCTTACTTTGTTTTACGTGATGTTATTGGTGTTCATGCCGAAGATTAAGAGAGGACAATTGTTTGTTCAGGCCATATTACGGTTGGAGAGACTTGATGCTCTGTGTGTGTATGCGTATGTGTGTATGTGTTTAGACTTGATTGACAGAGATTCCTATGGCTGGTTCCGGGGATGAGAATGTTTGAATATTTCTAATGGAACCGTTCTTAGAATACGATTTATTTAGCTCCCAGTGCAACTCATTGAAAATGATTAAACATATTTCCCCAAATACCTACATAAAAAGAAAGGTTTCTATAAACAGTTTTTGGTTTCCGAAATATCAATCTGAATTTATGTGGTGCCTTATTTAAACGCAGCAAAATTATTTTCAATGAGGATTTCTGGGCTTTTTCCATATGCACTTTTTTTTTCTTGGGAAATTCTGTTTGGGTTTATTTCATGTGATTGTTAATATATCCAAACGATGCTCTGGACTAGGCAGTAATATCATAATTTACAAATAAAGGAAAATTTTTTTCTTAATTTTTTGCGCAGAATGTTTTCCAAGTTTTACACGATTCTTTCGTTCTCGTCTTGATTATACCAAATCAAATACCAAAAGTGAATGACTATCAAAATCTGCACAAATCTTATTATAATTCACCAAATATCTGCTCATATCTATATCATCCCATAACTAAAGGACGACTAGAGCTATGGCTGCCAACATTTCTATTGTTACTGATGGGACCTGGAGTATGTTCATAGTATACAGATTTTTAACGAAAGGTTCGCTTTACAATATAAGTATAATGCTAACCTGCATCCTTAATTGGTGTCCGTCAGGATAGCTCAATTAGTTGGATTTATCTTTTTAATTGTATAAAGTAGACTTCTAGCTGAAAATTCCGCCTGGAGATCGAGTTTTCAGTTGATATTTACAAAAAAATTGAATTATCTGCGTCCAATATCAAATGCCCTTTTTGAAAATTTCTTATAAGATATATTTGAAGCTAAATAACTCCAATCACACGGACTTCACTGATTATAGAGACTTTCTTGAAATACGTGGTTGATAGAGAATTGAGTCGCAGCAGAATAGCCTTCTATAGATATAAGGAACCTATTTACGTGTCTTCAGACGACCATTTTAAAATGTTGGTTTATTTCGAAGCTACAGACCAGAACCAACGTATGCAAGTAGATCATTATGAGACCAAGTGATGTATAAGTAGCGAACAACATTAGATTATATGACATTTGCATATCTACCTGAACCTTCATTTCATTCATACATCTTTCTTGTCTTTTTAAAGAAAAGAAAAACAGAACAAATGACGTTACGCTCCTTTCATTAATTCATTAGCGCCACCCAGAAAGATGTCTGTTCTTTCACCTTCCCTTTTTCGCCTTCTCTGTCAGGAGAACTAGGAACAAACACAACATATACACTGTGTTCTCTCCATCATCCTATCAATATAATCAACATAACGGAAATTTTCGACATTCAATCGGGACTTAAAACTATAATGACTGAAACTCCAGTCATCCGCAGGTAGTGGGATAAAAGCTCTGAATAAGACGTATCTGCGATCAGATGTAACTTAGTCGAAGTATGACTATACGATAATCAGTTTCTTTCTTTTATTATTCATATTTTCAAGATAAAGAGCTTCTATGCTGGGTAGTCCCTGTAGTGATAATGTTATAATCCACTCATATCATGATTAACAATGTGCAGATGTCTTCTGTCGCACTAAAGAACGTAAATGACGGAGTAAAACAGAACGTCATTCATGCAACTGATGATGTAAATTGAAATTCCATTCACGTTCTAACGACGTAATAAAAAAGCTGGATTTGAAGAATAAGAGAAAAGAATAAGTAAAGAAAGTAAAAACAAAGATTTGTGGTCAAAAAACGCTATTCTTTAAGCTCGATGCAATGGAAATATCTATTATCCACGTCTATGAAATGCAATGTGAATAGAAGGCTATTCCCCAAGCTCATTGTAATGCAAATCTCTATAATCCACGTATATAAAATGCAATGTGTATAGGAGGCTATTCTCCAAGCTCACCGCAATGCAAATCTCTATTATCTACGGGTATGAAATGCAATGTGTACAGGAAACTGTTCTCTAAGCTCACTGCAATACGAATCCATAATATTCCTGTATATAAAATACAATGTGTATTTGAAGGCTATTCTCCACACTCACTGTAATGCAAATCTCTATTATCCACGTCTATAAAATGCAATATGTCTAGAAGGCTTTTTCCCAATCTCACTGCAACGCTAATCTCTATTATCCGCGTATATAAAATGCAATGTGTATTTTCCTATTTCTATATGCCGTCATTTTTGACTGCACTGGTAAACAAGTGATGGAATAAATATAATATCGATTTTTCAAATATATTCTCTCTCGAAATATACAAGATGATCTCTAAATTCATGTATATGATATTATCCGTGCTGACCGTAAATTCATGTAAGCGAAATTATGAGTGAACGTCTTTTACAAATGTAATAATTTATTTAGAAATAGTTCAAATAGTTCTAATCATGTGTGTTGAATACGTTTTATATTGAATGAGTAAACCTACAGACTTTGATCATTCTAAATGTTCTCTTTTGAGTTATTTTGAAGTTGCAGACGACTTATCTTGTATTGCACACACACACACACAAACACTCACACACGCACACTCACACACACTCACACACACACATGTATACATATTAAATTTAGAAAAAAACAACATAAGAATGGACGATGAAGCCTTGGAAAAGTTCAAGAATATGTTTACCTAGGTCAGGCGATAAAGCTAGAAAAGATTACGCAAATTCAATAAGACGGCGCATAACGATTGTAAAACGTAAAATATTAAATCAGTGCATAATACCATATATATATATATATATATATATATATATATATATATATATATATATATTACAGTCAGGGCTTTTGTGCATGGGTATGTTTGCCGATGGGTGAGGTATAGTCTTTGGATTTGCGTTGTAAATATAAATTTATTTCATAATTGCTATTATTTTTCTTTTAATCCTGGGCTTTGCCGAGTACATCTGCTAGTTTCTCAGAAATCGTCTACTTTTTGCTGGGAAGAGTAGTTCTAGTTCCGGATAAATTCTAGTTGAGTAAAGAATTATTAGATTATTCGATCGTTGTGAATCATCGAAAAGTATTTTGATGTTTTTCATCTACTTTCTTGTAAAAAAAAAAAAAAAAAAAATGCCCGAAGCACATGTTTCTTAGTCAGATTCAAAATACTTGTGTCGGACAATGCATATGTATATATCAAGCATCCGAACATATATATACTAAGATCTTAATAGAAATTTATAAAAAACTCACTGGACAACAGTGTTGCAATTCGAAGTCTCGATAGTATCTGAGTCACTAGAATCGAGCATGAGATCACGTGAGGTCTTAAGATCGTGTGTATCTCGTTGGATATACTGGGTATCTGGGCCCCACCCCACAAAGCAGGCTTATGGCAGAATCAATGAAGAAAAGGCGTGCCATCAATTTTGAAAACAAGTATTCACATTTCGTCAACCACAATATTTTGACAAATGCATGTGTTCTGTCAAATCGATGCTATTGTCAAATAGGCGAAATTTCTTTGTAAAGGATGTTTCGATTTTACTTTGATCACGTAAACTTTCGTTTGTAAAAAATAGTTGCTTTTTTATCCTTGTTTTGATTAAATGAAATTTTGATCAAATTAATACTACTTGATTATCAATTTTTTTTTTTTTTGTAGAAATGTGTCAAAACTCCGTCAATTGGGCAATGTCGTTGATTCGGCGTGATATATGTACAATATAGAGGTTTAGATAAATAAGTATGTGTCATAGTATCTTGGTTGTGCCACATGTAATTACTTTGCCCTACTATGGTCGATTTATGCCGTGGTCCAGTTACATACATACTTCCATAATGTAACCCGGACGCAAGTCGAGCCACTGCCGTGATTGCAAAAATCAGCCACTCATACTGTGTCACACAGTCAGGTCGAACGTGATTGATTTCTGGCTTGTTCGTGAAGTCCTTAATAAGCAACGAAGTGAACAATGTCTCTGCATGGTGGGATATTTCTAAATATATGTCGACCAAAGTTAGTAATGTTTGTTTACGAGAGAATGAATGTTGTTGATTAAACCTAAACAAATAGCAGCGACATTGTCCAAAGATTAAGTGCGCTAATTAACGAAACACACACACACACACACGTTTGTACATTTATATATATATATATATATATATATATATATATGGGAGAACTCATGATTAAACGCTGCCGGTATTGGTTTTTCTATCCATTCTAGGAAGCTAGCAAGCAACATACAAATCTCCATGTATATGAAAACAGAAAAACACACTTGTATGAATACATATATATATACATATGCATTGATAGATTCATAAGTAGGTCCGTATGCATTTGTTCATCCATATATATATATATATATATATATATATATATGTATATATATATATATAAATACTGTTGGTGTCTCAACCTATCGGGGGTTTAAATAAGCAACTAATTAGTCATGAAAACCGATAAGAAAGAAAAATGGAGAGAAGCAATTTTGTTTTGAGTCCCCAAATGTTCTCAGATGAGATTCTCATAAAGACACTAATGAACTATATTCAGAAAATGGTCATTTATGCTCAGATTTACTCACTTCCTACTTATATATATATATATATATATATATATGTATATATTGTAGACATAGATGTGTTGATTTCTATGTCTACATTGTCCATATCTACAAATGTTCTTTCCTAACATCGAGTACCCTCCCCACATAGATGAATGAACTCTCAATCACAATCTCTCTCACCACTCTCTCTCTTTTTTACGCTCTCTTTTTCCCTTCAACTATTCCCTTTCCATCCCCCTCAATCCCTCTTTCTTTTTCATCATCTTTTTTTCATAATCCTCTCTTTCTCTTTCTGTCTCTCTCACTCTCTCTTTGCCTTTCAATCACCTTTTCTCTCTCACTCTCTCTCCTTTAATTCTATTCCCCCTCTCTCATTTTTATTCTTTCCCACTCCACTATTCTCGCTCGGGGGATGGACACCAAAAACAGCGCTCCCTCAATCTCTCTATACTACTAACATTCTCCATCTCAACAATTCTCTGATTAGAGAAAAAAGCCAATATGTCTAAATACCCATCGAATATGATCTCAAAACTGGTTGAATTTAAAAGACGTGTCGAGGGAGCTTCTAGACACCTCCTCTAAGAGCAGACAGTCCTACATTCAGTAACTTCTTTCTTTAGTACTACACTTACAGTCAAGGAATAAATAAACATGTAACTGTATGTGATTTTTTTCGTATCTATTGTAAATGTACAATGCACTTATTTTAATGATTCGATAGATAAATCAATAAAACAAGGCTTATCATTTTTTATCTTAAAATATTTATTTTTATTTCTAATAATGATAATAATAACATGAATCAGATAGTGTGCACACACATATGCAAATATATATATATATATATATATATATATATATATATATATATATATATATATATATATATATATTCTTAATCTGTCTTCTCTTTCCCTATCGTTCCTTCGGTAGAGATTATTTTCTGGTCGTTCAGCAAGTGTAAATTTGAGACACGCACCTAGTCTCACAGGACATGTCAACTTTTATTGAAGATTCAAATTCCTCGTCAGGGAAAAAACAAACTGATCCCATATTTCTCATTTGATGACATTGTTTTCGGCCAGAACTCTGGATTTCTACCTATCCAATACGACTCTCTCTTGTCCGTCCACTCTCATTATCCGGCACCTTTTGAATCTGCCATCATTAGTTTATGGGTTTGTCACAAGAGCTTTTCAATACAGTTGCAAAATAGATTTCTTTTAAAGTTAAATTATAGACATTAGCTTCAACCAAAAGATTGGCCCTCAAACCGAGAACCATATACCGTTCACAGGAGAGAATTATGTTCAACATCACTCGGATAGATCACAAAACAGCACAGTATATTGAAGAGAAAAAACAGGTTTCAGAGATATCATATAATCCATTAGAATACACAAATGACAATGGGAAGGTCATATTGCAAGAATGACAGACGACAACTTGACATCACGACCCACAATATGGATCCCCAGAGATCATATGCGAAACTGTGGCTAGCAAAAGAGAAAAAGTAGATAGGTTCAGGAAGTATTGGTTACGTGATGATCATGATAGAAAGGTCTGGCGAATCTTGAGGGAAGATTTATGTCCAGTTACCATAATTTCCTGAGACGTAGATGCATATACACACAAGCTGACCTGCACTAACGCAGACCAGGTCAAAAATGTCGAAAATGTCGGCTCCTACTTCATCGTGGAGGATTAAATTTACGCTCAGACCGTTGATAACATTGTGTCGATGCTAACGTTGCTTACTTTGACTGATAAAGTCGTGATTGAACCTTGTTGTGGCGTTTATGAAGTTCGTGATTCAAAACAGCCGTTTATTTTGTTCCAGCCAGATATTATGCAACAACGAGGTGTCCGCCCCCCTGTAGACTGTTATAGCCATGTCATTTTTTGGAAGGGGGAGCAAATTTTCAGAGATTGGCGATGAAAATGTATATTTGGTTTTTCATCTTAGTAGCACTCCTATTACCAGCGGATAATGGTTTCTTAATATGGGGACATTGGTTGGGCTTACATAAAACAATTATACTGCACCATTATCCTTTATTGTTTGTAAGGTTCCAACTTTCAAACACTGTCGCTCAAAATGAGAAGGACAGATCCATGGGTGGGGGGAAAAAGCTCCCTTTGCCTACCTCACCCCCTGAGCAGACGCCCATGGTTATGTCATTAAGTCAATGGCGATAAAGTTTTAATCCTGTAGACCATGACGGTTTTGTAGATCCCGGATGCTCTGCTTATATGGCATTAATATTTGATCAACCTTTTGTCATTTCTGTATTTCCAATGTAATAAACCTTCCATACTTGCAATCACTCGGTCGTATCGTGATTCTACCATCAAACGATTTTGTCCAGCGTTGCATGAAAAACTGGGATACAAAATACCAGTTCTTTGTAGTCACCCGAGAATTGTTGATTTGTTTAGGTCGAAGCATGGGATATGAATATTTCAGAGCAGGGAAATCATTCTCTTGATCCTGTCGGCAATGATTTTTTTTAGAATCTACTGGTTAGTAATTTACTCACTGTCTCCCTCTCTTTACATATATATATATATATATAATTAGATATTCTTCGCGGGACAATCATAGAATTGATTTTGGTTCAGTTTCAGAGTCCATTGCTTCAAATGGTGGGTAATAGATACTTTTAATAGCAATATTGTTACCTCCAAGTGGAATAATCCATTGTTACGGGCATAGAAACAGAACACCTCACTGTTCATCACACACACACACACACACACACACACTTATATATATATATATATATATATATATATATATGCTCATACAAACTTCTCATCTTGTGATGCTGAGAAAACCTTTTTGACAATTTTTATACACTGTCCTGAAGTATCCTTTACCATCTATCGTTTTTAATCCGATCAGTGTCATTTCAACGTGTTATCTTCTAGCAATTTTATCATTCAATTTTTGGATATTGTTGTTATTGAAATTTATTCATACTTGTATTTCATTTTTGTAATTTTACTTTTTAATGTGGAATTTGTCATTATTGTTATCATAGCCCTGTTTCGAGAGTATTCAAAAACAGTACAGGTTTCTTACTAAAGCACTTCCCGTCATATTCATCTGTATTTTCATGAATGAAACGACTCCACAATTTTGATTTGTTTTAAATCGAAAATACTTTCTATTAGTGTGGATGCAGGTTTAAGCAAATTTATCTACATGAATTATTTTTATGCGCGTTACAGATAAATGCAGATTAAATTTGATGTCAAATGTTTATTCATGTTTATATTTATGCAATAAAATATTAATTGTAACATGGTATATTGTTTTAGAGTGGTGTAGGCATACATTTGTTACATTCGTATAAACATGTATTTGGAAAGTAACACTTATTTTGAGTAAGTTTCTAGCATTTCATAGGGTTTTGGAGAGATTCGAATTATATAGTATAAGTAAGGTTTCTTCTGACTTAATATACGTATACATAGAGAAAAAAAGGGGGAAAGAAAATGGATAGAATTGGGGAGAGGGTAGATTGGGATAGAAAAGGTAGTAGATAGATATTTACAATGCTTAGCTCAAGATAGCATGTCCAAATATTTGAAAGGGTAGGGAAATTGTACTGCACAGAATTTCCAGGCAGAGAAAGCCTGCCATGGAAATCAGCCTTCGAAATCGGTCTTCACCGGGTCTTGAACATCGACTGATGGCACCAGTAAAAAATAAGCAAGTATTTCTATAAGTTCACAGGGCATTGTTATGTATAACACATGTCTATTATTAAACAATGACACCAAATCTGACAGTATTGAATATAAAACAGTTCATTAATAATAATTGATCTTGTAAGATTATGTATCCGTACTCTGTATGAGGCATCGTTGTGTTGGGTGGCAAATTTCAGTCATATCGGCTGAGTGTTTTAAGACAGGATAGAAGACAGGTTTCAAACTTAGGAACATGCATTTATTCAAAGATTGGATGAGGGTGTTTTTAGGATCGAATTTACATTTAGATAATCACAGCCTACAATCGAACAACTGAAACGTCAAAATTTGAAGTCATGTAAAAAATTCAATCGAAGGATAAATATGGTCAGAATAAACTACATTGGTGACATCACTGGCGTATTTCACTGGAAAACATCTAAAATAGAGTATAAAAAACGTTGTGGATCTAGATGTTATTATCAAACCTATCAGAATAGGACCCCAAATAGCAAAAAAAGAATCTTTTTCCAAAAATTAAAAATGTAGAGTTTTAAAAAGGGCCTAATGGAGTACCGATACCAATTTTTTTAAGTTTGTAAATGAAACAGTGTTGCCAGGAGTACTTGAACGCACAAACACATGCAAATATAAAAAAGGTTATAACGCTTCTCCATATTTGATGGCTACGGCTGTTCAGTGTATATTTCCACACTGTGTGTTAGCGAAGATTTGGTGAGAGGGAGGTTTTGCTGGGATAGAATTAAAACCTAATTGAAATTGATTGAAATGTTATAGAAATGAATAAGTAAATAAGTAGAATTGTATTTGTGCAAGATTAGATTTAAGACGGGGATAACTAAACATCGTTAAAATGTAAATTCAACTAACAAATAAATAAGGTTTAGCGTGTTTGTGTTTGTTTGTGGGGGGAGTGGCGAGTCGATTAGTTTTATGGGACTGTGTTGTTGGGGTATTATCGATTTTTCTGTTGTTTATTTGTTGTTCTTCTTTCGTTTTTTGGATTTTGTGAAATTTGAATCTTTTTAGCGACAAATGAAAGAAAAGAAGTGATTTGTACAACCATCAGTATCTTGATATGAAAGTTTCATTCTCTGACCAATGTAGAGTTTTTATCTAATTCATTTGATTTCTTCAGCTGGTGTGCCGCTTATGATGTCTATTATATATTTCTGAATGTGCAGTCATACAATGGGGTTTGACTGTGCTAGACTAAAGAAAGCTTACTTGACAAAATGAGGGTGGGGGCTTCAATTCTTTTGAAGAATTAGGGAGATTGAATTACCACCCTTCCTCAACAGTTAATCACCACACGCTTTGTCTCGTTCTTATCTGCAGACATCAGGGTGTGCTTCTGACCTGTTTCTACTCGGTGCAATTGAGATTGCTTTCCAGAGAACAGATAACCAATCACAAGACTACTGTTACTTTTTATTCCATCTCTCACCTGATACGCCAATATCACATGCTTATTGTATTGATCGGTTATTACATGATATTATTGATATTTAGGGAGCATACCCTGGGGTTGGTAGAAATAAGAGAGTGTTGCTTGGAATAAAGAGATTTTTTTTCGCTTGAGTATTCAAAAGAGAAAGTCCCCTCGGAGTAAGAGGCAAAAAGAGTGCAGCAATAGAAACTGTATCGTGACCAACGTCTTTTGGCAGAATGCCCTGTTGGGGGTGATCAATTATAGAAATGGAAATAAGGGTGATCAGTGAATAACTTACTTTTCTCGACTTTTGTTCGACAGGCATCACTAAAAAAATGATCCCTACATTGAAACAAAAGAAAACAAACAAACAAGCGGGAAAGCCAGCGGACACAAAGTAAGGGACTAATTTAGCATAAACTTCCTGTTGAAAATTGATCCCTCCCTTTGAAAATCTATTGCTTGGGAGCTGAAAACAAAAAATGTTAACATCATCTGAATCATCATTATTATCATAATCATCAGCCTTTTATCGACCTTCCCTAGAATTCGCCACACCTCTCTATCATGGGGGTCTCGGTGCCAGTACTTTCTGAATTTGTCTAGTTTGTCTCTCCATCTTGTATTCTGCCAACCTCGGTTACGCATGTGATCTCTGGGGATCCATGTCGTGAGTAGTAATGTCCAGATGTTGTCTGACATTCTCACAACATGACCAGCCCATTGCCATTTGAGTTTTTTTTTAATGGATTCCTGTTTTCTCCCAGATATAAGGTGCTGTCTTCGGGTCTCTTCATGTGAGGTTGAGCGTGATTCTTTCATGTGTGCGTTGCATTGGTCTCAGTTCGAGGGTCAGTCTTTTGGTTAGTTTCCATGCTTCAGCTCCATAGGTGACTCATAAGAAGACAAATTGGTTGTATACTCTTCTTTTTAGGATCAATGAGATCTTTTTGATCTTGAAGGTTGAGTTTGCTCTGCCGAAAGCTTGCCAACCTAGAGGGATTATTCGCTTGATTTCTTCTTCTTTTGTAAGTTTATGGAGATTTGTTGTCCTTAGTAGTTATTGTGATCAACTTTCTCCAGTTTTGCGTCTCTTATGATTTATTCGTTTCTGTTTGCTGTATATCATTATCATCAACCGCAGCAGGCTTTCGGTGCCCGTCGGTGGAGGTGGACGTTCCCTTGGGATTTGCCTTTTCATAAAATATTTCAGATCATTAGAGGTTTTTCTCTGTTCTGTTTCTTATAAACACATCTTGTACACTACACACACATGTATATACCTATGCATAAATCATACCATA
The DNA here is from genome assembly GCA_963457665.1 of Thysanoteuthis rhombus. NCBI lineage: Eukaryota > Metazoa > Mollusca > Cephalopoda > Oegopsida > Thysanoteuthidae > Thysanoteuthis > Thysanoteuthis major. The sequence continues at coordinate 3,063,698 of OY735198.1, forward strand.
TTTAGCACTGATTATATTATTTCCTCTTCTTGGGTTTCATTGAGAAAACATAATAAAGAGTAAATGACAAAATTTTCAGCCCTCTAGCTCCATAGTTGCGGCCTGTACGCACGATACATTCTTATGCATATAGCCAGCAACTGGGCCAGTCAGCCAGCTAGTCGGGCCAACTTGAGAACAGAAGGAACGTTTTTTTACTTTTTTGGTGACAGTTTTAGTTGACGGTCTCCCCAATATCCCTCAGTTCAAAGCGATTCATTATGCGAACCCCGATTTCTCCCCCGTTTACACAGTGTCGATTTTAACATACCAATACGTGGACAGGCGTCAGATTACACGTCACTTGGCAACCGGGTTTTTCGTTGTCATCAATCTGCGTGAAGGAATGTTGGGAGGCGTCAACAAGTCGACTCGTTTTAGCGACCGAAAAAGATTTATAAATAAGGCAAGTGCGTGATTTAGAGCAGTTTTTATCTCGGGGAAAATCACCTGCTTTAAAGGGGTCATATATGACTAGCACATGTAACTGATTGACCCCTATCAAGTTTGACTGTGGGTGTAACAGTTTGTTTTTTAGTTTTTTGGGGTTTTTTTTTTACTGTTACCCTCCGCCGCCTGGGTAGATAAGACAGTTATTTCGCATTAAGCTAAGTCTGGCACAAGGCTAGAGCATTTGTGTTCTTTGTAGGCATCGGACGTAGTAGACTGATTATGTCATTGGCAGACTGGGCTTGTCATTCCTACAGGGAAAATGTGTGAAAGGACACACCCAACCCCAAAATTTAGTCGATTCCGTTCGTGTATTGGTCGATTTTTGATTGATGGACCTGAGATTATTCATTTGTATGCTTTTTTTAAAAATGCATAACATTATTATTATAGTTTTGTATCCGACTAATATTCTCCACATACTTTATACTCTCATATGACAGCAATACACCATCAAAAGAGTCACGTCTTTAGCTTTAAACTGTTAAATTCTACAAGACAGATTATATGTTACACTAGGATGTACCCATCAGAAATGACGGAGTTATTTATGTGTGAATCGGCATTGAGGAGCCTAAAGCTATTTCATTAGTAATTTATTCTCAATGGTTCAAGTATACTATTTTCTCAAGTTCCAACTCTTCACAAGTTCTTTTAATGAGTGATGATCAGACATTAAGTCTGAAGAGATTCTTTGGCGGGATTTTTATTGTTATGTCATAATAGGAAAGTTAATCAATCAATGAGATAAATTCATTTGAGCACTAGCGAATAAACAAATAGATAAAGAGCATAAAAGCTCATTATTATATGGTATTATATAATTCATGAAATCATTATCATAGTTTACACATATTGCTATAGTTATCGGCTTGCCTGTGTGGCTCATTGTTTTTTTGTTTTTCTATTGCTTTTTTTGGTTTTTTCTTCTAATTTCTTTCCTGTTTCTTGTTCTTGAATTAAGGTTTCTGCAATCTTAAAGTTTTATTAAGTAACCTACACGTTGAAATTTGCATCACAGAACCGGAAATGAAATCGAAACTGGTTCAAATTTAATTATTGTATTACAGCAATAAACAATCCTGTCAAAAACAAAAAAGATTTTTAAAAAAACGATTGTGAAAAAAATAATAAAACACTCTCCACTAAGCAAGGACATTTTCAAAGTGAATCTTTTTCTCAGAGAGCATATGTACTAATCAATAAACTGCCATCAAAGAAAGGGCTTAACTTGAAGGGTCTCACCGATTGGCCAATCTGACGCTTGGAAGACCGGTTTGGTAATCATTGCAGAGCAACATGTATCTTATTAGATATTTATTAAGCTTTTCTTGGTCGGGCACAGGGTTACAATACTGGAGTACGTGGAGGAATTTTGGTAGACATCAGTTTACTCCTTGTGGCGACCGAGGAAGATTTATAAATAAAGTAAGTGCGTGATTTAGGGCTGATCTTATCTCGGGGAAAATCTCCTGCGTTTGGAAGGGTCATATGGCCAGCATATGTAACTGATTGGCTCCTATCAAGTTTGACTTTGGGTGTAACAGTTGTTTCTTTACTATCAACCTCTGCCTGGGTAGATAAGGTACTGGATCACCGCAGCCCCACAACTGGCCCGCCCGATCAAACAGCCAAGTGGGCTACAGATACTTCTTTCTTAGCTTGTCTGTGTTTCTGGGCGCACCTGGTCACATTTTGGGGGCTACAACCTTGTAAATTTTCACGATTACACTAATAGGCACCATATAAAAAAAGTTTATCTTACTTTTTCAAAATGTGCTTTCGGGGGACTTCTCCATGACCTCCAACCAATCCTGGACGAACTGAACGAAAAAAAACAAAAAAGTTGGCCTTCACCTGAACTCCGGCAAAAAAAAAGTCTTGTATTGCCAAAAGTTCGGATATAAACGCCAAACTTTTAAAATAAAAAACACAAAGCTGGAGAAAGTAGACCACTACATCCACTTAAGACAACAACTCTCCATGGAGTCCACAAAAGAAGTCAAGCGAAGAATCACTCTTGGATGGCAAGCCTTCGGCAGAGCAAGCTCAACATTCAAGAAGAAGAGAATCCCATTTGTGTTGAAAAGAAAGGTATACTACAAATGCATCCTCCCGATAGTCATCTATTGAGCTGAAATATTGGACCAAAACAAGAGACAAACCCTCGAACTGATAAGCATGCAACGTGCATATGGGAGAATCATGCTCAACCTTACATGGAGAGATCACAAGTCAGCACAGTATATAAGGAAGAAAACTGGGGTCAGAGACATCATAGAATTAATTGGAAAACTGAATGGCGAGGGGCTGAACATGTTGCAAGAATGTCAGACATCTGCAGGACATCACTACCCACAAGAGGGATCCCCAGAGTTCAAATTCAGAACCGACGCCAGCAGGATATGAGATAGAGGGACGAACTAGACAAGTTCAGAAAGTATTAGCTCTGCGACACCCTCGATAGAGAGGTGAAGCGAATCCTTGGAAAGGTCTATGTTCAACGACTGACGATAAAAAACAAACGATGATTAGATGGTCATTTTTGACCAACAATACCCATAAAAGATCTATTTTTAAATTTAAGTAAGATGTTTTCTATGATTAGTTCTGGTACACGCGCAGACTCTGATGCTTCATTTATGCAATGTACAGGTATTTATTATCTAGCTTACTTGGATTAGAGTACTCTGAGAGCAACAAACACAGTTGATAGGTTATGTATACTTGCTTGTTAACCACTGCCATGTAGAAGGTGACTTATCATATATCTGTTTAGCTAGGCTTAGTCGGGCACAAGGCTACCGAAGTAGAGCTTTCTATAAGGATCGTACGTTTTACCCCGGAGGTTTTGAAATTTTGAAAATTCAATGTTTTCTCTATCTCTTCCTTTGCCATGTAACCCCGTAAAAGATGCTCGTCCACAGAGAACGTTCTTTTTAGAATGTTGAGTGCAGATATCGATGGTATACGATTTCATGTCATTAAACCAACGTTGTTAGGGCCTCTTCCTCTTTTACTTTGAAATTTTCCTTCCATACATACTTTTCCTAGCCCTTTCGGTCTGCGTTTAGCCAAATAGTTTCAGCTTCTTTTTTCAGGCAAAATGTTATCGGGTGTAGGTTTGTGAGTTTTCTAAGATGACTAATGTTTATCTTGTCTAACGTTGGTTGAGAGGTGACGAAGCGCATCATGTGATTTCGAAACACTTCAAACATTTGCAGAGATCTTGGCTTCTACGTGGAGCAGTCCAGACTGTTGAATACAACAGGCATATATGTTGAACAACCGTAGCCATGAAAGATGGCATAGGGATTTATCCATGTGCGCGCGTTTGTTTATGTAATTGAGTGTTCCAGCACTCCTGGCCATGCCGTTTTGTTTTCAGTCGAGAAAATTGGCATCAGCCACTTCAAAAAACGCTTTTTAAAAATTTTTTTGAAAAAACCCCAAAACAAACCTTTTTTTAAAAACCTTTTTGAGGCTTTTTTTTTTCATGACAGGTTTGTTAATAACATCTAAATTCTCCAGAATGCAGATGTCTCTAGACGTATTTTTAATCTCTATTTCAGATTTTTCTCTTGGAAAACGCCAGTGATGTCATGATTAGAATTTATTCTGATCATATTTATATATAAAGAAAATATTATGGCGGACTCCAATGTGTAGTATTAGTTATTGTTTCTTAGACAGTGATTAATGAACTAGAACAATAAGCAACCTTTCCATTTAAATATATATAGGCCGACCGTTGGCTCCTCTTTCGTTCACTACTTTCCTTTCAAATAGAGGAAGGTGCAGTCCTTATCACACAGTGATATTTTCTAGACAGCTTCTATCTTAAATCCTCTTTTCCAGACCATCATATTCATTCTATATATTTTTTTCATACCTTCTAAATGTCTATTGTGGATTTGTAGTTGTATGGAATCTCCTGTTTATTCCAATATTTATCAAATCTGTTCTTGAAAGAATTTACATTTTTTTAACGCTCTATTTCATCAGGTAGTCTGTTCCATATCCGCAGTAGGCGGACAATGAAACTATATTTTCGTATATCCAGCACGAGTCTTTGTTGGTACATTTCCGGCTTGTCTCCCCTGTTTCCTGTTCTCAGCGTATTTTTTCTCACCTTGCCATACTTTCCGTTCATGATCTTTTACTTCTTTCATCTCTCCTCTTACTCTCCTATGCTTATTGTGGGGAGCATCAGCTGTTTAACCATGGGTCTCCGTGCGTGTATGTGCGTGTGCGTGTACTTTTGCATGTGTGCGTGTGTATATATTTACATACGCATATGCATACACACATGAGCACAAACATATATACACGTCCAGGTGTCGTCTAGATGTAATCATTTTCGGGCCTCCCTGACCAACCACCACTATCATCACCCAAATATTTTCAGAAGTGCCTATTAAATCCTCGGTTAGCTGACAATAATTTTAAGTACCCTTTTAAATAGATCCAGGAATAAAAGACTTAAATAGACCCAGAAATAATTGATTACAGCCAGAACAAGATTATCTTAATTATTGTTGGAAAAATACGGGAAAAAAATAAAAGGTTTTTTGTTTTTTTTTCGGAAAGAAACATTTTGAAGGTTTTTAATGTGTTTAGTGTTCAAAGCTGTAAAGCTTTCTAGACTCTACATATCTGTGTACACACACACACACACACACACATGTGTATATATATATATATATATATATATATATTAATGTGTGTGGGGGGGAGTGTGTATCCGGGGGTAAATGGTTATATAGTTTTTGGAAAAAGTTTTCTACGTGGTATTTCAATGCTTATGACATAGTGGAAACAATATAGATGGTATTAGCAAAGAGCCTGAGGCGATCTCCCGACTCCAATCTAGGCGGCGAACAATCTTAGGACCCCGGCAGGGCCGAAGCCCCTTCCGATTTTGTAACATTCTGACACGCACGCGATTGCGAAAGACATTTAAATACCCAATATAGTACTTCTCGAAGTTTTTTGCTTTTTACTATATATATATACATATAAAATCATAAATTGTGTTATATTATACTGAAACTCTATTTCATATAATTTTCGGTTATTTCATGGTAAATGTATCCACTTGGCTTTGACAACATGGATAGAATAAACAATGAAAGAAAATGGGGCTATTGCAGGAATCGAACGTGCGACCGATTGAGTGGTCGTTCCAATATAGTGTTCCTATTGCCATTTAGCAAAACAGCTGCTGGTAATGCAAAGGCCCAAATAATTATTTTAACTCAAAATTCTCATTTTTTTTCTTTGCTCATTCACGGTCTTTATCTACTCCATTTGTTTCTTACAACGTGACAATTATGTTATCAAGAAATGGATAGATGATCCGAAAGAATAATTGTAAATTGCGTTATATTATATAGAAAGTCTTATTAACAGCAGCCCCATTTTCTTTTATTGTTTATTCAATTCACGTTGTCTAGATCAAATGATGCACTCACCGTGTCAGAACGGGAGAACACACACACACACACACACACATATATATATATATATATATATATATATATATATATATATATATAGAGAGAGAGAGAGAGAGAGACTGAGAGTCAACTTGTGATCTGGTTTCAAGGCTCAAGCTGATAACTATCTTTTGTTTCTGGAAAGCGTTGCCCTACCGTTCGACACCTTTTTGCTCTTAGAACTAAACTTTGAGTGCCTCCCCAACCCTTCAATACCACCACCGTGGCCACCATTATCACCACCCAAATACTCTCAAGTCCTGGGGTGGGTGAAGGAAATTCTAAGTACCTATTCAAAAAGACCCAAGAGTAAATGATTACAGTAACAAGATTGTATTCATTACTCTACAGGAAAAAATATGAATGTAATCATTACTGACTACAAAGAAAAAAATGAGATTGTATTCATTGCTGTATTAGTAGAAAAAAATCATAGCTTGGAAAAAAAGTCGTAGAAATTAATTTTCAAATAAAATATATATATATATACCAATGTATCTAATCAGATCAGTCTACTCAATGAATCTACTGCCCTGGGCAGTTGACAAAGTTTCAAGCGTTTGATGACAAAAAACGACGACAGACGGAGGAGTTGGCCGCCTTGCCTTTGTTTTCACCCTAAGAGTGTTGTATGGATCATGTATGAATTAAAGAGAGAGACAGGTTGCATACGCAGCGTTTTGAACGTTTCTAGTTGCATTTTTTTCTAATATGAAATAAAGGTTTAGTCTATGTTGCCGAGCCATAACATCATGTATACGAAGACAGCTGTAAAATATTCAATCAGAAGATTCTCTTCCAAGTGCTGAGTCACTGAACAGTGGAACAATCTTCCAGAGGTAATAGTGGAGGTACCGAGCCAGAGAGCATCCAAAAAAACCACAAGGACAGACTGTGAAAGCAAAAATGAATTATTTTCAATCCTGATGTAGATCTCTCTATGCAATATCATCTGATTACCGAACTAGATACGAAGTGATCAACATACGTCAGAATCTGATACAATAGGCTATCACTAAAAGCCTCATTCTATATTATTATTATCATTATTATTATTATTATTATTAGCAATCTCACACTAGTTGTCTGGTAGTTACTGCTGGAGGTTGAGTGACAAGAGTCTCCTCAAGTCTCCAGCCCTCCTCTCCACACTTTCATAGACCTCAGTAACACTGTGGTTTACAGTTTCATACCAGTTGCCCAGTGGTCATTACTGAAGGCTGAGTGACAATAAATCTCCTCAGGTCTTCAGCCCACATCTCTTCTCTTCCTCACCTATCACACCAGTGCTGTGGTTCACATCTCCACTTTGATTTTCCTTCTTCTGTTAGGCCATTGCTAAGATTTAGTGTTGCAGTCCTTATATTTCTAGCACTTTCCTCAGTATCTGTGCAGTTCCTAGCAGTGCTGTGGTCTGTACAGTCTCAATCCTCCCTTTTATCCCGATCTCCTCAAGTCTCGCCCTCAGTGTCTTTTGGACAGTTCCTAGTTGCCTGGATGAGGTGGTCAGTTTGGATGCCAAAGTCCCAAGTAATTTCGCACCAGTTGCCTGGTGGTTACTGCTGTAGGATAATCAGGCTTTATGAAAACGCTGCTGGTCAAGGGCCTTTCTTGTCTCATCTTATGTGAAAATGTTTTCCATTTTCACTAGTATATGTTAATTTTGAATAAGCTTTTCTAAATCAAATCTTTACTGGAGAGGCCTAGAGAGATATTTTTGTTCAATGAATGATTTGAAAAAAAAAAATGTTTAGATTGTTCACATTGAGCATGCGTATTAAGCGAACATTTATTTTTTTTGTTATCATATTATTACTTTTTTCTCGCGTCTCTATCACGTTTCGTTCTTTTCTCAACCAGCATTTTTATTCTTTTTAAGATTTGATATATTGCAATTTTTACGTTGAAATGACTTTTAGAACGAGACGTGATAGTGACGCGTGCAAGAAAGAATAATCAGGAAAAAATTAAAAGTTCGATACGTTGGTATTTACTTACTGGAGACATCGAAACAATTATTCAAACTGTAGCGAGTTTACTAATATATGAAAAAAATATCATCGTTATATTCTTCTTGTCTGGTGTAAGCAGCAAGATTCAATGAGGATCTTGATGATAGCTGGAATATTTCCTGTGTGTGCGGAGCTGTTGCTTTCCACTTTGCATGGAGCTTCATAGACTCTCTATTTGCCGGATATCTCGTATTTTTCGGAAAGGACGCTATTTCTTTGGTCGGTAAAACATACTTCGAGTCATAAAGAGCTCCGCTATGGGTCGGCTCAGAGAGATTTTTTTTTTCTTATTGGTTTCAACAGAGAATGGTTTCTGCCAATAAGGAGTAAATTTGTAAAAATTTGCTGCTCTATAAACGCTTATTTAATATGGACGGTTTAACGATGATGTTGGAAATGGCCTAAACAGCCGGAGCCTGTACCTCAACCAACAAAAAGTGATAGACAACGAACCTACATTTATAAGAAATTGTTGGAATTTAGAGTTATTTTTAACTTTAGAATTTCCAGAACAACTTCAAAATGAACGTCTAAGAACATTAAACAAGAAAAAGAAACATGATTTCTATTTTCATCATTTATTAATATTCAATTAATTGTTATGAAATGATACTTTACCAGAATTCAATAGTAATTGTCCTTACGCTGGCCACAGTAACAACCATCCCGTCACATATCACATAATTTTTTCCTCGTCTCAGAGTTCCTCAGGGTTTTGCAATATGTGTAAATAGACTGAGGGGCAACAAGCACCTGAAGTGGCGTCATTCACTTCACCATACGAATATTCTAACAAAGGACGCAAGATTTTAATCTAGCAAATGTTGGTAAAAATATATTAAAATTAATAGCACTTTATTAATGTAATGTAGTTTAATTTAAATAATGCATATTTTATCACAAACATTTATTTAATGAGATAAATTGAAGAAATGAAAATTTCTTTTAAAAATAACTTGCTAAACTATAAGAGTGGAGTTGACTTTATTATTCTACTGTGAAAAGGACACAAACAACAAGAACAATCTTCAATGGAATCAGGAGAGTAAACTGATAAGTAACAACCAACTGATCGCCAGGAGACTGTCATACTGACTGAGCTAAATTGAGAGGTCTTATATATCAACGAAAATTCATCATAAAGATACACACGGACCTATTTCATTCTAATAGATAAGTCCATTTATCCCAAACGTATGTATTTTCATGAAGAAAATTTGATGTAGAATTTGACTCAGAAGCAATTAGTCCTGTTATATCTTTTTTTGTAATTTGCATCCAGAAAATCCATTTGACTACGAATAAAAAGTTGTAAAATTTCATCTATTAAAGCTTGACATACTAAAGCTGTATGAGATTTTACAAGTCCTTTGGTTACCATTCGGAGTTCTCGTACTTTTTTCTGGGTTTTAAATCAAATTTTGTCTCGCAGGGGGCTTTATCAGATTTGACAAGTTCTCAAATTACCATTGGGCATTATCATCTTTTTTTTTTTTTCTTTTCGGGGTTTAGAATTGAATTTCGAGTCACAAAAGCTGTATGAGGTTTTGCAGGTATCTTGGTCATCATTCAGAGTTCTTCTTTATTTTATTCCTTATCTTCCTAACCAGAAACCAAAGTTATGACTTTTTCCTATCGCAAATTAGCGTATATTATAACTCTCTCCCCTGTGACTTTTTTCCTATCACTTTTTTGCCGGTCACCGTATTAATAACCTCAGAATGCCGGTCGTATTTTGTATTTAAAAGCCCTTTCCGGTATCAGGGTAAGGAAGAGGCGGGCGAGGGCATAACTCTCTCTCTCTTTCTCTCTCTCTCTCTCTCTCTCTCTCTCTCAGCAAAGCCTTATCTATCATACTTTCCATTTTCGCCTTTCATACCTCGAGTCATTCAGAGTGAGAATTGATCAGACACTTTACCCCCAGGGGATTTGTTTATTCAAGAAGAGAGGAAAAAAAACTTTTTTTACTTTCCAAACAATTTTCTCATGGTGACGTGGCAACGCGCATGCGTATTCCACATACTTGTCCGCAAAAAAAAAAAAAAAAATCCACCATTCTATTTTCAACCGGCAAGGTTACCTGTCGTTCCCGAGGCAAGTGAGTGAGTGACCTGCCCTAACCGTTAAGGACATGGATGGTGGGATCGCCGAGCAAAGTTTTTATCCTGGCTGAAACAGTTTGCTCTTTTACATCGCACTAACGGAGATGCGATTAACGTAGTCGGTAACGGCTCGAACAATGGGATCAGCGACCTGAGTTCAAACTCCATTCGGGGCTCATTATGTTAACTTGGTTAATGCTCTTGCGAAAGGCATGGAATTATCTCTTCCACCATCTACTACGGATAAAATAGGCCAGACTGGGTTCTCTAGCCTCGTGAAGGTAGCCAGCCCTCGGAGAAAGATGTCTCTGATCCTAAACCAGGGAGTGGAGATCCCCTTAGGCGTCTTGACGTCCTTTTGGCTTCTCCTGTAGTCAAGGGGATGCCAGACGTATCGCTCTCTTCTTTCCACTACATTAGGGGATGGGCATCTCAGGATCTCCATACACCTCACCAAGGTATGCACCCTCATGAGGCATGGAGACCATTCATTCATTGTCATCAGGAAAAGCATATCCCCCTAACGTCATGGACCTGCGTGACAGAATAACCCGTCATCCCATGTCTCGCCTTTTTTGGGGGCGGTTTATGTCCAAAATGCCGATTTAAAAAATGAAAAAAATTTTTTTTTAATTTAAAAAACAGCGTAGAATTCAACACATCGGATTAGAAGAGAGATGCCGTCAACCAAAAACTCTCTCAAAAATTCTCAAAAAAAGGTTTCTTCAGTTTTTGAGTATGTCCGGCTGACTGGCTTTGTATATATTCTGTGTATAGACCGCACCGATGGAGCTACATCGAAACATTCACTCCTTATCATGTCTACAAAAAATGGTTTTATGAGGGTTTTTTTTTAATATTCTTATATCCACCCCTAGGGAGGTTTTTAGCAAGGCTCAACTAGAAATATAAGTTAATTTCAAATCACTCTCTTTATGTGCCCAGCGCAAGTGTTCACACTGGTTTCTGTTTTGTTTTTTTACTCGAACTTTTTTAGTGATCACCTTCCAACAAAAGGCGAGATGAGTAGCTTGTTCATTAATTATCTTTCTATTGAGTGACTAACCGGACTTTTTCGAATTCACCTCATTTGACTAAGCTATAGTGGACCTACAGAAGAAACATTTAAAAAAAATTTTTTCCGGAACAAATCTTTTTAGTGCTTAAATTTAGTTACGCCCTAATTAATAATTATAAGGTTCTCTATTCAATAGTAAATATCGTCGGTAGTCGAGAATGCCTGTCATGGAAAAATCCGATTTCCCCCCTGTGTTGGGAAGCTTGGCCAAGCCATCGACTCCTTAGCCGTCGGCAAGGCTCCAGGAAACGAAGGTAATCCCTTGCAGGCCAAGACTTGCAAGGAGAACGCTCTCCTCAACTCCTTGCACGAACCCCCACTACAGTGCTGGGTTAGGGTAGGGACATTGCCCCAGGATATGCCTGATGCTAATATCATCACGCTTTAGAAGACCGTAGGAGATCACAGTAACTACAAAAGAATATTCTTCCCCAGTATTGTTCGGATGCTATCGTCAAAGTAACACTAATGGTGGTGATGATGATGATCGTCTTCATCTGTCCCTTACCGTCCGTCGTTGGATATAAACCTTCCCTATCATTCGCCACATCTCTCTATCTGAGCGTCGCAGGGCCAATATTTTCTGGATCTGTCCAGTTCGTCTTGCCATCTTATATTCTGCCAGCTGCAGTTCCACATTTTATTTCTGGGGATCCATGTTGTGAGCCGTGATGTCCATCGGACTCCTGTATTCCTCTAATATATTATGCCGCCTTGTAGTCTCCCCATGTGATGTTGAACAGGACTCTCTCATGCGCAAGTAGCATAGTTCTCAGTTTGCGGGTTCATCTTTCAGCTCCATAGGTGACTATCGAGAGGATGCATTGGTTGAATACTCTTTTTTTAGGATTAATTGGATTTTCTCGTTTCAGAAGGTTGAGCTTGCTCTACCGAAGGCTTTCCATCTGAGAGTGATTCTTCCCTTGCTTTCTTTTTCTTTCAAGGATGCCATAGAGACTCATTGTCCTCGGTGGATGTAGTGGTCTACTTCCTAAATACTTATTAAAAAATAAACAACAATTTTGCCTCCAGAGTGAGGCCCCTGATTACATAATTTTTTATGGAAATATATCCACCACTTCCTTCATACCTTTCTGTTCATGTTTTGAGTTCATGCCTCCCCTTAGTTCTAGTATTACAAAATATGAGAATAAAGAATAACGCTAAAAGTGACAGATTTACTAGTATTATTACATTTTTTCCAGAATCAATGCAGCTCTGTTAGTCACTCAATAAAAACCGTCACGTGACCAGTGTCTTCTGGGAGCATGCTGTGTTAAGGATGATCAATTGAAAAATTAGAAAAGGGGTGATCAATGAATAGGTTTAGATTCTGTTGGGCAGTGGTTACTGAAAAAGTATGCATTTTCTAAAAGCAAGATTAAATGCTTTTGGGCAGAAACTGAAGTATCAATTTGGCAAAAACTTAGTAGATTGAAAATGCCCCCACCCCCTTCATACACCACCACCACCACTGTAGGTTAATTTGCTAATGTATGACATTTTACAAGTCCTTTTGTTACCATTGGGAGTACTCATACTTTTTTTTTCTTGATTTAGAATCGAATCTCGACTCGCTAAAGCTGTATGTGACAGAAAAGCCACTTCTTTCATATACCTGAGGGAATAAATAACATGAAGTATCAAACTCTGACTTTTAGACATTTGCCTGAGCGAATTAAAAAAAATATAGTAAGCAGACTGCCGAAAAAGACCCACGAAGAGAAAAGTTTCAACTAATTTGATTAAAAAAAGCGAAAACGTTTACAGCGATTGAAGCAAGTAACTGTAATTATTTGATTATTCCTGTTCATCAATTCAGTTTTCTTATCGTTTTTTTTTTAATTCGCTCGTTTTATATTTTAATTTTCGCTCTGTATTCTTCAATATGCTTTCTGTATTCTTTACAATCTGAATTTTTTTTTCTTGTAAATTTCTTTTTCAATTCGCTCGCAGTGGTATTTGATGTACCCGTAGTGGTCGTTAATTTGAATACCATTGTCTTTTATTTGATTATACTGTATTTTTGTAATTCGCTTGCTTTGATTTTCAACTTGCTGAGGGAAAGGTAGAGACCTCTTACTTCGCTATCCCACGTTCTAACTACTGGCCAGTTGCTGCCTACAGTAATTTGTTTGCGTGTATTAAATCTAGTAAAGTTTCTTCGGAGTTTTTTCTAGAGGTTGTTTATTTGCATCGCTAAAATCCAAACTGACAATAATGAACGGGAGATGTTGTTTATTTTGGAAAGAGCTTTCATTATTCAAACGAATCTCGAATACGTTGGCCTGTCACGCAGCCTTCAATTTATAGGAAAGCAAAATCAAAAAGATTATCCGTACCTCGCATAAGTGTATCGCCATAGCCTATGCCAGTACTGCAACTAATTATCTAGAAAGATATCTAAAATCATCCAAAGAAACAGGAGTTTTATCTAAAATTATCTGAAGAAACTGGGGTTTTATCTAAAATTATCTGAAGAAACAAGGGGTTTATCTGAAATTATCTAAAGAAATAAGGGTTTCATCTAAGATTATCTAAAGGAACAGGGGTTTCTTTCTAAAATTATCCAAAAAATACCAGCAAAAGATTGGGTTATTTTTTATTCAAAGTTACCATAGAGACCTCTGAAAACACTTCAAAAGGGTTTTTAGGTAGTGCTCATTGGTGTTATAGCTTGTAGCGCCCCCCCCCCAATGTGTTCGGTAGCGCCCAGACACACCCGCCCAGAGATCCACATAGATACGGATTCTCAATGAGTGAACAATCTGTAGCCCACTTGGCAAGGTGATCAGGTCATTTATATAAATGATGATTCTAAATGAAATTCTGATGTAAATCGCTGTATGGAACACCGTACTTCAGGAACCACACAATATATCACCATGAAATTCCCCATATACCAATGGGACCCCAGGTATAAATTTTGCAAGTTGGTTTTCGAAAGTCAAACACCATTTTTTTCACTCTATTTTTCTTAATCTCTATTTTAGATGTTTTTTAGTTGAGAACGCCTGTGATGTCATAAATAGATCTCATTCTGACCATATTTATTCTTTGTTGAAATAATTGGATCTGACTTCAAATTCTGACACTACGGTCGTTCAATTATTGACTGTGATGGCAAGTTTTCTTCCTTTCATTCGTTCATTTACTATCTCATTCTTTTTTCTTCCTTCTATTTTCTTTTTCATTCCCTTCCTTCATTTCCCTCCTTCTTCTCCTCTTGTCAACTTAACAATAACAAATAACTTGAAATTGATATTTAATGAGTAGTAACTTCACGCTGGCTATGGCTTCAGCACTGGTTTGCAATATGTGAAACAGAGGTAAAAAGCAACCGTAGTGGCGTCACTCGCTTTACCAACTGCTATTTTAATCTGGTGGAGGAAGGATTGAATTCATGACTTATCCAAAGAGCATTAGTGTGAAGTGAACACAAACTGCCCCAGCCTGAGTTTGAACCCGGCTTGCTGACTCTTGTCTCTGTGTTGTTAACTCCTTTGTCATTCCGTACAAGTCATGTAACAAAGTTTGTCAGCGCCCAGAGCGAAGACAGATCCCGGGGCACTTAGTCTATATTCTAGGGTATTGAATAATTATCAACAGGGATTAGAAGATAGAAATTTTGGGCCCCTTTCACAACTGCCCCCGGGAGCAACTATCCCCCTGTTGCCACACCTCTGCCTTGCACCACCTTATGGACTTGTAAAAATAATAATAACTTTAATTCTCTCTGTGTTATGTTCTAGTGAAACTTTGTTATTCGTTGAGGTCTCCTAATGACCTCCCCTTTCATAAACCGAATATATTTAGCCATCAACTTTTCTTTGTTTTCTCACGAGTTCTTTGACGTTCAAATGGACCCTGAGAATTCATTGACCTCTTGAAAATTTCCCAAGACCTGCAACCCACTTCTTTGGGAACCACTGACTTAGACATTCGGTGAGAAGAAGATCTGGACTGTCTACTCATTGTAGAGTCAGCACGCACGGATTCATTCATCGATGTTCTTCAGCTGAATACTTTGGTTGTTCTTCTACGAAGATACAAATAATAATCATATCACTCAAGGGAAACCGTCACCTAACCAGCGTCTTTTTCCAGCATGCTGTATTGTGGGTTGAAACATGGGGGAAAAGTGTGATCAATCAATAAGTGACTTCTCTCTCGCCTTTTATTAAGCAGTGATCATTTCAGATTTTCAAAATACTTGCTTATATGTAGCTGGACACAAACTAAGGGATCAAATTAGCATGAAATCATATTGCTAAATGAACCTCTCCCTCTAATAAGCTATGGAGGGGCGATTTTAATAGAAACGTTTTTTCTTGACATAATAAGGAGTGGATGTGACAATTTTCATTGGTACGACCTGTTCGCACGATATATATATATATATATATATATATATATATATATATATATACATAATGCGTAAGTATATCGCTTAATTCGTTCCTACTGACTGCTCAGCCCTGCATTGGGGTAGACCATCTGCCTCTGGGTCCGAAGCGAAGGTTTCAACCCTACCTAGCAGTACTGGAAGAGATACTGGATAGTCTATAGCCACATTGAAGAGTTGTAATACAATGATACAGCTGTCTGTGGACGATACAATTATATATATATATATATATAATCAGCAAACTTAGAAACCGAATTAAACTATATAGACAGTTTCAGTTGACAGTTTCCTAATTGTAAACTCAGGAATAGTTGAGACTGCAAAGACGCAAGAGAATGGGGTAAGAAAACTCGGTACAGAGAATTTAAAGGATAAGGATCACCATCATCATCACCATCACCATCTTTTTCATCATTTAGACTATTTGAGCGCTTCAGAGTGTTTTCGTATATCAAAAATAGAAACTCGTTTTCATTTTCTGTTGTATCTACATGATAGATAAACTTAATATTGTCTTTATCTTTTGTCATGAATTTCTAGAGAATCTTTCCCTTTCATTGGCAAATAGCAATTCTTTCATGTTACACGGGCTGTATATCTTACGTATTGTACATAATTCCATGTTTCGTATATTTCTATGATTTGTAGATTTCTACGTACACACACATACAGGGTGGATGAAAAGAAACTTCTTGTTGGAGAATTGTAATATTTTTATTGTTTATAGTTCGATTGTAATCAAACTAGCTTTACTTCAGACCCTACAATACTAGAATTTGCCTGCTGTGTCGAAATTCGACGAAGGCACCAATTTCTGCGAGCGTTTTACTTGACCTTGATAGGAAGCCTGGTGGTATCTTGGCCATAGTATGTTGACTTCACTCCTCCAGTTGATCCAGAGTTTGTGGTTTGGTATGGTACAGCCCCCAAGGAGAAAAGTACAGGGGATCAAGCTGAGGTTTTGTGCTGGCCATTCATTTCTCATAGGTAGTTAATTTTCATCCACTTTAATTATACAATTTATCTCACTAGCAGAATTTTGATTGCAGGCATGTGCTAGGCGAAGTTATGCCAGATTATTGGAAATTATCAGCATTATCATCTTAGGTATCTTCAGTTTTTAAGCGATTCTGGCTGGCCCTCTCTCTGGCTGTCACATGCACAGGTCACACCAATGAAGCTTAACGATTGGAAATACAATAATTTACTTATTATTAGGTTTTACCCTAAAAAAAGGTTCCTAGTGGGGATGAATTTACCATGTAAGTTAATGCTAAATTAATCTCTTAGTTTGCGCCCAGTAGCGCTCACTCTTGCCCTTTAAAAATTCAGACCTTGATGACCGAGACGAGAGCAGTAACTTATCAATCGATATCCATTTTTTTTAATTGATCACCCCTAAAATGGCATGCTACCAGAAGACATTGGTCACGTGCTGGTTTCTCCTGAGCGACTAACCAGATCTGTGCTAAGGTTATCTAAAAGGCACGTGAGAGGATGCTTGATGTATGGAAGAAAATAAGTCATACTCTCCTATTCAGGAGTTGCTTTTTTTTCATTTTCATTTTCATATTAGAGTGTTCGACATTTCAGTCAGTAAGTAAAGTTTAATGTACCTAAAAAGCTCTTTTTACCTCTCTTACTTATCGACGCTGAAATTGCTACATTTTTCATAACATAAACCTTAGAGCTGTAGCCTGCATTTTTGAGGTCAAATAAAAGATTTCTTGTATGTGTGTATGTGTGCGTGTGTGTGTATGTATCGATATGCTGGTTTATAAGGACATATCTATACACATATATATATCTGTATGCTCATGTATGTGAAGTGAAGTATTTCATAGGTTTATACACACACACGCACACACATATATTTATATACATACACACACACACACACGTATGCATATATGAAATCAAATATTGATTTTTTTTAACATAATTTTTTGTGGTTTATATTTTGAAATGATTCCAAGTATGAGCAGATTTGTTTATGCCAAATTCTTAAGTGAACGTCACTTACGAATATACAAAGCTTTTTGAAACCGGTGTGAAATACTTTTCATTTCGAATAACAGTAACCAGACGTATTTTTATCATTTTTGAGGTTTTATTGAAAACCGTCAACCAGAACTGTCGCCTAAACTGTCAACATAAGTTTCCTTTCAGTTTTCAGGTTGGTATGGCCTGCTGGCTATGTATGTAATCATATCACGTACGAGCCGCACAAATGGAGCTAGATGACCGAACATTTGCTCCGTATTATGTCTCTAAAAAAACGTTTTGTTTTTTTTACCCCCTCCCCCATAAATTTCCAGCGAGGTTCTGATTCGTAATTTATGCTAAATTGATTACTTCGATTGTGTTTGTTTGTTTTGTTTTTTTTTTGTTTTTTTGAAGATTTTTAATGATCACAACCCAAACAAATCAATTCATTGATCACCCCTTTTTCCATTTTGTTTAATTTTCACCCCCAGCAAGGCATACTGCCAAAAGATGTTGGCCAACAATCATCACTATAATTATTTGTTGTAGTAGTAGTAGTTGTAATTTTTGTTGTTGTTGTTGTTGTTCCTGAGGCAATTAAATTATCTCCTATTTACCTAATCAGATTTGTGGATATGTGACTTCTTTTTTGAAATTTTCCAACATGTCAAATTATCATAATTTTATTGTCTGCATCAAAACCTCCATTGAAAATGCACTGATTCGACACCGATATGAAAGTCAGAAAGGAAATGCTATGTTTTCCCAAGTGTGGCGTATAGATCAGAGGCAGAAAAATGACTTACTACCATAGAATTGCGCAATCAGAACACGCTTTCACCAAACTAGCGTATAAGAACTTTCTAGTACGTTCTGTGACTTCTGATTGGACAGTTCTGCCGTGTAGTCAATATTCGAATAAAATAGATATCCCAGAATCACCAGTTACTGCTGTCGTGTCTTCTATCTTTATTTAGCATCCCGTACTTATGAAGATGTCTCGACTTGTTACACTGGTTAGCAATGTAGTCTCCCACACGATTACTGCTGCAGTGAGTTCAAACCTCATTGGATATCCTGCACGAATTAACATGCCTCACCGTGGTTCAGTGCTTAGCAAGCTAGTTTCACATAAAATTAATGCTGTAGTGAGTTCTATCCTCATTGGATATCTGCACTTATGAGGCTGCGTCGCCTTGGTCCAGTGGTTAGCAAGTTAGTCTTATGGACGATTACTGCTGATCCAAGACTGTCATGCAGATTGTAGGCAGCCACCCATTCACTGGGTAGATTTTCTTCATGCAGTGTTTCCTTCTCTGATCCCCAACTAGTTCGGTCTTGCACCAAATTGAACTAAGATAAGGAAATAATCTATCTACGCGTGTAATTGAACGTGTGAGTAAATGAGGTCTGTCCGAAGAGTATCCAGCCATTTGGAATATCTCGAGAACCAGTTGTGCAGCCTTGATGCTTATTAGTAGCCAATTAGAGGGGAACGTCATCTCCCGTACACCCTCAGGTCATGGCTTTTCTGCATCTTCCGAACATAAGCTGATCATTACGTATTACGCCTAGATCAGGGCGTGCCTTCAACGCCTTGCACATGCCCCAATCATAGCGTCCCCTCATATCCTGGACACATCCAAACAATGGCATGCCCCCGCCTCCAGTACTCTCCCAGATCATAGCGTGCCCCATCTCCTGGACACTCCCAGATATAAGCGTGTTTCCAAGCGGATCACAGTAAAACAACAATAATTATAACTCATGCGTTCTCTTGAATAACGCAGAGCTGTTTAGAGAACGATGAAAATTTATTTTGCTATTTGTCCCTCGTATTTTAAGGTTCGGTGTCCGTTTCTGGATACTAGATAACCGCGATTACGCGACATTGGCATGCCTCGAAAGGTGACACGATCTGTGTGTTTATTTGTAATGTTTTTTTCTGTCACAGATAAATTTAGACTGCCTTTGTCAAGCGAGTTGTGTTGTTTGTTGGCTGAAAATTGCCGTATTAAGTGGTTCTGGCAAATATCCACGATGCAAGAAAAACATTCATTCGCTTATACCTTCATTACGTTGCCTTGGTATCATTCATACTGATCCAGGCTCTGTAGGGTGACCTTCTTTGACCAACATTCGATCAAAACGTTATATTCACATTCACTATTTGTTTGTGTTTCTATCGATCTTTTCTAAAGGTACAAGTCCTGTAGTTCGTCATCCTTTTAATCCCACCAACATATGATCCAAACGTTTTATCCACTTTTACTATTTCTTTGCGTTTCTATCGATCTATTCCACAAGTGCACGTCCTGTAGTTCGTCCATCTTTTAATCCGACCAGTATTTAATGAAAACGGCGGTACTTCTGATGTCAGTCATATATGCCATGACTGATCCTCATCATTATCGTCATCTTCTGGGACCTCAACATTCAAGCTAGAAGACCATATTTTGTAATAGTTGACAAGTGGGGGAGAACCTACCAAATAACAGACGTGGCCGTACCTACAGATTACAGTAAATACGAAAGAGAGTGACAAGCTAAGGAAATCCCAGGACCTGGCAAGGGAACAGATGAAGGTGTGGAACAAGAAAGTCAGGGTAGTACCAATAATAGTAGGTGCACTCGGAACCGTGCCAAAGACACAGAAAGAGAGATTTGTGAAACTAGAGATACAAGGAAGGATAGAGACTATGCAATGACCAATCATCCTGGAAAAAGGCATGGTGGAGAGGGTACAAACCCCAGGGCTGCGGTCAGATGTGAGGATGATTGGAGAGGAGGACAGGAAACCTGAAAGGACTCGTTGTCTTCAACTGACGTGAAACTGTAAACCATGGTAGAGTGTTGAGAAGAAGGCCGGAGACTTGCTGTCTCTCAGTTCCTACCGGTGATCACCAGGCAAGTCATGTGAAAATGATGATGATAACATTACTATAGAATAATTATGATAAACGATAATTATGATATGTGATGATAGTATAAAATGATTAGAATATAAACAAATAATGATAATGATACAAGAATGAAATAACATAAAATAATGATAATAATGATAATAAAAATAAATATAAAAAATGATAATATAAAATAATATGAATTCTGTTTAAAAAGATGGGTAATCCCAAGAAAGCGATATTTGAGAAAAACATAATGTAAATATCTTCTTTGGAGTTTTAATTTTGGAAACACGAGAAATAGCCTCAAGTCAATTGTAAAAAAAAAAATGTGGGGATACTTTTGTGCAATTAAAACAAGTTTTAGATCGTTTCTGGAAGAACGAAATCTTTCATCAAATAGAAGTTTTGAACGTTTTTTTCCGATACGTACTGCTTTTAAGTCAAATGTTGGCTGGCTTGATAGGCAGAAAAGACAAATACAGCTTGGATAAAAGTACCACCCGATGAAAACGTTTCATTTACATTTACTATAAACAAATAATTGAATAAAGCTTAAATCAAGCTTTGTACAACGTGTTGCCATCGATTGGAAATCTACACAAACTTCTTCCGCTTTGACCTGCCGAATTGATTTCACGCTTCTCTGTTATGTGCGCTGACTATGTCGCAAGGAATTATTTTAACCAATTCTGCTTAATTTGGCGAAATTTCTCCATGGCCACCATGATGTCAGGTTAGTTTTGCTTGTAAGTGAAATATTTCCATTAGTCCTTGGCATTCACGACTCCCGTAGACCAGATAGGCTGTTGTCACGTGAAACTGCATGTTCTGTCCAATTAGAGATGGACAATCGAAACCTCTTTCGCTCTCCTCCATACCAGGGCCGAACTACTTCAAGAATAAGAATAATGGCCTCCCCTTGAGAGGAGTCTTTCTCCTTTACCTGGGAGAGAAGAAATGCCCCAAACGATTTCGCTGTCCCCGAGAAACACTTCAAAGAAATGGAATCTTCTGAGTAAATATCCACTGCGTGAGAGTACAGGAATAGCACCCCCATTAGTCCGGTTAATTCGTCTAAAAAAAACTCTGTACAGTTCAAAACCTCTCAACTCAAGGTCTTTTATGATTTAATTTTTTCCCAGCCTTTACTTAACAACATTAGTTGGTACAGCCTTATATAACCGTACTACAAACTTGTGCAAAAGTCACGAAAGGGTTTAAAACATTTATGTCTTTTTAGTTTTGATAATTTGAAAAAAAAATGCTTTTAACAAATAAATTGTATAAACAAGGAGAATTTCATTACCCTATGCACGGAAAATTGATTCTTTCAAATGCCTGCCAACTTCAGATTCTCACTCTCTAAATAAAATTCTGCATCACATTTCGAAGGATATATACTCCTCTTCAAATGTATACGATTATCAGCGTTTAATTCTTAACGTTCATGGAAGATCACTAACCAAGCCAGATTAAAAGGAAAATCCTATTCTATTTGTTCGTTGATCATTATGTACTTTTCCATGGTTAATTCCCAAGCATTCCTTCTTCATAAAAACAAAGAATGTTAAAATTAAAAAAAGTTATGATTGTTTTGAATCTTTTTACGCCTTCCAGTAAATCGAAGCCGGCACTAATCAAAACCACACTGAACAAAGTACTGCCGTATTTGCCGTCTTCCAATGGTTAAGCTACTGACGTAGAAGACCATTGTTATTGAGCCAAGAGGAGCCTTTCTCCTTTACCTCAGAGAGAAGTAGTTGAGCTATTCCAGTAGGTAGTTGCTTCAGTCTTTAACTGGAACCTGTGTGACGTCAGCGAAGATTCTATTCAAATATTTGTTCAAATAATTGGCCATCGCGAGTTGAGTGTCTCACATTTCCCGAGTCTATGAAGCATAGACAACAACAGACCTCAAGGAAATAAAAAGAATAATAACTGGTTTGGTTAGTCAGTCAATAGAAACTGTCACATAACCAACGTCTTTAGATAGCGTGCCTTGTTGAGAGTGATCAATTAAAAAAAGGTAAAAAGTGATTAGAAAATGAATTCCTTCATTCGTCTCTTGTTGGGCCGTGATCACTGAAAATTCAATTTGGAAAAAAAACAGGGGTGCCAGACACGGAATAAAAGACCAATTTAGCATACACTTACATGATAAATTGAACCCCCCCCCTATAAAAACCCTATGGGGATAAAAAACAAAAAGCTTTTTGGGCCAAACATACTGAGGCGTAAATGTTTCAATTTTCAGCCCTCTAGCTCCAGTGGTACGGCCACTGTATGCGATACGTACATACGCAGCCAGCCAAACCAGCTAAAGGACAGAAAAAAATTCCTATGCTGGCAGTTTTGGTTGACAGTTTTTAATTTCTTAGGAGTCGAATGGAATCTGCGAAGATGATTGTATGTAGATCTAATCATTATCATTGTCATTTTAGCGTCTGTCGTTAGACATACACCTTCCCCAGGATTCGCCTGACTCTCTATCATGGAAATCGCAGAGCTTGTACTTTCTGAACTTGTATAGCCCATCACGCAATCTTATTTTCTGTTGGCCTCAATTTCACATATGATCTCTGGGGATCCACGTTGTGAGTTGTGATGTCCAGCTGTTGTCTACTATGCTTGCAACGTGACCAGCCCATCGCCATTTAAGTTTTCCTATGGTTTTCTATGATATCTCTGAGTCCTGTTTTTTTCCTCTAATATAATGCACTGTCTTATGATCCCACCGTGTTATGTTGAACATGATTCTTTCCTGTGCACGTTGTATGGTTCTCAGTTTGAGGGTCAATTGTGTGTGTGGATGTGGTGAAGAGAAAAGCCGATGGACAGATGACGCTGAATTTGTTGCATTTGTTTCGTGTTCATATTCTCCTATCGTGCTATAATTGTTTTCATCACTGGACTGAGGTATAGAAATATAGCACCCTGAGAGTGCATACATTTGCCAACATCGTATACAAACCAAAAAACTGAAAAGAACATCTTGAAACAAAACACTAGATATAGAAATGTGAAAATATTGAGCTACTGTCCTTGAAATTCAAATTGGGCTTTTTTTTTCTTGTCACTAGCTGTTTGGCATTAACCCCTTTTTTCCGCAGAATATCAAGAACTATCTTTCGATTGAAAACAAATTCCTTGGTCTGCCCCTAATCTTAATCGATCCTCCTGTAGCCTATGACCCAATCTTCCGCAGAATGTCATTAAAATTCATTTTGGACATATCGCGTGCAGAGACAGACGGACAGACAGACAGACAGATTAACAAAGTATCAGATGGACACTAGTGAATACATATACCTCTCCCAGTTTTCGTTGGCTGAGGTAAATTGAATCCCATGTGACGTCTGGGGAAATTCTATTCAAATATTTGCTCCAATGATTGTCTGCTGCGGGCCGAGTAACTCGTATAACCCGGATATCATAAAACAAAGATAACAACGGCGCTCAGTTACCTGAAATAGAAGAAAAAATAGTAACAAATCTGGTTAGTCTGTCAATAGAAATCGTCTCTTGATCAACGTCTATTTGGGTGATTGATGAAAAAATTGGAAAAAGGGTTGATCAAGAAATAGATTACTTCTCTCGCCTTTTGTTGGGCCCTGGTCACTAAAAGTTCAATTAAACTTTTAAAAAAAACGAAAACGAAAAAAAAAACAACAAAAAACAGAAAACAAGTGCAATTGATGTCAGACACAAACTAAGGGACCAATTTAGTATACGCTTACATTGTAAATTGAACCCTTTACGTGAAAAAACTAACATTAAAAAACAATCGAACAACTCTTCTGGTTCAACGAATGAGGAGAAAATGCCTAACTTTTCAGCCTCTGGCAACATTAGTGCTATATATATATATATATATATCCAGACTAGCTTAAAAACTGAAGTAACTTGTGTTGACAGTTCTGATTGATGGTTTCCAAAAATCAAGATAGCTGTGTAGATATAGTGAAAGGAAAAGCCGAGGGACAGATGACGGTGTCTTGGTTAGATTTGAGGCTTGTTCTTATCTTTCGATCGTGTCATTCTTATGTCACGAAACCGAGGAAGAAACGAGAACGCACTTAGAAAATGCATACATCTCTCAACGTTGTGCGCTAAATAAAAAAGGAGAAAACATAGAATATCTAAAGATAAGTGAAGGAACTCTAGATGTACAAATATTGAGTTACTTCCACTGAAATTTAAATCTAGCTTTCTATCAACCTTTGTTTTTAATTCCCTTTTCCAGCAAAATCATTAAAAAATATCTCTCGATCGAAAATAATTTTCTTGATCCGCTATGAAATCCCATCAATTCTCTTGTAGCCAATGGACCTGACTCCCACAATGTTTCATTGAAATTCATGGAAAACTTTTGAGATATCATGTGCAAAGACAGGAGTATAGATTGACTGACAGACACTAACAGAGGGTCAAACAGACACTCTCCTAATTTTGTTGGCTGAGATGAATTGAATCCCATATCACATCTGCGAAGATTCTGTTCAAATATTTGCTCCAATAATTGTTCACTGCAAGTCGAGTGACTCACACAACCCGGATATCATGACACCTAGACAATAACGGACCTTATGAACAAAAAAATAGAATAATCACATTTTTTTTTATTAAAAAAAAACCCAAACAGATCTAGTTAGTCACTCAATAGGAACCGTCATATGACCAATGTCTTTTGGTGGCAAGTCTCTTTGGGGTGATCAATTAAAATGATTGGAAAAAAGTGATCAATGAATAAGTTGCGTATCTTGCATCTTGTTTGGCAGTGGTGTACAAAAAATTCTGAATTTTCAAAAACCGAGAAATCACTTTAGCATAAAGTAACATTGCGAAATGAACCCTCACTAAGAACCTGTGTAGGGAGATTTAAAAAAAACTGACTGAAAAACTGCCTTATTTCAGACAAGGATCAAATGCCGAAGCTGTCAGCCATCTATCTCCATTGACTCAGCCTGTAAGCATGAGTCATACACAGACAGCCAGCCGGTCAACCAGAGCAAGTTGAAAACTGAATAAGTGTTGACAGTTTTGGCGGATGGTTTCTAATTAGGTTGGGTGATTGTGCGAGGGATTTTTGCTAATGAAAGACAGAGACAGACAAGAATGGGTTTAGTTCATTTGTAGCTTGTTTCTATTTTTTCAGATCATGTTACGCATGGATTCTAAAGATGGGGAGGGAGGACCCCCAAATAGAACAGACGGAATAAAATGGAGAAAGTGGTGGGGGGAGGAGAGAAAGAGACTGGGAAAGAAGTTTCGTTGGTTGGTCCGTCTGTCCTCTCCCTTAGTCGATTAAGTGTAGCAGATTGATGAGTGACAGTTATCATATCTATTAACCCATTACCTGTGGTAGGTGGTAAGTTTAATTCTTATCCATTGTCTAACTCTCTCTCTCTTCCCTACGTATTCCTATCCCCCTTCTCTCTCTCTCTCTCTCTCTGATCTCACTGCTTAAAATTATAAAGATACGCTTTTTTAGTATAAATGTATTCATTATTTATTAAAATGAAATAAGCACTTCCATATCTATGGTATGAATTTTGCAGATTTGCGAAAACTTGTCAATTTAGCTCCGTCGGTAAGAGACTAGCCTACCAATAAATCAGTTGGCCGTAATTCCAAATCACAGAACGAAAGTATTCATTTGTATTCCCCTATATTTGACAAGGATTGTTCTTGTTGTTCCTATAACAGTAGAAAAAAACAAAACAAAGTCAACTCCAGACTTGGATTAGAGTTAGACAGAAAGTTTGTCAAAAAAGCTAGAAACTTTTGAATCAATTTGATATTTCTTCTCGTGTTGGTTTACGTGTAATTTTCAATTCTACAGGTAGTTGTCTATTCGATATATATATATATATATATATATATATATATATATATATAAGATTCTTTAATTAGAAAAGGAGATTTACCATTGATAGTCTTTTTTACAGTTTCATAAGTTAAGAACACATTTTCATTGTACGAACCACGGGGAGTGATTGGCCATGCCCTGGACAAAGATCCACGGAGATCACATGAGAAACCGAGGCCGACAGAACACAAAATGGAGAGATGAACTAGACAAATTTCATGAAATACTGGCTCTGCGACGCCCATGATAGAGAATTGTGGCGAATCCTGGGAAAGGTCTATGTCCAACGACGACCCTTAAAAGACTGATGATGATAATTCATTGTATTTATCGTGATTTCTAATTATTCATAATACTTTCAAGAAAAATACTGCTAAAAAACAAAAGCAGCAAGCCTTGAGAACGGTAAGTTTGATAAGTAGGAATCGAACTTTGGCTAAGCACGAAGCTCCTCCTGTAGCTAAGTGGTAACAGCAGCTGGGCGTAAACTAGTCTTCCCTCTGGCAAGAGCGAGATTAGTTAGAATCTCACTGGAACTTATCATTCATTTCCGATCCGTGCTGTTTATTTTCTGCTATAAAATGACGACCCAAGTTTCGTTGTGATGAAATAAAAAAAACAGCTAAAGAAACAAGTGAGCAAACGAATGAGACGAGAGAACAACGAAAAACGTGGAAAAGATGGTAAAAGCTTTCAGAATGAGGAAGAGCTTGGAACGTGCTCGAGCTGCAGACTACCCTGGCAAACGACATATTACATTGTAAGACTTGAAAGGCGAAAATAATAAAAGTAGATTCAAGATATTAAGAATAACTGAATAATACTGCGAAAAACTTCTATGCCCCGAAAACTATGGTACAAAAGATGAAGGTGAAGGTAAATGTGTGAATCATGCGAATAAGTCGCAACAATAGAGGTAGAGGGCTGGAAATTTCGACATTTACTCCTCATTATAGAACCTCCACGACCCTCAAGAAATGCAGCCTTCTTATGAACTTTGGTAAAACAAAGGTCGTGTGCAACAATTACGTCGGAAATGGACACAAAGTTGGAGAGAATAGATCACTACTTATATCTATGACGACGAATCTCCATGAAAACCTCCAAAGAAGGAGAAATCAGGCAAAGAATCGCTCTAGGATAGCAAGCCGTTGACAGAGCAACGTCAACCGTCAACAACAAAATCCGATTATTCTTAAAATAAAGTATACAACCAATCCATGAAATATGGAACCTAACCGTCAGACTAATAAACATGCAACGTGCACAAGGAAGAATTGTGCTCAATCTCACATGAAGGGATCACAAGACAGCACAATATATCAGGAAAAACAGTAGTCTAGGAAATTATAAAATTAATTAGAAAACTCAAGTGGCGATGGGTTGGCTATGTTGCAAGTATGTCAGACGATCGATGGACATCACAGCTCACAACATGGATCCCCAGAGATCACAAGCGTAACCGAGGCCATCAGAATACTAGTTGTAGAGACGAACGAGACAAATTCAGAAAGTATTGGCTCCGCAATGCCCATGATAGAAAGGTCTTGCGACTCCTGGGGAGGGTGTCTAACGACGGGCAATAAAAGACTAATGATGATGATGCTGATGCTGATGATGTCTGAAAACAACTTTTTGGGGTTTTTTTTTTAAATCTCCACTTAAATAGGTTGTGTGGGGGTGAGAGTAATTATGATCACGAGTTTGTGTCCAGCAGCATCCATGCTAGAACATTCAGGCTTTTTTTTAAAAATATCCCTGCAAAAGGTGGGAGAAGTACCTTTCTCTTTGATCACCCGTTTTTCCAATATCAATCGGTCACCCCCAACACGTCATGTTTCTGCTGGTCGCTTGAACTGCTTCATTTTCAATCCTAACTCTGTATACTACTTTGAATTCATGCCTTATCTCGACAGTAAAAAGAATTGATTTCCCTTTACTATAAAAAAATAATTCAATGATGTATCATGTGGCAAATTCTATACAAAAATACTGTTGTATGACCTTTAAAAATCTTACTAAAATTTTGTAAACTCTTTCATTGTGTGAATATTGGGAATAACCATGCATCAACCTTATCGTTTGCATACCTGAAAGAGTCGAACATTAGTCACTGTAAAATAATAGGAATAATAGTTAATAGTATTGAGTAAATAGTAATCAACTGTTTTGTATAATAAAGAGTTGATAGTATTGTATTATAAGTAATTTATCAGTTAAGCCTCAACGCGTCAGTTTGGAGCCACGGGATACTTTTAGCTCTCAACATACGAATTTACCCCCTTCTCCAATTTATTCAGATTTCCCCCTCGTGGGGGGGTGTACTCCATGTTCAGAATGACTGTACAGCTTTATCTAGCCTTCCACCTATTGCACGCAGAACCTTCTTGTGTCGTCTGCTTCTTTTCTCAGGCCTACCTTTCTTAAAATAAAACATGAAAGATAGTTATTCGTAATGGCTTTTGTTCCGCAAAGATCGTATAATAAAAACAAAAGGCGACTTTCGAGACTTTGAATACATCTAAAAGGAAAAACTGCTCGCCCAACAAGCCATTGACTTATTTATTTAATCAACTAATGTAAAAATTATTGTTTCCAAAATCTTGATTATATTTATTTTTATTTTCAGGTAAGTTAATGTTTCTCTGTCCAGACCAATTGATGTTCAAGTAAGTAATTGAAAATATCTTACTTATACGAGCTGAAATTCGCCCTATTGGGCGGGGTTCTAGCTAGCATGTTTGTGTATTTGTTGCGCCGAATCGGCAGAATTAATTCAGAGCGAAATTTCAACTTGGTTTTCCAAAAAATAAATGAATACATAGTTTTAATTTGATCAAAAATCTATTTAATTTAAACAAAGTGTAAAACAATAATTTTAAGATCAAAAGTTCACGTAATCGAAGTGAAATAAACATTTTCTTTACAAAAAAGTAAATTCCATCTATTGGGGAATTTCACTGACTTATATATGTGTAGAGAGAGAGAGAGAGAGAGATTGATTGGTTGATAGAGAGATTGATCGATATATATAAAAATAGAAAATACCATCTTCTTCATACAGGATTAAATGCTGTCACCAATACGCCGTAATATATGTCTGTATATTTCCTTTCATATACATATGAGTTCATACCGTGGAAAAAAGCAGATATATTTGAATTTCTAGGAGATCATTTTTCAGAAAATAACTGATAAATCGTTTGTATGGAAGAGTCTATTGTTTCAAATTTGTTACTTCTGAATGGTTGTGTCCATTGTTACGGACAATAAAACAGAAATAAATTGCACTTTTTATTACAGAAGTAGATTAAATCTTGGATAAATGAGATTTAAGTAAAGTATAGTAGGCGTTTCTTTCTAAATCAGCCTTCCAAGGTGCGTTGTTGGACATAGGCCTTCATCAAGTGAGTTTAAGACATGGATGTGATGGACCTTACCTTACCACGCTTGTCGATGACCTGGTAGTGAAGGGGAAATGATAGATGAATGCTTCTCCCAAGAGCAATTAATACAATGTGAATGTGAACTGTCTCAGTCAGTGTTTAAACCGAGCTTTCCGGTCCCCTTCTCCGATCCGATAACCGTTTGCCCTCTTGCACTCCCTACAATCGGTATAACAATGCTTATCTGCTTGAAAAATACGAAAGAAGACCACTTTGTTCCAGAAGAGTTGCACAATTGACTCGGTAAGGTAGTGCCTTTATGCTGGCCACGACTTCAGTCGTCCCTGGTAGGGCTACACATATCACTAGTTTCTGCTGTCTCGACTCTGGTATCATCAACATCATCATCATCAGTCTCTTAGCGTCCGTCGTTACTTGGACTTTACCCAATAATCACCAGACCTCTCTATCATGGGCATCACAGAGCCATTACGTTCTGAATTGGCTTAGAGAATCACGCCATCTTACTTTCTGGCGGCCACAATTTTGTATATGATCTCTGGGGAGTTGTTGTGAGTCGTGATGTCCAGCGGTTGTCTGACATTTTCGCAATATGATCAGCCCATTATTTGAGTTTTCTGATGGTTTTTATATCTTTGACTTTTTTCTCTACTATATTGGGCTGCCTTATGATCTCTCCGTGTGAGGTTGAGCGTAATTCTCTCAAATGTACGTTGCATGAGTCTCAGTTTGAGGGTCACTGGTTTGCGATTTGTGAATTAGACTTAAGGTGACAAGCACCAAACGTTGCGTAAGTTACTTTACTCAGTACTACTTCATCATGGGGGGAGCGGTTGGTTCATACCTTTTCCGGGGGTTTTAGTTTTAGTGTTAAAAAAAAATAACACAAACAACCTCAACCGAAGTTTGAACTCGATTCGTCGAATCAGTTCTCCATGCTGTTTACCGTTTTGTCACCCTTGCACCCCTCAGTTGTTACTTCACCAGACAAAAAAGTTTACACCTACGGGGCCTGCTTTGTTTGGGATCTAACCACCAACACTTTCCGAACGAAAGATTCAGCAGCAGCAACCGCCTTTTTAGCCCGTCCTTGGACATATACCTTCCCAGAATTCGCCAGACCTCTCTGTCGTGGGCGCCAAGGCACCAGTATTTCGGAACGTATCGAATTTGTTACACTATATTATATTTTGTCGGTCTTGGCTTTGCATGTGATCTCTGGGGATCCACGTTGAGAGATGTGATGTCCAGTGGTTGTCTGCCATTCTTGCAACATGGCCAGCCCGTTGCAATTTGAGTTTTTTTTAATTCTATGATACCTCGGACTTCTGTTTTGATGAGCATGATTTTCCTTTGTGTGAGTTACATGGTTCTTAGAATGTCTTTTTGTTACGTTCCATGTTTCAGCACCATAGGTGACTATCGGGTGGATGCATTGGTTGTTCATCCTTCTTTTTAGCACTCGTGGAATTTTCTCGTTCTTGAAGGTACGTGTCCTGTGGAACAGCCTATCGGATCCAGTCGAGATGCCAGGGCATTACAAACCTTTAAAAACAGACTTGGCCAGCGTTGGGCTTACAGAAATGTCTACCCACGCCTGTATGTTACCGCCCGTGCCTACAAAGTATATTCAAAGTAATAGAAATAGGCATAATCAAATGACCAGATCAAAGGTCTTCACCCTAATTCAACCTGACACTCTATCGTATCAGGTTAATCGCTATCCCTAAAAAAAGATCAAACTTTCTACCGTAGTTATGGTCTGCGGGACTAGCTTGTTAAATACAACTTCTCTGAGTAACGTTTTACTCAACTTTGATTCGTGATGGCACAAAACTTCTGACTGATCATGTAGTGGTTGAATGCTCACCTCCTGTTCGGTTGGTCGTGGTTCAATTCTCAGCCGAGTCATTAAAAATGGTGATCAGTGCCTCTCTGTTAAGCATTCAGCACAAGCATTAGGATTGAAGAATTCTTCCCTGAGGATCAGTAGTTTCGGCAAAAATCGTGTTGGATACACTGGCTCTAATACTATCACCGGAGTTAAGCAACGTCAAGCGTGGTCAGTACGTAGATGGGTGTTCAATGTAGAATACCAAGTGCTGTTAGTAGAACAGATCTTCGACAGGCCAGACAAGCCAGAAGTGGGTCTTATTAACGATTGTTTGTGTGTACCTAACTCTGTGACACCCTAGCTTAGGATATGATAGTGTGGCTTTTAGAGAGAGATTTTGGGCACTTTGGTTTCAAAGTATGAAACCTGGTTCAGATAAGTGGTTGCCCCTCAAAATAGCCGGATGGGTCCTTTTGTCGGGACCAATATTTAATCAAAATTGAAATAAATATAAACTCTACTTTTCCGTTATCCAGTGGCATTTCTGACTTTGAATCAATATATTTAGTTCCCAAAATCATGTTTATATGATGTATAGCTCAAAAGATATGGGCATTTATATGAACTGGTCGGCCATTTTGGAAAATTTTCAACAGCAGTCATCCTGGGTCACTGCTGGCCAGAATTCACAACTAAATATAATCAGTAAGGGTAAATACATATATGTACCACGTTCCATGGATTTAACACCAAGAGCACGTTTTTAGGTTTATACGCACGACTAAGAGCAGAGAATGATAGTACATGCATACATACACACATACATACATACATACATACACACAATACGTACAAGTACTGTGGGGCAAGGTATGATTATCAAACTCAAACAAACCTTTGTTAACCGCTGCTTCCTAACGAGGTGATAATGTGTGGTTATCGATAATACTGCACACATCAGGTCGTCCTAACCGAAGCCCAAAAATGAGATATTAACGCTTGTATACCTCATGCAGTCGGTTATCTGTCATGGAAAATCCAGTGTTTCTGTAGAAAAACGCGGAGTCACCCGTTGATAAGCCAATATATTGGAGATTGGAAATTTCTTTTTCTTGCTTTTCCTTCTCTTTCGGGAGAAAATTGGTTTCTTGGGTAAACAAATGATTACTTGATAATAAATCTAGATACGAATTCCAGTTGGAATATTGCAGATACACCGCAGAGTGTCAGAAAATATCATATATATATATATATATATATATATATATATATATATATACGTGTGTATCTGCATATATCGATAGATATATCTATAAATATGTATATCTATGTATTCATATATATATATATATATATATATATATAAATATATTTAAACATTCATAAATATGTACTCATAGATTAATTTATTTATAAATATGTGTACATATTCATACATGTCCGACGACAGA
>OY735198.1:3099237-3211737 GCA_963457665.1 Thysanoteuthis rhombus
AAGAATGATCAAGTGGAGGGCAGGTATTTTCAGCTTATGGTAATAAAAAATTGAATGTAAATTATGAGTTTGCTTTAAGGGGATTGTAGGAACTTCCTACTTCAGTTCACTGTTTAATTTACCCTTAAAAAAAAGGAAAATGTATGAGTAAATTTAAATGATAACTGTCGTTTTTTTTAATTTAAAGTTCTGTTTATTGCGGATAAAATCGAAAAGGGTAACGAAAATTAAGTACAAATATCGTAGTTACGACAGTAACTTTTTAGTACTTAGAACAAGTAATAATTATGATTGGATTTAAACTTCTTTTCTTGTTTGTCAATCCTTTAATGACTCTCATCTGAATATTCGAATAGCGAATAAGTAATTCTTTTTGCTTCATCGAAGGAATTAGTTGAAATCAATACAATGCATCTCGATTAATATCTGTTTAGCATACATTGCAGTTTCGTAAAGAAAAAAAACTTTTTATTCACCTTTCATGAAATAACATATGAAAAATATACTAAAAACAAAGTTGAACCCCTATCAAAATAAATGCAGAGACAGTGGGGGAAAAACGAATAATATTTTCGACTTGCTTAGTTTTAGTTATGGGAACGAATAAGATGACAATACAGACGTTTTAGCCTTCGTGCTTGAAAAATCTAAACGTTACTTTTTGGAGTCTCAAAATGCGTGTTCTAATCTAGACTCACGAAATTCTTTGGAAATTAGAGTCTGTAACTATCTAGAGTTAAATGTCTGAAGCCTATAACTGTTTTTTTTTTTTCTGGTGTTAAGAGTGGTAAAAACACAATATCCAGGGAGAAATATCGTGATATTGAGTTAAAATATATATTATACCTATAAGATATTGGGTTACAGTATTTTATCTTATACAGCAATACATAAATGATAATTTTTTTTTAACCTTGTCTGGTTAATTCTAATGGTTGCATGCGTATTGAGTTCTATGGAAAGAGCATCTGGGGTTATATGGATGAGAGTAAAGATATATGCAAAGTTTCAAGTTTTCAAGGGAGATTTGACACGAAAATGGAGGGCGAGCTGTATGCAATCTCTTTTGTACATGGATAGATAAGATCTGTTCGATTACGATTACCAAACCATCTGGACTATTAACTTTCAAAAGGAGAAGAACAAAACTGAAGAAATTGTTTCATGTGTGCAAAAGAAAATCAATATCAATCTTTAGTGTGTTAGGGACCGTCAACCAAAACTGTCACCAAAATGTCAACATAGGTTTCTTCAGTTTTCAGGTTGGGCTGGCTGGATGTAAATATATGTATGTATGTATGTATGTATGTATGTATTCATCACGTATACAGACTGCATCAACCTGGCTAAAAAAATAACCTCCACCCTTTATTATGTCTAGAAAAAAAAATTCTTTTCAAAATTCCAACCCAAAAACGGTATTTAGAGGTGAGGTCAGTTTACAATATAATTTTATGCTAAATGGATTCCTTAAGATTTCTTCTGTTGAAAATTCCAATTTTTTAGTGATCATTGATCAACAAAGGGCGACAGATGTAACTTATTCGTTGATCACTCTTTCGTCTAATGCTGCCAGAAGACGTTGGTCACGTAACTGTTTACTGAGTGTGACTAAGCAGACCTGTTTGAAGTCGTTTCATGTTATTTTCGAAGAAGTCTTTGATCTCTCGTATCACGTCTTCAGCTAAATATATTGAAACAAGGAAACAGACTGTTGAATCATTAAGCAAATAGATTATATGAGAGTTGAAGCTTTCTTTCACATCTCCAACCACCATTTGAAACAATGGACTCATCCACAGAGACGAATGTAGTAGTTTCTTTCCTAAAACATCATCAAATAGAAATTCACACACACACACACACACACACACATACATATGTATACATGTATAGATATGTACATATACATACTTATATACATATATATAGAGAAAGAAATATGGATATGTATATATGTGGATATATATATATATATATATATATATATATATATATAGATAGATAGATAGCTGGATATGTATAGATATGTATATACATATATATGTATGTATGCGTATATATATATGTACAATATACATATATATGTGTGTGTATGTATATACACGTATATATATATATATATGTGTGTGTGTATATATGTGTATGTGTTCATGCATATATATACATGTGGTTGATTTGATCGACAATATTAAAACACAAAAGTTTGGAAACTGGATTGTATTCATTACTGTTATATGTTACGAGAGCGTATTTGCTCTCGTTGTCAAATAGAGAAAATGATGAGAATTTTGCGAATATTCTGGTTTGGAGAGGAGGCTGGCTAATGATGCAAAGTTACTGTTTTTGCTGAGTTTGTTATCTCTAATGGCGAAAAAGGAGATGTTTCCGTGTCAAAGCTTAAATCATTTGTTCATAAGTAAAATAGAGAAAGGTTTCGTGTGTATATACGTAGTTTATTCTAGTGACTGTCATTGAGAAAAAATGTTATGTGTGCTTGTAGTGAGCGTAAGTGTGGTCGTTGTAGGTGTGTTGTTTAGGGGTATGTGTCTACGTTGTTATATTTTTTGCGATTATTAATGAAATATACAACCAACACATCTTTTTAAAACAAATGAACAAACCACACTTTTGTTAAATCTTGGATCACTCACAATCATAAGCATCCACACATACAATTTTCCCAATAACAGCCACTAGAGTAAATTGCATTTACTCACATAACAACCTTCTCAATTTCACTTGTACACAATTGATTTCTATTTTGACGTGGGAACATCCCCTTTTTTTTGCCAATGAAGATAACAAATTCATCATTTCCCTTCCTCTCCACACTTTGTTATTAGGAATTTTTTTTTATCAACCATATGACGTTTGATAACGAGAGCAAATAGATTTTCGAAACATGTAACGAGAATTAATACAATCCAGTTCCCAAACTTACGTATTTCTATATTGTCTATTGGATAAATCTCTTCGTTATCCTCACAATACACACACACACATTTTATATATATATATATATATATATATATATATATATATATATATATATTACAGGGCATAGAGTGATGGGTAGTAAGATGAATTTTTTTCCTAACCAAGATCTGAATCTTTCTTTGACCCTTACATTATACGATCGCCGTGGTCCCCACCGTGAGATTGGTGGTGGTGGGAGGAGCTTCGAATTGGGTAAATTGTCTTACTGGAGGCAAAGGTTTACAGTGGTTGTGCAACAGTCATCTTTCCTCACCGCTGGGTGATTTGTTTCCTTGCATAACCTCCAGCGCTCGATGTCACAATAAGATTACTGGGCGACACATTATGCCATTCCCGTCTCTACTTCGGGACCTGTGAGGGAAAGTGGGTCCAGGTCAAAATAACACTAACACCCGTTTCTCCTGTCATTTATTTTAAATTATCCCCACCTTTTTCCCCTACTTTTGCGCTCTCTTTCAATTTGTTCTCCTGCTATGCCTTTCAACCTTTCTGTTTCTTCTTTATTTCTTGACGGCAACTTCCCCTTACTCTCCTTCTTATCCCCTTGTACTCCACGTTCGTCGGCTTATTTCCAACCTGTTGTTTGTTGTTATGAACAGTACATGTCAAAAAAGCTTGTTCGTTTCAGAAGTACATTTGTCATTTTTTTTAAAACCTCTGGCAACGAAGTTGGAAGACATACATTCCAGGGCAAAAATAAGCCAATTACCTCCTACCATGTGAAAGATCTTGACACTGCAGAGGACGTAGAGGCGCATATTAGGGCCAGAGTGGTTGGGACAAAATTATGATGCGCTGACCAGCTGTTGAAGCAGTTAGAGATCAACATTGTATAACATTATCAAATATTTAATCTATAACCGTAAGAATAAGAGTAATTGCAGAAAATTTGATTAAAAAAGCTTGGCTCATTTTTCCCCAGGAGTATATATATCTGGTTTGTCTGTTCGTATGTCAGTCTGACTGTCGGTTTGTCTGTTCGTATGTCAGTCTGACTGTCGGTTTGTTCGTCCGTACGATATCTCCATAAGTTCTCAACGAATTTCGATGAAATTTGTTGGGGGTTGGACAATGGAATACGGAGAAAATAATTTTAAAGTCTGGAGCGGATCAAGGAATTTGTTTTCAACACACATATATATATATATTTCATCATTCTGCAAAGAGAGAGGTGCAGGCAAACAGGTGATACAAAGGGCATATTTAAGTTTAGTAACTCAATATTGTACATTGAAGATTCTTTCATCTCTTAGAAACCGTTTTCTTTCAACGAAAACTGTCAACAAAAACGTCAACCATGGTTACTTTAGTTTTCAAGCTAGCTTGGTTAGCTGGTTGGATATGTGTCACGCATGAAGGCCACACCGATGGAGTTAGAGGGCTGAAAATTAAAAAATTCACTCCTCATTATGTTTAGAGAAAAATGTTTTTCTTGTTTATTGAAAACTATCTCTCCTAAATAGGTTTCGGGTGGAATTGAATTGGTAATGTAATTTATTTTGTGTTTGTATCCGGCAACAATCACGTGTGTTTTGTTTTTTTTTAAACTCGGACATTTTTTAGTGAGAGGTGTGCGTACTCTGAGTGCTGTCTAACCTCTTTCCATCATCACTTCAGTGCGTCTATTTCCTTCATGCGTCCTGAATTTTTGTATGAGAATGACATTTAATCCCATCAGTCCTGAAAAGAAGGGTCTATAATCATTGCATGCTCCCGATAGTCACCTATGGAGCTGAAACATTAGCCTAACAAAAATAATGTCCCACAAAACAAGAACCATGCAACTTGCTCGAGAGAAAACCATGCTCAGCATCACATGGAGGGATCACATGAGAGCATAGTATATTAAATCACAAATCGGACTCAGAGTTATTATAGAATTTATAAGAAAATCCAAATGGCAATGAACTGGTCATGTTGCAAGAATTCCAGACAACTGCTGCACATAATGATCCCGAAATATCAAATGTGAAACTGAGGCCGGCAGAAAATATGATTGCGTGAGGATTTAGGCAGGTTTAGGAAGAATGGCGCCGCCATACCTGCAATAGGGTGATCTGGCAGATCTTGGGGAAGGTCGATGTCCATCGTATAGTTGCACTTCCATTAATATCGAAGTGGCTGAGCCAAATGATTTGCATACATTGAATTTTAAAGGGAATATTTTATTATCATCTCTATACATTCAAATATTTAGCGTACTTTGATTGTCATATAGTCTTTGCACTTGGATGGCGATGATCAGTTTTCAATGCGGAAAGGACGGAAGTCTCAGCCAACGTAAGAACACTTTTATAGTTCCGTGTATTATAAAAGTTTTGCCTTGGTCAGAAGTCTGCATTTCCAAATTTTGACTCAATCCAACGATCTATGAAAAAACTTCTCTGGAAGAAAGTGTGAATGGTACCGACCTCCTTGTCAAATGCATTTTGTGAGTAGATCTTCTGATAATAAGTTGATCGCTCAAATTTCTTACGGTACACGTAAACTAGTAGAAGATGAATCATCTTTAAAATCAAAACTTGGAAAGGAACCTGCCATTGTTGTCCAACCTGCACTTTTAATTTGGTCCACAGTTTTCATTGTTCATGTATAACTCATGTCATGAATTGAGACAATGTTGCCAATTTTGCACTTTTCGCTCTAAGTTTAGCACGTTTCTTATATTGGCTGTGCGAAAATCGCTAATTTAGCTTGGGCATTTTTTAGCTTTTTCGTGTGTGTTTTGACGAATATTGGTTATTTTTACGCTTATTTGCTGTGAAAATAGCACGAACACACACACACACATATATATATATATAGTCGTTGGACAACGGCAGCAGAATTTTTTCAAATTTATTTGTATCGTAAAGATATTGTATATCGTGTAAATGTATGATGTAAATACTTTATGCAAAATATAAATGATAAAAATATTTTGTATAATGTTGAATCAAGAAATATGATATCATTTATGAGATTTTTGTAATAAAACCTTCATTTATTTGAAACCGTTTGAAATTTAGGCCTGCTCCCCCCTCCCGCCCTTATTCACGGACCGATTTTCATGAAACGGACGCCATTTTGTTGGGAAAAGCGTCGACAAGGCACTTCTATAAGTACTTTTTTCTGTTTTTATTTCTGAAGTCCCCCCCTCCCACCACTGAAATAGTTTTCTTCTTCTCAAAAACTCTCTCTAGGAGAGAAAAATCTAGATATATATCCGAATGATATATTTAATTTTCAAATCTTTATCTCAAACCAAAGTTCCAAATATGCCTGCTCAAAAATACCAAAATTTTACCCAAGCATTCAAAATAAAACTTGAAAGTTATGGACCGAAATTGAGTACAAAAGATCTTTTTTTTTTGTTTATTAAACTTGATAATTACAACCGTGAAAATTAAAGCTAGCTACCACAAAAGGTTTTTATTTGATTGGAGTTCCCCCATTCTCATACATATTTCTTCACTCGTAAGTTTTTGCTCACAATGATAGAATGATATATTTTTGAATTGAAAAATCGTTATTTCCTGATTGTGGCTGTAGTTCCCAAACTTTTACAAGTTAGTGTACATTGATCTGAAAAATGTTAAAATCGTATGCTTCGTATGAATAAGTGGTTCAAATTACTTAATTCTGTACACGTGTTCATCAGATTGCAATCATTTTGTTCAACTGAATGGTTTTTTTTCTAAACATATCGTTTTGTTTTCAGCTGTATATATTCATTTTTAAAAACATATCGTTATGACTATGTTTGTACATAAATAAACAGTTTATGTTTCACATGTATTCCACAGTACACTGTATTTTCTTTATATTCAAACAATTCTGCACGTCGTGACGCAGTAGTTGGCGTCATTGGTGTCCACCAAAAATGTATCTTTTTAGAAAAAGCCAAAGTTGGGCCCAAAACAAGTGACAAGCACTAACCTGGCTGCTGCAAGGCCAAACTCCACTTCTCGAACAATTCCGGGGGGGGGACCTTTTCTTGATTAAATATCCGATACTTTATCATTTAAAAGTTTCCTTCCCTAAATCGGGTATGGATTGTCCTCCTTCTTATTGTGACTGCCAAAAATCAAATTTCCAGCAAGGGTATACCGAGTGCCATAAGCAACTGGGTTCAATCCCTCAAAGACTTAGAGAAAATGGTATTCAATACCTTTCTGCTTAATGTGGGGGAAGCGGTTTTCAAACCAGAGATAGAAGTCACTCTCACCCTTACCTATAAAGATACTAGCCGAAAACAGAGCAGTCTTCGACTATAGTCGACCATCCAAGCATTATCATCTATTTTGAACTAGTATTCCTTTCATCTTAATTTCTGTTGCCCTTTATCGCAACTTCTCAGATCGACATTCTACGGCCGTGAACAGCGGAGATCAGAGTCTTTAGCTCAAACCTCCAGCGAGAATTGAACTCATATTCCATTTCCCCCTGGGAACCCATCAACACGACAGCTTCCTTACTGATTAGGACACGGACAGGAGTTCAAATCTAATTTCCTGATTTTTCACCCCGAACACACGGATCCCTTCAGTGTTCACAAACACTAGTATCGATATACTTACCTGAAACAGACTTTGTCCCGTAGATTAAAAAAAGGAAAGTATGTGAAGCCACAGGGATTCAGTTGTCCCGGGACATTACTCCTCCGTTGCATGTAAAGTAGACGGCTTTGGGTCTCCCTGGTGCGTTTGTGACACTGTTTACGAGGACCCAGTAATTTTTATTCTTGCCCATTAGGTGCACACAGTGCATTGCACTGGGACCTGAGCGCCAAGGGGTGCGTTAGAGTTTCTTGGGTTGAGCTGGGTATCAAAATTTCCAAGTCCATATGATGTGTCCAAAAATAAATGGATTGATTTTATTGTTTACCGGCAAGCAAACATAGTATTGCGGGCTAAAAGGGTTTAGTTGGTGAAAAAAAAGGATGATGTAAGGATAAGGGGTTTTGTGCAGTGTGTGGGTGGGGGTGGCAAAACCCACATTTCCCTTCTGTGATTTAAAATCACGATCTCCTGATCACTGACAGAGCCAAGGTCTAAGTCTTATATATTTATGTAAATGTATCTAACAGATACGTAAAGGCTTATTTCTTTCTAATAAATAGATACATTTATACTGGAGAAAAAATTTTGAACAACGCTAAGCACAACGACCGGTTCAAACTCTTTTGCTGGGTTTTGGTGATTCATGTGTTCTGGCATTTATATCTATTTATCTATCTATCTATCTATCTGGACTTTGCCCAGCTCTTACCGTTCATAGTGGAAACTTGAAATTTTACACACACGCTACCCTCAATGAGTAAGGATAGTGCTTTTTGTTTTTGATAATTCTCTCCCAAAGTGGTTTTAGGAACAGAAACCAATAAGCAATGTAAGTGTATGCTAAATTGGTCACTAGTTTGTGTTCACTTGTTTTTTTCTTATTTTGGCTATTGTTGTTTTTTTAATACTAACCTTTTTTTAGTGATGACAGCCCAACAAAAGGCGAGAGAAATAACATCATCCATCGATCACCCTTCTTCCTAACTTATTAATTGATCACCCTCAACACAGCATATATAGTTGGTGGTGATTTATAATTTCACTAGACATGTCGGTTCATATATTTTTTCGTTTATTATAAAAACAATTCAAAAGATTCAGTAATCATCTTCAGTTGGAATAGGAGAACGACTTGGAGTTCGATTCTGATGTTGCTAGGCTTGTTATGATTTCAATTTCATCTTATAGCAAGGTCTCAAATCGTCATTCTGCGGCTGTAAGACGATTCTGGTCGGATAGTTATAAAAAAAACCAACTTACTAATTCAAGATGGAAGTAAATAGTAGTCTAACTTGATTCAATGAAATTAAGAGTCATTACAAAAGAACAAAGACCGCTTATGCCCTCGTAAAATTGAATTTTGTGTCGGCTGCGAAAATTAACTCCTCATTATTCGAAGCGGAAAATATTTTATGTGACACAAAAGTTTTTAACAGCTCTTCGGGGGCGAGGCATAAACTCACTTACCTACCTACATCGTAACAAATGAAAGAGGACTATAAAATCTTTTATAACTGCACCTGACATATTTTATCTTTACAGCAATGAATAAATCCAGGTAAACTGACGTCTTCTAGCTTACCTTATCGATTTATGAAACGGTTTCATCTTCCAAAAAGCGTATTTCTTTTTACAAATAATGATTTCAAGGAAGAACAACAACTGTATGGAGAAGTCTGGCGACGAGTAAAAGAAACTATAGTCACCTCCGTAGCGCCTCCCCGTTTAAAGCTGAT
Source organism: Thysanoteuthis rhombus (assembly GCA_963457665.1). Lineage (NCBI taxonomy): Eukaryota > Metazoa > Mollusca > Cephalopoda > Oegopsida > Thysanoteuthidae > Thysanoteuthis > Thysanoteuthis major. The sequence continues at coordinate 3,108,515 of OY735198.1, forward strand.
TCGCTATAACGCGCTTATAGCACAAAGAGTGAAAAAATATTTTCCTAATAAAGCCCCATACCGAGGATATGAAAACGAGTATCAAAGGTATATGAAAGAGGTTATCAGTGAATCGGCATTTATATGGGACAAGCTTACCTCTACCCCGCTTAGCGCTTTCTTGCTTAGCGCTGACTCGTAATAGTTTTCCAAATATTTTCCGGAATAAATTTACTGATGTTAAATTTCCAAAATGATTAATGAATGAGAGAAGACAGTCTCAGAAATGAATAATTACCGTACACTTTTTTTCTTTCGTTTTGTTTTTTCAGCTTATATTTAGTTACATTGAACAGTACAGTGAGACCTTAAATGTACTATATCAAAACCTGCACTTATTAAAACTGAACAATTCAGGGTATTTCTGTACATTAGTACCCCGCTAATCACTACCCCGTTTAAGACTCGCTATAGCGATCTTTTCAAATGTTTTTCGTAGTAAATTTAGTTATGTTGACTCCCCAAAATAAGGTATAATAGAAGATAGTATCATGGACAGTGTCTGAAATAACTCTATATGGTACGTTTTGGTTAATGTGTCATGTGTATGAGAATATACATGCGTACAATAATTCTTGACACTTCAGCACAGATCATTTTCTGATTGTTCAAAAAGCGTGAAGTTAAGACATGCATCTATTCTCACAGGAGATAATAATTTTCCACGAAGTATCATATTCCTCGAAGAGGAAAATAACTTTTTTTCAAAGCTACAGGTTAGTGGTCTGGATACGATCCTAAAAGGTATAGCGCTGGACAGAACAGCAGTCTACTGGGTCATAACATGGTATGAAATAACCTGCATAGAATACCTCTCTTTATCTAGCTGCTGCGTTTGGGGACATTCTCGTTATATTAAATTTACCTGATGTTGAAGAGCCTCAACTAAATGGAAAAGGGTTAATGTATATTTGATGGGGGGAAAATGAGTCAGAGATATCAGAATTCTTTAGAACACCTAAATGGCTATGGACTGGTCATATTGCAAGAATGTCAGCCACCCGCTGATTGACGATAAAAGGCTGCAGCTGCTGCTGCTGATGATCTTATCTGGTATCTACTTTCTGGAGTAAGTGAACTATCTCTAGATGTTTATGTAAATGTCTGCAAGATAAATATTATGTATGTGCACGTGTTTATTCTTATAAACATGGAACATTACCCGAAGTGTGCAGTATAGAGTTGTTTAGGAGAGTTTCCATGAAGCTTCCTTTAATCATCATTTATTTCAGAAACTCAACATTACTGAATTTATTTAGGAAAATGTTTGGGAAAGAGGGTTAACTGAAAGGGCTTGGATGACGCATACCTAGTACACTAACTGAAAATAGAATGGCATTTTTTGTGTGCCGACGAGCAGTTTGGACGGAACAATGATGGGTCCCCATCCAAGTAGTGCTCAGGCTCATCGCAGCTTAACTCAGGTGATTTAGTGGGAATCGGTGTACTCAGCGAGACTAGTCTGTAAATCAATGGATGGAAACAAACCGTGGAAACAAGTAGAAATGTCCAATGTCCAACCCATTAGGTCAAAGAAGTAGGCCCTGTGGACCTGGTCGAATTCAGATACGACATTTCTCTTCATCCTTCTGTCTCTTGTCTGTCTCATTGCAACAATTCTTCCCGCTTTTTCTATTGGTCGAAGTCTTCAAAGCTTCTAACCGGAAGTGCATCACCGCTTCCGCTTTTTTTTCCACCAGAATTCCAGAAACATTTCCCCAGACATGTTTTGATGTTGAATATGTGGATATTTTTTTTTAGTGCTGTCCGAGTGTTCCCGCTAAGCTGCTCGGCCGTGAGGTCACATTCAAGAAAAAATATGCCACGCAGTAAGATTTTAATCCCGTGCACGATATAGGATTAAACAATAATCTGATATATGTACTGTATCCAAGCTAACAATGATAAAATAGCAATTACAGAAATTACCATCATCAACGATTAGATTGTGTTAAGCTCTGATGGAGAGGTATTTGCGATCGGACATTAGACAGTCTGGTATAAGCCGACTGTATGCTATCAGAACAGATTCGAATTCTCACCTGTCCAAAGAGGTTATTTCATTAAAATGAGGCTGTAAAGTAAAAAGGCAATTTATATACATCTAAACATATAATTAGCTTATATGAAAATGTTTATGTTTGTTTATGATTTCATTAGTTGATTTACCTTCCTATTTATTAGAAATACCTCTTGAAAACTCCCAAGACTTCATGTCTGATCACACATTAAAACAGCCTGGGATGAGTTGAAACCCGAAAAAACTTATAATTATTATACTTGATCTATAAAACATAAATCACCTAATAAAATAGCTTTAGGCTCCTCGGTGTCGATCCATATATAAATAATCCCGTCATTTTTGACGGGTATATTCTGGTATGGAATATTATGCATTGAAACCCAACGGATCAAATGAAATAACTATTGAAATTTCTGCTAGAAAAGAAAATCATTGAAGAGAAAAAATATATTCAAGACTTTCCATTGGAAATCATTTAAAAAAGGATTTTTTAAAATATAAAAACATCTAGATTCTGGAGAATCTAGAGGTTATTATAAAACCCATCGAAATAAGACCCTCAAAAGATCAAAAAAGCTTTTCTTCCAAAAATGAAAATTTTCGATTTTCACATGAACTGTGCTATGTGTGAATATATTCACATCAACCATCTGAATAATTAGTCAATCAGCTTTGAAATTGAATGAGTTTTGCTTCAACTTTTTGCTATTCATTCGATATTGTTTAAGGTAAAAATAAGAAATAATAGCCATCGCAGTCAATAATTGAACTGCCGTAGCGTCAAAATTTGAAGACACGTAAAAAAAAATTTGTCGAAGAATAAATGCGGTCAGAATAAATTCTATTTATGACATCACTGGCATCATCGACTAAAGACCATGTAAAATAGAGTAAGAAAATGTTCATGAACATGTCGATTCTTTTGAATCCAGATGTTATTGACAAACCCATCAAAATAAGGTCGAAAAAGCTTTTTTCGAAAAATCCCCAGGAAACATTTCAAGAATATGCCTAGTGAAATACTGTTGATTATTTTCAAGTCTGTAGATAGAACGGTGTGATCAGGAGCGCTAGAACACACAGACCCATGCTCAAAGAGAAAGGGATTGAATCCTTTGCCATCTTTGGTGGCTACGATGGTTCAATGGATAAATGTTTTTTTTCTGTTTAATCCAATTCACTGGATAAATCATCTCTCTTATATTCTATTTGTTGAAGGTAAGAATATTTCGTTGTGAAAACTTCAAACGAACAAATCCATGATCTTTTAAAAGTGGAATATTTTCTGCACCCTCGATTCCTTCAGTTGTTAACTGACTTTTTGTCCCTTCACAGGTCATGGGAAAAATAGAAGGAACAATGTCTGTTGCCATTCTGTTGAGAATAGACACCTTTCTTTCATCTGCTTTAGTGCTTATCGTAGAGCAAAGGTTAATGTAATGTTCTTTATACAACAAAATAAAATTAATCATCAGAGAATGAATTAAACTATCTCGCAACGGTTTAAATATCATGTGTATGCGTGACATCACCAGTTGTAGAAGAAGGATGTCACCTGGGCAAGAAGAGTGTCTGCTCTGTAAGTGGGTGATAACATGAAGAGATAACTTCACTAAAGGGTGATAATTGCATTCTTTATATAATTTCTTTTTCAAATGATTAATTTTATTTTGATGTATAACGTGCAAGCTGGACTTGTTGACCACTCCAAGTGAGTCCTATTCTCCGTTCAATTCTTAAGTGGGCGGTGCGGGGTCTCTGGTGCCAGACAAGTTTTATCTTTATGTGTCAAGCAAAGAATCACTCTAAGATGGCAAGGCTTCAACAGAGTGAGCTCAATAACAAGATAATCCTATTAGTCCTAAAGAGAAAGGTTTACAACCAATGCATCTTTCTGATAGTCACCCATGGAGCTGAAACATGAAACGACAGATGATAAAAGACTGATGATGATCAATGACTCTCACTCTGTGCTCCCTTTTGAGGTCTTGTACCAAACAAGGTTAATATTTGTGCGAGTATCTATAAACATAGGCTGCACCAATGTCAGGTGAAATCTATCAAGATCGGCGAGTTGCAAATTATTAATTAAATCAAGCCAATACTATTTCAGTAGCCACAATGAATCATCATCAGTATCAGCAGCCTTTTAGCGTCCGCTGTTGGAAATACACCTTCCCCAAGATTCGCAAGACTTCACTATCATGGTCGGCACAAAGCCAATACTCTCTGGAGTTGTTTAGTTCGTTACGCCTTCTCTGGATATTCACAGTGTGAGTTACGATGTCCAGAAATTGTCTGCCACTCTTGCAACACGACCAACCCATTGCCATTTGGATTTTATAATGGAGTCTATGATATCTTCGACTCCTGTTTGTTTCTAATATCCTTTGATACGTATTTTCGACTTTGGAAAGTATTTACGTATTTTTGAATTACTTTCTAAACTCAAAAATACGTGATCACTTTCCAAATTCGATATTACGTTATAATTTACCAAACTCGAAAAATATGTAATTACTTTCCAAACTCGAAAATACGTAATTACATTCCGAACTCGAAAATACGTAATTACTTCCCTAATTCGACATTACGTAATTATTTCTCAAACTCTGAAATACGTAATCTCTTTCTGAACTCTGAAATATGTAATCTCTTTCTGAACTCTGAAATACGTAATCTCTTTCTGAACTCTGAAATACGTAATCTCTTTCTGAACTCTGAAATACGTAATCTCTTTCTGAACTCTGAAATACGTAATCTCTTTCTGAACTCAGAAATACGTAATCTCTTTCTGAACTCAGAAATACGTAATCACTTTCTGAACTCAGAAATACGTAATCACCTCCCCAACTCGAAAATATGTGATCACTTTCCAAACTCGAAAATACACGAGCACTCTCAAAAATCGAAAATGCGTAATCACTTCCCAACCTCGAAAATACGTTATTCCTCCCCAACCTCGAAAATACGTAATTACTTCCCAAACTCAAAAATACGTAATTACTTCCCAAACTCGAAAATATCTAATCACTTCCCAAACTCGAAAATATGTGATCACTTTCCAAACTCGAAAATATGTGATCACTTTCCAAACTCGAAAATACGTAATTACTTCCCAAACTCTAAAATATCTAATCACTTCCCAAACTCGAAAATACGCAATCACTTTCCGAACACCCTGATACTTGTGTACAGTGACAACTGAAAGTTTGCAGGGAATATTGCGTGACATCGTCAGAATCACGTGATGGCCCACTTGTCCCAGTCTTTATTCGACGAACAATAACGACGTTGTTGTCGTCGTAGGCAAAAGACAGAAAAGCGAAATGATATGAATGACACTAATCAGTCGTCAGTGGGCCACAGGCATCTCTACCACCAGCAGCTGTAACACGGAGACAAACAAACGTGCCATTGACTGAGTGGCTATTGTCGTAAGTACATCAGTTTTAACCATTGTTGCCAAATTTTTCTGGCCCAAATCACGCAAAAATGGCCAGAAATGACTAAATGCTAAAATTGTTTATGATAGAAGGCTGTAGAAATCAAAAGCAAAATAATATTTCAAGTCGTACGTTTAGCATTCCAATTACCTTGTTACTAGAAACCCCTGCAAAACCTTAAAACTTGACTGTGTTTGAACTGACAAATTTCCTGGGGAAATCAAGGTCTTCTGAATGGAATGCGCAAACTGCTACTTTCTACATTTTTTCATCTTTTAAATGAAATGTTCGAAAAAAATTTAGAAAAAAGGCCAAAAAATTAACAAAAATTGAAAATGGCCTAACGTTTTACAAAAATGCTGAATTTGTCAAACTTGGCTATTAAATAGTCAAAGCGGCAAAAAATTAAAAATAGTCGAACGCTTTTCTAAAAGTATAAATTTGTCAAACGCGGCAATGAAAGGCTTTAAATGGCCACTTATCAAAAATTGCCAGGCGCCTTCCAAGATGGCTGATTTTGTCAAATTTGGCCTTGAAATGGCCAAAATTGAAAGACTGGCTTTAACATAAGATTTTCCATTTAACGGATAAAGGAGTGTTATCTATTAGACAATGTGAGGGCGATCTTCGAAGTGTCTTTGAAATATACTCAATTCTTTATTGCTTATCGTTTGACCTTACAAAATATACAGAAGCTGTCAAAATAGGTTACACGTGAAGTTAACGAAACAAATATCGGTCAGTGTTTAAACACTTATCTCTCTCTCTCTCTCTCTCTTTCTCTCTCTCTTCATGCTCGACACAAACAAAGGTTATTTTGGGACTAGACAACTAATGGCATCGCAAATTAGATTCATTATGCAACTCTTAAACAACAGAACTTGAATTTCTTTCATGGGGATTAACTACTATATATATATATATATAAATATATATATATATATATATGTATATGTATAGTAGCTTAGATACCCGGTGTTGACCAGGGGAAAAAAAACTTTCTAAACATGACCACATTGGGAAGATGTTATTTTATGAATATTTTGCATGCCTGAAATATTCATGAGGTATCGAAATAAAATATCGGAATTACGAATTGCCTTTTTTGCCCCAGGTTTTAATCACTCAGCTATTGCAAGACTTTGAAATGACGAATGAATGCCCCCCGCCCCAAATTCTTTAAAAGCATTGACCCCCCCGCCATGTGAGTACGTTCAAATAAGTAATGAACGAACCCTCCCAAGATGATGCTGATTTTATTCATACTTATTCTTTGACTTCATAAAACTAACTATAACAACCTCGGACATTATTTTTTCTGAAAACTGAGAATTCATTTGATCGTTTCTTATGTTGGTAGTCCGCATATCGAGGTGGACTACGGCATTTAAATCTTGCCCGTGTTTTATTTTTAGTTTGGGTTTGGATTCGAGCCATTGTTTTTATCCAGAGCGAACATCATTCATTGTCAGCTTAGGGTTATTTTTGAAAAGACTCTGACAAACAGGTATTAACAAATATATTCCTGTCCATGGTCACCTTTGACGAATGGAACGTTAGGGTGCTGTTCAGCATCATAGCTACATCGTAAAATCTTACAAAACCTTCAAACCTACTTTTTCCCAAGACTATCTGATTTCCAGGAACTTCGATGGTCAAATAGATTGAAAGCACGTGAAACTGGAAGAAAAAAAGAGTAAAATTTTCTCAAACGGGTCTGTAGTTGATCCAATGATTATATTTACCGCTTTTCTAAACACTGGTATCACTGATTTCTTTGGCGCTCAAGTTTTTATTATGTGACACCAAACACAAAACCACCCCTACATAAATCGACGGCTTATTGTTGTTTTTGATAAAATTCTACCTTAATATGTACCTTGAAGTAAATTGTAATCTGCAAATTTCGGATATGCCTTTGTTTTTCCTGTGATCCCTCGAGTCTTGGGTCAGCAGGCATTCCAAGCAAGACATGCACAGGCCGGTGTGCAACCTTGGTCAAACTGGGATAAACACTGAGAGAGAAAAAAAATCACGTCAATGCTCACTTTTAACGAATGGGAATTGAGATTGCAATTAAGCATTATAGCGACACTGTAGATAGAATTCCCTCCTATAAGAATGTGAAATATTTCCTTTCTCAAACCAGCCAAATTTCCAGAAGCTCTTACTAATTGGAAGCACACGAAATTTAAAGAAAGATTTGGATTTTATCTAATATAGGCATATCCAAAATTACATTAGCTTTGAGAAAGGGGGTCTATTTCGATCTGAGTTTGAATTCGGTCCGCCATTTCTATTTTCCGAGGTTTTACCCACAGGGGTATGAAACCGTGATGACTTTGAAGCTGTGAATTATAGCCCAAAAGAATATTTCAGAAAAGAACTTATAAATACGCTATAGTTTTCTGAGAGCACGAAAGCAGACCCCACAAAAGGCGCCGGACTCGTTTTTGTAAAATTCAATCTTAAAATGTGTGCTGCAAACAAATTTTGATTCAGATCTGGAATTCGGATATGCCACTCGGCTAGTGCGCCGCCATGACTTTGAAATAACGGATAAATGCCCCCCCGCCCCCCAATTTTTTAAAAGCATTGATCCCCCCCCCCGTATGAGTACATTCAAATAAGTAATGAGCAAAACCTCCCAAGATGATGCTGATTTTATTCGTACGTATACTTTGACGTTATAAAGCTAACGAAGAGTTTTTGAGGAAATTTTACATGTAAAAAAATCATAAAGAAAAAATATTTTCGACGGACTTGTTTTCTAAGAGCACTAACGGCCATCCCATAAAATTGACATCTCTTTTTGCAAAATTTGACCAAAAGTTGTATGCTCTAGGCAATAATAGCCTTACTGTTTTCAGACATGCCATTGTTTATGTTCTATGATGCATAGTTCTCGACAGCTTATAGTGCAACCCCCTCCCCACATACGCACATACATACTTTATGATATATATATATATATAGAGAGAGAGAGAGAGAGGTAATTATAGACCTTCTAATTTCAGACATGCCTTTTTTCCATAATTATTTTTATGTATGTCTTTGTCTCTGAAGTATATATATATATATGTGTGTGTGTGGTAGATGTGAAGTGATCCGACTGAGTGTTGATGACAGTTGTAATATGATTCAAGAGATTGGTGTTGGGTCTCATTTTTTATTTTATTTCGTGAGCATGTTTAGATGTATTTCGATGGGAGCCAGGCATCTTCTTCAGAAAATGATATTCGCAGTGGCTCATAGAAGATATATACATATATACTAGTATTCCACAAGAGGGGTCTGATAGATGCAAAAGATAAGTGAGAAGTAAGGAAAAGCACACTGGTAGGAGTTTATTCCATGAATTAATTACTTTAATAAAAACTAGGGTCGTGTTTATAGTTAAACTTTCAGTGGTGCAAATTTTGAAAAGCTTAGAAAATTTATCAATGAACAGTGATAATTGAAAAAAAGAAATATTAAAATTCTCTCCTTCAAGATATCCTAAAAAGAATGAATGTGTATCAGGACTTGAACATAATCCTCTGAGGTGATAAGACAGACGAACCCACATTAATGGTCCCAATATATATATTAAACCTTTCAACAAAAAAAAAATGATTCCCCTGAATCCACTACCGATACTACATTCTCAACGGACACAATATAAAAACCTTCAGGGAAATGAGCCTGGTGTATTCTACAAATGCAGACTTACTCAGCTAAAGAAAGTTTCAAAAGCTCAAAAATAAAAGAAAACTTACCTGAAGAGGCTCTTGGTAGCCGAAATACCAGCTGTGGCAAAAAATAACGATACTCAAATTGGATACATTTTTTAAATTTCCTTTTTTTCAAAAATATGTATATATATATATATCAGAAAAATAATTCATTACAATATCCAATGAAAGATGGGTTCATTTCATGAAGTGCTCGATACATTCAACATTAAACATCAAAATGATTCAGAGTAGAGCTTGAAATATGATAAAATAAAGGATTTATGTTAAATCTCTATTAGTGATATTTTTGGCTGGGTGTTTATTTTTCGAGGGTGTAAAACCTTCCTCTTATTCTATTTATATATTTTGTCTTTTCCAGGTTCAGTGGTTTGCCTTTGCTTGTTATGTTTTTTTCTGTTTTACATAGTCGGGTTACTTTGTTTGCAGGTAGTTATAAATTATAAATGAGCTATGGATACTATAGGCATTTTCCTTATCAGTATGTTGTTAAAACATTAGCCCTTCAAAATTTGTTTCTTCTCTGAGAGTATTCTATTCTTACTTAAATCTGTGTCTCAGTGTTAGGGTTCACTTTTAAATGACCTTAGTTATTCGTTTAATTATCCTAGTTTTGTCTATTTCTACATATCTGAGATAATCATGAAAAGTTGATTGGGTTGTTCCCAAAGTGGCTGGAGGTATAAAATGATAATAATGCTAATTGTAATGCTCTTCTAATATTCTCTATGATAACGAGGGGAAGGAGATAGCTATGGTGGTTGATTTTCATCATACGTATATGTAAGTTGTTAAATTGTTTTTTTTTATTAGAAATTTTGAGCAGTGCCAGCACTTTAACTCTACTTCAATTTTACGATTTAATAATTCTTGTTTTGTTTTTTTGTCCTGATGATGATATATAGAATTGGCTACTCTTGGTTTGAAGGCAGTTTTAGATATTCCTACAGAATATTTTGCTTCTGGGGGTTTCTCTTGTGTTGATATTTCAGCTTTGTATACAATATTCGATTTGAGATATTTATTTTGCAAAGGGCATCCCTGTCTGTCTGTACAATTGCAATCTTGTTTCTTTATATTTATCCATCAGAATTATTCCTAATTATTCCATCGTTATGTTCTGCTATTAACGTAAAAAAAATATCCGTACAACTGTAGCTGGCTTTCAGTTTGTTCTTGTAAAATATTTTACCCAATTTCCCTGGAGGGGGTTTATTTTTCTGTTAATTGTCTGAATATTTTTCGCGAGTTGTTTTTTTTTTTATAGTACGTTGGATGGCGGTGTACACCAGATGATTTTCCTACCTCTACTCTATTGTTGTTGTTGCTATGTTTAATTCTATTGGATTTTACATTCTCATCATATCTAAAGCTAGTTTCGGTAAAATTGCTGTCTTTTTTTTGGCTTTAGTATATTTATTTCTAAAATTGTTCAATATTTTTTCATTCAATAGATTTTGGGATCTTTTGAATGGTTTTCTCTGCGTGGTTAGATCCTGTTTTAATACATGGAATTACAGAATTTTCTTTACTAAATGTTTAATGGATGTTATTATTTAGATAAAAAGTAACATCTAAAGAATGTAAAATGATTACGTTTGCTTCGATCAAACTTAAAAGTTCAATTATTTCAGTTTGTTCATGATGTATTATTCTTTTTAATAATAGCGCCTTGCTATTGTCTACAATGAGTAGGCCATCATCCAGGTAGAGTCCTATAGATTTGAGTTTAGTTTTCTGGTGAAGTTATACCACCAGGTTATATATATATATATATATAGAGAGAGAGAGAGAGAGAGAGAAGTGGGAGTATTAAAGGTACCTTAGATCTTCAAGTACAGGTATAAACTAGTGTGTTTGTGACATTATAGTAGAAGTTATTGATATCAGTATCAATGTTGTCTTCCGGTTCCGGCTTAGACTCAACACCGGAAGTCCTGTCTAGATCATTAAACATGAATCAAGTTCTACTCATCTTAAAAGGTCAGATAAAGACGGAAGCGAGTTTACCAAAATCACCTCTATACCGATTACACAGGTCTGTAAAATGAAGGTCAATGAAATGTTGTTTTTTTTAATATTTAAAATTATCTTCATGTATTTTTCTATATTCAGAATTTTAAAAAAATGGAAACCGTTTTTCCTTGTCGCCTACTGTTAGCTCAAGACGCATGTTTTCTGTTTTAAATCATTGGTTATTGTGAATGAACGTATCGACAGAATGTGTTGAAAATTCTATATAATTTAGGGACTGTCAACCAAAACAGTCACCAGAGGTGTCTCCTGTTTTCAAGCTAGTCTAGCTGGCTATGTACGCTGTAATCATAATGTTTTTATATAAAAAAAAAACCAAAAGATCTCAACAACTACAGACCTATAAGCCTACTCAACTACATGAATAAACTATTCACAAAAATTATCAAGAACCGAATCACAAAAACACAGGATGAAAATCAACCACGAGAGCATGCTGACTTTAGAAGAAGCTGCTCGACCATAGACCACCTGCATTCAATAAATCAGCTGAAAGATAAGGCAACAGAATATAAGCTACCAATCGCTGTTGCGTTTATCGACCTTTGACTCAGTGGAAATTTATTTGACATATAGGTCGCACTAATGCTGAAAATCTAAATTTTTACTGTTAATTGCGTGAATAAAGATCTTTTCAGGATTATTTCCCTAAATAGGATTTTGGAATGGGCTTCGATTTATGCTAAATTGATTATGATTGGCGGCATTCACGTTTTTTGTGATTATTTCCCAACAAAAGGCAAGGAAAGTAACGTATTCATTGATCACTCCTTCTTCCAATTTTTTAATTGATCAATTGCACCCCAGCACTGTATTCTGCCAAAAGACATTGGTCACATGTCAGTTTCTATTGATTAACTAACCAGACCTGTTTTATTTATTTCAGGGTGATGAATTAAAAGAAAATCAAAATCATTTTTCTCTATCACGTAACAACAAACGTGATTTTTCTAAATGAAAAAAGTTTCGCTTGAGATTTTTCATTTTTTTCTTCATCAACCAAAATACATGAAAATCATTTGAAATAATCAAATGAAAACATTTTTTCAATGTATACTTGCGTAATTCATGCCAAGTCTAGCATAGTACCCGTAAAAAATGAGAAGATTATTTATGAATGGATTGGTACTTCCGGCTGGGATAAGGGTATATGTGTACTCTGTCTGGGGTTAAAGTGCCGCTCTGTGGTCCTCTGCCACGAATTAGTGTACTTTATGTATACTCTGCCGAGGATCAAAAGATCAATCCCCTGCACTTCTGCTTGGGATCTGAGTGTAATATCTGTGCACTCCTTGAATTATGCATTAGCGTTTTATCTATCTATCTATCTATCTATATATATATATATATATATATATATATATGTGTGTGTGTGTGTATTTAGTTATGTATATATATACATGAATATACACACACACACATATATATATATATATATATATATATATATATATATATATATATATATATATATATATATATATATGCACTCGAATCAATCCGAGTGTAATACATCTCCTCGAACTTTTCCCCGTGAAAAACTTCACTAATGAATCCGTTTCAGTCGGAGATTCCATTATTTCAAATGGTTGGTTGCAGATTTTTCTCGAAGCGAAATTGTTACGTTCAAGTGGAAGAATCAACTATTATGGACAGAGAAACCGAAAAAAAAATCAGTCTGTTCATTAAATAAGTAGATAATCACCGAGCGAAATCCGACACAAATGCCGATAATGAAGCTGATTGGTCCAAAGCCTGTTCATTATCTCTTTCTTAATGCATGTAGTATTTTTCCATCACCCTAAAAATGAACTACAAAAAAAAAACCCGCAATGATAGTTCATTTTCTTTCTCAATAACCTTAATTCCATAATTGTTCTATCGATCTCTGAACTATCTTCCATTGAATGTGTTGACGTTCCCCGAAAGTTCGGCGAATTCGACTATTAAAAGAATTACTTCCTCGTAGTTTCTACAGTGTCTAATTTGCTTCTTTTTTTCTTGAATTTTCGTCACTTTCTCCATTTTTTAGATTTTTCTTTTTACTCTCTTTCTTTCTGTTTCTCATTCTTCGTTTCTTCCCCTTTTTGTCAAACTCTTTTATTAAGTCTGGGGTTGACTTTTTCTTCTACCGTAACTAGAACAAGCGAAAAAATCATCACCAAAATTTGCGGTGTAAACCGATTAGTAAAACCCACGTTTCCTATCATGATTTCAACTCACGACCAACTGTTTGGCAGGAGGCTGCCTTACTAATTAAGCTAAATTGACAAGACTTAGATATTGTCGTGAATCCATCATACAGATTCATAGGCTTATTTCATTATAATAAATAAATAAATTCGCACAAAAAATATTTTTATGATTTTTCCTTTGTTATATATGCAATACAAAAGTTGCAGTAATCAACTTCAGTCGGAATAGAAGTTGGTATTCGACCTTGCAGCAGTCAGTGTTGTCCTTTTTTTTTTTCTTACTTCTTCTGTTCTCTTTTTCTCTTTTTACATTTCCCTCTTTCATTTGCTTTAGTTTCTTCTTTTTCCGAACTTTTTTGTCTTAATCCACTTTTTTCCGGCCAATAATTCAAACACCAAAGTCCAGCTTTGTGTATCTTTGCACCAATAAAATTAATTGCCAGTTTAAAATCTTTCTTTCCTTTTTTATTTTTTTTTGCCTTCAATAGTTTTTTTCCTTCGTTCAACACTCAAGTCCCCAAGAGTAAACCTTTCTGATAATAGAAAACTAATCTCAAAAGTGGCTTACGGAAAGAGATTCGAGTAGCATTGAATTGTAATGAATGTTCAACGAAATCAATGATTACGGAAGGACAGGTCAATCAAATAGCTGCTTCATTCGTCGGCAAAATGATATCGCTGCATCCCGATTATTGCACTATATGGGCATCCGTACTTACGCTAGAGACGCGAATAAATAGTTGCTGATAAAGTTAATTTGTGTTGCTTGCCAAAATGTCAGCTCTGCTATCAGAGATCTTTAGATTTGGATTTCGTAGAGGCTTCTGGTGGGAAATCAATTAAAGATATTGACAATATGCTAATCTAGTGTTGCTGTCCAAAATGTTGGCTTTGATATGAAACGTTTTGTAGTTGAAATTTCGTGGAGGCTTTTTGTGGGAAATCAATTAAAAAAATATTAACAGTATGTTGATTTAATGTCACTTGCCAAAATATCAGCTTTGATATGAGACATTCTGTTGTCTTGTGGAGGTTCCTTGTGGGAGATCAACTAAAATATTGAGAGTATGCTGATATGAAAGTAAATAGATAGGAAGGTAGATACATACATACATACGTAGGAAGTTAGATGAATAGATATGAACATAGATAAATATGGACAGATAGATATGAACACACGAAGATAGATAGATAGATAGATAGATATGAACACACGAAGATAGATAGATAGATAGATATGAACACACGAAGATAGATGGATAGATAGATATGAACACACAAAGACAGATAGATAGACATGAAGACAGTGATAGATACATAGGTAGATAGATAGATATGAACACCGAGATAGATATGAACGGATTTGGATAGATAGATAGATATGAACACCGAGATATGAACTGAACGGATTTGGATAGATAGATAGGTATGGGCATGTCTCGTAACTAGAACATAGGGATGGTCGGTAGTCAAGAATTATAGCAAGCATGACTAACAGAAGAGGGTTGTTATATGGGTAATGGAAATATATTGCTAATGATTTGACGATGGAAATGCACTGTCAACGAAGTAGAAAGGGATTGTCAGTGGTCAAGAATTGATGCAAGTGTTAACGACGGAATCAAAGCAATTGCTAACACATGCATATATGTATATATATATATATATATATATATAAATATAAATATATATATATATATATATATATATATATATGTGTGTGTGTGTGTGTGTGTGATGGTAGATTCATTTTTCAATTTGAGAACATTTATTTGATGAAAAATCTCAAAATTTTGACTGCACTACTTTTTTTTATTAAAATTATTTTTCAATAAAATAGTATTGTTATATATAATGTGTGTGTGTGTGTGTGTGAGTAAATCATATTTTCCGTCCGCATTTCCCGAAATAGAAACTCTAATAAAAACGAAGGTCAACTTAGCGAAAAAGGTTTTTGAAATAAACATTCATTATTCTTCGTCTAATATGATAACATTTTGAAAAAATCTTGTCTTCTTGTATCGATTGTTTTATACGCCATTTAGCAATATTTGTTCACGGTTATTTGATTTGCTTAAAAAATAGTAAATCTCACAATGCAGTTTTTCAAGGTAGACTAACCCTCCCAATAAGAAAGAGAAAATGAAAAACCATTTTACACAGCTGCATACTGTGATATTTTCACATACACACACACATATATGTATTTATATACACATCATCGTATCCCGTAGGCTAATAAATCTATTCATTTCACACAAAAATAACTTTTTTAACATAAACTCATTCCTTTTCAATGCACTCAAGTCTGTGCCTAATATTGATAATACGGATTGAACATTATATAGTGAAAAGGACGATGTTATCGGCAAATTTGTATTTACTTAGACATTCGCCGTCGATTTTAATTCTTCTATTTTCTCAGTTAGAGTTTCGGAAGATCATCTTCAGGCAAGCTGTGAAAAGTTTGGGTGAGAATCGATGCAAAACACATGTGATTCATATATATATATATATATATATATATATATATATGCTGTGGAGCCATGTTAATATTGTTTTCTTTTTTAAACCTCAGAAAGGTTACATGGTAAAATAACTGATTATCCAAGCAAGGAAAAATCACACACAGTACCATGATATCAAATTCTGTGTAAAACCTGAAAACCACTGAAAAAATGACATAAATTACTCTAATAGATATTCGGGAATAAAATATTGACTGCGATGACATAAATTTTGAAAAATTATTTTATCTTTTTATTGGAAAATATTTTTTCCTTATATATTTAGAGCTTAAAGCAATAAAGCTTTCCAGACTATGAATATGGTAAGAATACAAAACAGATTTTTTGTTGTTGATAATATTTAATCACAGCTCAATATTCATCAAAGCAAATAGATCTATTAATACCTTAGATACCTTATATATATATGTGTGTGTGTGTGTGTTTCCTGTCAAGAATTTAGTAAGTAACCTTTTTGAAAGAACCCATCATTTGAAAGAACTGAAAGTCTGTGCATTCTCTTCTCGTAGGAACTCCGAACGATTTGAGTTTCTCTATCAAAAAGTTATAACCAAAACTGATTTTGATGAATCTAAATAAACGAAGGTCTATTTTCCTCCTCTCAAAAGAAATTTGCGTAAATACAATTGACAATAGCGAAGTGGGGATCTATTCTTTTTAATGGATTTGTCTTTTGCGTCGGCTTTTTTCTGATATTTTCGAAGAAATTTCAAAAAATTCTCTGAAAAGCTCCTGACAATTTTAGTAATGGAATTGAGTAATTTATTTCGTTTTAGATGTTTTGAAAATTGCATTTATATTTCTCATCTTCCTTTGTTTCTATGCAGGTTTTTATTTTTATCACTGTCTTCATTTATTTATTTAGAAACCGCTTTTAACTCAAATGAGTGAAGTATTGATTTGAAGGAATCAATATTTTATTATGAGGCAGAAAATTGACTAGTTTAACCAAGCTGTAAAAAAGACGCAAAATTTAAGTAATTTTGCAATTTCGTTGTACTTATATATTATCGAAAATATCATGTTACTCAGCGTTTTCATTAATTACGTTAGATATTTCCTGAATATTATACTGAGGGTAATATTGAGTAAAAATTCCTAAAAAGTTATCTCGGAAAATTACATTTCATTGAGATGAAGGATTTTCCTATAGTCATGGTTAATTTCTTTTCTATTTATTTGGTCGGTACCAAGGGGGAAAAAGTTAAGGGAAAGGGGTGCAACAAGTAACCAATCAAAATGCTGCTAGGGATTGGGGAGCTGCTGTGACCCCCCCCCCCATTGTGTTCACAGGCAAGGTCCCGAAAAATTTCGCATTCCTTAGCATCGTCATTTTTCCGAATTTTAACGTCTGTTGTTGGTCACAGAGCTTCCCCAAGAATCGCCAGACCTCTCTATCATGGGTGTCACAGAGCCAGTTCTTTCTGAATTTATCTAGCTCATCTTACTGTCTGTTGGCCTCCATTGTTCATATGATCTTTGAGATCCTGGTTGTGTGTCGTTATATCTAGTGGATGTTTGACATTCTTGCAACATGTCCAGCCCATTACCATTTGAGCTTATTAATTGTTTCTATGATATATTGGACTCCTGTCTTGGCTCTAATATACTGTGCTGTCTTATGATCTCTCCATGTGAGGTTGAGCCCGATTCTTCCCTGTACACGTGGCATGTTTCTCAGTTTGAGTGTTGATTTTTTTGTTAGGTTCGATGTCTCTGCTCCATAGGTGACTATCAGGGGATTTTCATTGGTTGTATATCCTTCTTTTTAGGATCAATGGGATTTACTTGTTCTTGAAAGTTGAGCTCGCTCTATCGAAAGCTTGCCCACCTTCGGGACCAAAGTTCCTCGCATTTTAGTGGTCTGATATGATAAAATTTCAGCAGTCTAATATTAGCCTAGGAGCGTGTGTGTGTGTGTGTGTGTGTGTGTGTTTGATGGGGCTTGGCCACTTACTCCCTGCATATAATAGATAATAGAAAAAAGGGATACAAAGGACGCAAGTCTTGTATATTATCATTTCGTTGGTTATGTCTTTTTGAGTTGCCACAGACAAAAATATAGACACACACGTGACGTGTCATTTAGAATAGATTAGGTGAGGGGAAAATGGAGGCAGTGTGTACGAATCTTCCGTTCTGTGTCTCCAAAATCAATTTAAAATGGTTGAGTGCTTTTTTGCTTCTGCATAAATTCAGAAGGGACTATTTATTATCATCACTGATGATGTTATCAAACGATTAATTGCGATGGAAGAGAGGTTTGAGTGACCGTGCATTTAACGGCACGGTGAATGGAATTAGCGAACCGGGTTCCAATACTAGCTGGGGCAGTTTGAGTTCCTCATGATCATTATCAAGAAAAGCAGCCTTTTAGCGTCTGCCGTTGGACAGGGACATTCTCGAAAATTTGACAGACTTTCCTATCGTGGGCGTCGCGGAGCCAGTATTTCCTGAACTTGTCTAGTTAGTCACGGCATCATATTTTTTGTCGATCACAGTTTCACATTTGATCTTTTGGGATCTAGGTTGTGAGTTGTGATGTCCATTGGTTGTCTGACATTGTGGCAACATGGCCAGCCCATTGCTATTTAAGTTTTCTGATGGATTCTATGATATCAGTGACTCCCGTTATTTCTCTAATATACTTTGCTGTTTTATGATCTCTCCGTGTTAAGTCGAGCCTGATTCTTTCCTGTGCACGTTGCATGGTTCTCAGTTTGAGGGTCAGTCTTTCGCTCAAGTTCCATATTTCAGCTCCATCTGTATAAATGGCTTTTGGAAAACAATGTATCCTCATCTCCCTACCAATATATCCTTGTGTCGGCGTGGCAGGGTGAGCCCCATCATCCCCTTATAATTTACATTTAGTTAGAGAAGACCTTCATCCAACACCGCACCTTGGGAGGCTGAAAATAATCTGACGGATACAACTGAAGGATCTCTTATTCTCGCATGAATACGAGGCAATCGCTCATTAAAAACAACGGATAATGTTCTCAGACGATTATTGTTATCAAAATCAGTCGGTCACAATCACTGTATTTAAATTGATCACAATATGTGGCTCCCGAATATATATTCTTATTCAAATGTATATATTTGTTTTTCTTTTCGGCGAATATATTTCGGCCTTGCTGGTCAACATCGTTTTTTAACTGAATTAGGAACGTTACAACATTTCTTGGTAAAGACTTTTTTTTTCATTCTCGTGATGCAATTATTTACTTTTTTATATACAAATATGTTTTGTTGAAGTCGACAGACAATTTTAGTTGGTTTAACTTGAACATTTTCTCGTGTTAAAGAATGAGTTGACTCTATTGTCGCATGAGTATTGGGACTGTCCAAAGTTCAGACACGTTCGCCTTGAGCGCTTTCGTCTACCGTTAGTCATTATCAAAGGTCTTTCAATGTGAGTGATAGCTTTCTCAAGTTTCATACGATATTTGTTTATAGCAGGTTGTGTAGTATCAGGGTTTCGTAATGTTGTTGCATTTGTGGGTTATTTTGGTGTTGTCGACAAGAATCTTTCAGATGTTGGAATAGGGGCAATGGTACTGTGTAGCGTGTTTATATATGGAGCTTTGTTGGGACCGGTGGGGGGAAATGGATTTTAGTACTAGTATGGAGAATGCATTTTAAAGTGCCTTTAATCACACGATAACGCGTGACGATAACAACAACAGCAAATGTTTCCATACACTCACATTGAAAGACCTTTCCAAAATGACTAACGATGATCGGAGGCACACAAAACCAATTTACCTGGACTTTGGACATTTCTTACACACATGCGACAATTTAGTTAAGCAACTCATTCGCAAACATGAGAAAATGACCAAGAAGTTGAACCGACTGAAATTGTCGATTGACTTTAACAAAATATGTTTGAGAGAAAAACTGCTGCCGAACTACACATTATATATATATATATATATATATATATATATATCATCACCATCCTACAAAGGATGCCATTGAAACATTTTGTTTAATGTTATCAAAACATCTGCTTTGCTTTGGTTAATGATACCTTAGACTCATTGATGATAATCATCATTGCAAGATCTACTGTCAGTTATTCCTCGCAGCTGATCCATTGCAAGATAAAAGCCCTGTATCACAGTAATAGAAAATCAGATTGAGTTATGTATATAATCAAGTGTTATTGAGACCCAATGTATCTTAAATGTGCTTTGTAAAATAAAGTCTAGTTTCATCTGTTACCACTACACTCTTCAAAACGAAGGTGTCGTATACTTATTGATTGCGGCACCTTTTAGAGGTGGACAGACTGAATTCCTAACTCCGAGTAAAAGTCACACCTAAACTTCCGAAATGGGAAATTGATACCACAGGTCTGGGTAGTCATTCAATAGAAACCGCTATGTGAACAACTTATTTTGGTTGCATGCCACGTTGGGCGTAATCAATTAATAATTTTTGAAGAGTGATCAATAAATGAATTATTTATTTTACCTTTTTAGGAATCGTGATCTCTAATAAAATTCGAGTTTTCAAAAGACAAGCGTGAATGCTACCGGGTATTGACTAAGGAACCAATTTAGCATGAACTCACAGTGTAAATGGAACCCCTCCCCCAAAACCGATTTTGTGCAGTGAATAAAATATGCTTTTTTTTTTACATAATGAGTAAATCTTTAAATTTACCGCCACCTAACTACATTTTTGTCGCTTGACACTACACATACGTAGCCAGTCAACCAGACCCACTTGAAAACTAAAGAAACCCATGTTGACAGTTTTGGTTGACAGTTTCTAGAAATGGGTAGATTTGTAGGAGTCCGTATCTCTGGATGGAGTTCAAGCCCCAACGTTTATAGCTATAAGCAAGTTTTCAGCAAATCATTGTTCTATGCAATCTATCATTTGCATCAACTTTTAAAAGCTTCTGCGGCTAATAAAGAACTTACACAAATGAATCGATCAAATAAAACGGTTTGCCTACGTCATTGGTTTCGCCATTTTCTTTTGCATACGCAGAGATGTTCCTGAAAAATGTTCACGCATACGTGTAACTATTCATTCGCTTACCTTCGTAAAAAATACAGAATACCTGTTGGGTCGTGTATCTGCATACGTGGCTCCGCTTTGGAAACATTACGCTGATTAGCAACCCTTTCTTACAGATAAGACCTCAAAAATGTTAGTCTACATTCAGCAACTATCTTTTGTCTCTCTGCACAAATAAATATGCGTTTATACCTTCTCGGGCATTGTTGTTGGTACATCCAAAAAAAAAATCGGTTTGCGAATCAAAATCCTCTCAAGTATTTAAGAGGAAAGTGCTTCACATTTCCATCTTCTCAATCTTTCCTGATTGTTTGTTGTTTTTTTTTAACCCTTGGCAGGCAGTAGTTGGCAACAGCGGTGACGTCAAAACCGATTGGTTGGTTGCGCATGCGCAGACCTGGCTCTGTTGTTCCAGGTCTGCCAGGTCTGCGCAGGCGCAGTTTTGCACAGGAGCAGTTCTGCTTAGGCGCAGTTCTGAACGATTTACAGTAATACCTCGATTAATGCTCCAGTACGTTAGATACGTTCCAAAAAAAATACAATACTAAAAGAAACAACGCTATACAAGGTCATTATAACATAGCATAAATAGAAATACGAGCTATTATTGAACTGCCGGCAGCCAACCATTTGATACGATGATTTTTTTTTTCGTATATATTGCGGGGAGCAATTTTGATCATTGGTGTACCAAAGCCTATAGAATGCGTGGGCAATAGATATCTACAATGTCTTTTAAGTACCATGCATCGATAGAACTAGAGCCGTACAACGAATGAGTCCCTAAATACACATTCATATTTTGATCGGCTTAAAAGAAGATCGGGCCACAGAACATATGCACATATAGATATATAATAAATATAATGTAAATATAAATAATTGTTTGCAAAGAGCACTGGCTTAGGTAAACCTTGCTTAAAGCTAAAAACGTTAAGGACTTGAACTTTATCCAATAATACGCACACTCACTTGTATACAGATATTTGTCGATTTATGTCCTGGTAACGTTCTTTTTGTATGGACACAACTTGATCTGTGCGGAAGTCGACCCCAGTTTTTTCAGACCCGTTCGAACCAAAAGTTACAGCTTCAAATCACCGTATTATATAGCATATAAATCATTTTTTTCTAGACCTGAAACAAGAATCGTTTTGTGTTCCGTGTCACTCAAACCTTGGAATAATTATTATCAACACTTACATGGGTGGTTAAAAAAAACTGTCCTCCTTGTGAGCGACATGAATAAATAAGTGTTTCTGTGTAGATTGGGTCCGCTTTTTGCCCATTCAAGCATAATCATCCCCTTACACTTGTTCATTACATTAGAGTATAGGTAAGGATGGAAAAGAGAAAGGATGAAAAATATGCGGGGAATTTAAATTCATTGTTATAAACTACTGTGCTTTAGTTCCTGTGAGCAGCAATCGACTCCTCTCCTTCTTTACCCACTTTGTACATGGTAAAACATTAAAGTTGGGGCGAAATAATAATACTAAAGAAGAATTTAAAAAGAAAAAAAGATCAATGATATTTGTTGGTGTCAGATGACCCCAGGATTAATATGAATAATCAACAGAAAGCGTGGTACATCATCATCATTAGTCTTCTAGCATCCGTCGTTGAACATAGACCTTCCTTAGATACGTCAGATCTCTCTATCGTGGACATCATGGAGTCAGCTCTTTCTGAACTTATGTAGTTTATCACACCATATTTTGTCGGTTCTGATTTTGCATGTGATCCCTTGGGATCTACGTTGTGAGTTGTGATGTCCAGAGGAATTCTGACATTCTTGCAACATGACCAGCTCATTGCCATTTAGATTTTCTTATCGGTTCTATGATATATTCGACTCCAGTTTTTCTTTGATATACTTTGCTGTCTTGTTATCTCTCTACGTGAGGTTGAGCATGATTCTTTCTTGTGTGCATTGTTAAGGGACAATCCTTTGGTTAGGTCCCATGTTTCAGCTCCATGGGTGACTATCGGGAGGATGCATTGTTGTATACCCTTCTTCTTAGCACTAGATGAATTTTCTTTATTTTCTTTTTCTTTAAGGTCGAGCTTGCCCTAAAATAATTGTATAATACTTCATCTCGGATGTTCGGACAACACTCGTCACATTATTATTAACCAATTAACAGCAGCAAGAGGCGAAGCGTAATAGATATCCGTTGCACGATAAAAGCCCTCATCCATTGCAAGATAACCTATCGCAAGTTATCCATTCCAAGATAAAATCACTGACTCACAGATAGAACTGAGCTTCCAACAATAATAAAATGAAGCGGAAATTTTGAGATAGCCATAGAATTCCAATGATGGAAATTTTTGTCATTTACACTGAATGGATTGATTTTCATTTTTATATATAAAGTGTGGGGTGGGGGTTACACCGTCCATTTGTCCGTCACGTTATAGAAACCACCTAAACATTGGCGCATCTCTACTAAATTCTTCTCAATGGACCTAGTAAAATATAAACTTTCAAGGTCAACCTTTTTAAATGGTTTTGGATCTGCATACATATCTTTTCTTATGTTTATGTATAGTTCTTTAAAGAGTCAAGAAAGAAAAAACGCTTTTTTAAACCCTTCTACCCCTTCAAGGGTCAAAAGTGAAGGAAAATGTTTCTTTCCTTCAATGGGTCAAAAGTGCCAGGTAACTTTTTTTACAGGTCTGGAAGCTTTAGTCCTTTCTTTACTCCTTAGATATTTAACCTGATGTGGACGAGTACTTCAGCTTGTTCGAAAAAAGAACGAACACCTTCATAGCTGTTTCTGTTTCCTTTGGTGGACAGAACTCCTTCACCTGTAACACGGGACTCTTTTAATAGCTTCGAGAATTCTCAGTCTATTCGTGCCAACAACCTACCTATTGTTCTTCAAAGTCAATCTTGGGAAAGTGAGAAACGCTCAACGCCTTTTCTACAAAGCCCGGCCGTCTGTCGTAAAGGAAGTCATTGCCATAGATCAGACGTCTTTCTAAAAAACGAGCCTGGGAAAAGTTTAACTTAATGACTACTTAATTAAATAAGAGATGGGAAAATAAGTAAATAAACACACACACACTTTCTCTCTCTCTCTCTCTCTCTCTCTCTCTCTCTCTCTCTCACTTACACTCATATATAATTAAACTCATACAAATGGACCCTTTCTCCCTCATACATACACGCACACGCATTTGTGTGTGTGTGTGTGTGTATAACAGTTTATATACATACATTTTATTTAGTAGAATCAATTGAGAGCTTGTTGTGAGTCATTTTGTCTGTCCTCGACTAAGTATGATGTTTGATGCTGTGAAAACGCCGGAAAATATTTATATGAATTAATTATGAATTGGTTGGATGTTAAATTAGTCATCAGGTTTTATGGACGGAGAAATGAAACGTCTTGGGAATGTCTGTTTGTTCTTTGAATTTTATTGCCCTAATCAGAATATAATAAAATTAATGGACCAATAAAAAGGTCTCTTCTAACAGGATTCAGATGTAATAAAGGTCGAACAAAAATACATGGAACTGAGGGAAACTTAATAAAACTGTTCACTTACAATTATGGTAGATTCGATTAAGTATTTATTTAAGAAGAATAAACATTTGGGTGCTATTTATATTGCCAAAGGCACATGGAAGAATTATATCCAAATTCACCAGGAAAGATCACAAGACAACACAATATATTGAGAAAATAAAAACAATCGACATCACGACTCACAACATAGGTCCCTGGGACCACATGGAGAACTGAAGCCAGCAGAATACAAGATGGAAGACAAAATGGATAAGTTTGGAAAGTATTGGCTCTGTGACACCCATGTTAGAGTGATCTTGTGAATCTTGGAGAAGGTCTTTGTCCAACGTCGGATAATGAAAGACTGATGAGGAGGGCGAAGAGGTGGATATGTTACGCCAAGTTGACAATTATTGCTCAATGAGCGAAAACTTGACTTTTTTTTAACATAAAATACATACATACATACCTTGCATAAATGAATCACCGTAGCCCGAACGTGTACCAGAATTGATAATCTATTAAATCATCTGAAATTATCTGAAAAAATATATCAGCACTAAATTTGGGCAAAGTTGGTCCAAAATTACCATATAGACCCCCAAAAGCACTTTTTTGTGGAAAAAAAAAAAAAAACGTTTTTAGATGGTACGTTTTAATGTGTTGTTCCTAAAATGTGACCTGGAGCACATGGAGACACACAGACAACCAGAGGGGCTGGTTGGACGTGTGGGCCATTTGTTTGGCTACGATGATTCGGTAGATAATTTAATCAAAGCCAAGATATAAAACAACTATTTTTTTTCAGCATCAAAAGTTTGTGAAATGAAACTTTTTTACAAAAAATAATACGGAGTTTGTATTTCTTTTACAAAAAATGGATAAAAACAAAGTTATAATCTGATCGAAAGTTTATTTAATCAAAAAAAAAAAATAGAAAAAATTTTTTTGATCAAAAGTTCATGTGATCAAAGGGAAATCAAACTCTATTTTTTTTTAAATTAGAAAATTTTTGCCGATTAGGCTATTCTGCCGATTTGGTGTAACATATACATTCAGCACAGCGTTCATCATAAATTTGGTCGAATTATAGTTTTACTATTACAGATGAAATTATTTCTTATTTTTTGTTCGATTTTTTTCGATTCGTCGTTTTCTACCTGATAATTCAAGAACTTTTTAAAATCTTTTAAAAATTCGTTTGAAAAAAAATATCGCAAGATTAAAAATGCAAATCTATGAAGTAGAAATGCAAATCAGAAACAAAATTGACCGTAAAATGAAATAATCGCAATGATGATTGTGAAACTACAAATCAAGTGAAATTAAGCTAAAAACTAGGACTAAAAAAAGGAATTCTGACATTTTGGGAGCTTTATTTGGACGGGTTTATTAATAAAAAGAGTTGATATTTTCTAGATGTTTTTTTTTTTACTTTATTTTAGATATTTTCCAGAGTAAAACGCGAGAGATGTCATAAAAAGAATTTATTCTGACTAATTTTTTTTTTCATGACTTCAAATTTTGATGCTATGGTTGTACGATTAAGGACTATGATTATGAGTATACATTATGTTCACTTGAACGCAGGTACTCTCATTAATTTCTCTTCCTATATTCTGGTGTAGAGGCTGAACTGAATTGTCTGACGCTAAATAGTTCAGCGCTGAATAGTCAAGTGCTGAAACGGCGGCGCTAAATCAACATGATGATCATCATCATCATCATCAGACTTTTAACGCCCATCGTTGGACACAGACCTCCCCAAAGATTCACCAAAACTCTCTATTGTGGGCGTTGCAAAGCCAATACTTTCTCAACTTGTCCAGTCCATAACGCCATCTTATTTTTTGCTGGCCACTGTTTCCCCCATGATCCCAGGAGATCTACATTATGAGTCGGTTGTCTGACATTCTTGCAACTTGACCAGCCCATTGCCATTTGATTTTTTTAATGGTTTCCATATCATTTCTGATCCCTGTTTTCTTTATAATATAACGTGTTGTCTTAAGTATTTACTGTAAACACAGCCCAATCTGACCCAAATTCACTATAGTGGCGCACCCAGTGAAAATCAAACCCTTTACAATAGTGATCGTCAGCATTGCAAACTTGTCAACCATCAGTTCACTGATTGCAGAACTTAGTAATACGTATGATTACAGAAATTTCCGAAGATTTCACGAAATCTCTAGTTACACCATCTTACTGTAACATCATTATTGTTTTAATTCAAACATGTTCCTCTATTTAAACATAATAGGCCTACATGAAGATTTCTTTTCTGTTTGTTTGCGTATCGATTTAATTTACCTTCGAAACAATGAAGGTTACGTCAGAGGAACTCTTTACATTTCATGTCCGATAAAACAGCTTGAGTTGAATTGAGATTTGAACAAAAAATAGAGGATACTTGAATTATGTTAGAATAATTACGCAATAAAATATCTCTTGGCTCCTTAGTGTTGATCCATACATTAATATCCCTGTCATTTTTTACGGGTATAATCTATAATTCTAATATAATGTGCAGTCTTATCATTTTTCAATGTGATGTTGAACAGGATTATCTCCTGTGCACGTCAGGCGGTGCTAAATAGGTTTTTCTAGATAGATGGCGCTGATACAACTTCGAAGTCGGTCTACTAAAACAATGGTTTCCTTCCTCGTCAGCACCGAAGCCTCTATTGTTTTTTTGTTTTTCTCTCTTTTCTTTTCTGTTTTTATTTTTTCTTCTCATGGTTTCCTCCTCACGATTTCTTTTGATGTCTTCTTTTAACCACGTTGTTCGCTTCAATTATTGAATGTTCATTCTTTCTTGTCATCGCTGTTCATTTTAGCGTAATCTGTTAAAGCGTTTCGTTAAACAATGGCTTCCGAGAAAGAACAAGTTGTTTCCGTTCGTTTTCTTTTAACAGATCTTACTGTGAACATTCAAATACTGGAAATTTAGGTATTCAATTCAAACCAGAAAGCACTCACCGAGCGCATATCCCTACCAACGTCATGCACTGACTAATGCACTTATAAGGCCCACCCAACGTTTGTTTCTTAAGAATGAAAGTCCACACTTGGTAAAATCAACTGAGGAGAAGATCAAGTTGAAAGATCAAATTCTTTCACAGAATTCTCTTTCTTGAATGGGATTACCATATTTTCAGATCTCTGAAATAAATCTTTGTCCGCTCTGATCGAGTAATCTTTTGCAGGTCTGTCTCATATACAGAAGGCTCCCGGGTTCGATTCCCGGTATGAGCAATGAGAGTGGAAAACAGTTCATTATGACAAATCTTCCTGAGCAGCCAGAAGCTAATTGAGTACACTCCAAGTTGCGTGATTAGGATTGAGGTACCCCTTAGGTAGACATGTATTTACCCGTCCTAAAAATTGGAGGAATAAAATCCTGAGTTACCCAGACTTGCAAACTTGGTAAAATCAACTCAGGAGATCAAGGTGTTGAAAGATCATATTGTTTCGCTGCATTACCTTACGTGAATGGAATCAGCGCCTTTAGTGTACCATGTTTTTAGACCATCAAAATAAGTTGCTCGCTCGGGTAGTATAATGTCTAGCATGCACGCATGCACGCAGAAGGTCTTGGGTTCGATAACTAGACATGAACGAAGAGTGTTGAAAACCCTTCATTATAATAAATTTCCCTGTACGCCCGGTAGGTAATTGAATACTATCTAAGCTGTGTGATTATGGTGGAATAAATTGTGAACAAAGTCGCACCCTCCTTTCTTCATACAAGATAATAGAAAATGGAAACGGGAGCCTTAGGGTCACTTTTGACAACCAGCACAGTACAAGTCTTAGACTTATTTGGATTGACATGCGTCGACTCGTTGTTGAGCCTCAACAAACTGACATGGATTTGTGCTGTATATCTCATCTGGTAGCTACTTCCTGGAATCAATATTGATAGGAGTCTATGAATATTGCTATGTGATAAATTACAGTGAATATGTTTATTCTCATACACGTGGAACAGTAACCAAAGTGTACACAATACAGTTATTTCGAAGACTGTTCATGATACTGTTTTTTATCATTATTTATTTCAGAAACATAACAACACTGAATTTATTAGAAAAATATTTTCAGAAGAGAACTGTTACTAATCAGCGCTAAACGGGATAGTGCTACCAGAGGTATTACAGTAACCGAATATTTTTAGGATTATCTAGCTATCTCTTCTAGTTAATCCTACTAATCTTTTGTGCCATATGTCAACATTATAAGACTGTTGCAAAAAGAAGCAGGACTAAAATTAGCTTGTGTCCTTGTGGGATCTGCCAATGATTGGTCCGGGGGAGGGGGGGTAGAATTTGTTTCCGTTCAGAATCACAAATATAACATCATCATGACCATCATCAGCAGCAGCCTTTAAGCGTTTGTCGTTTGACATAGAGCTTCCCCAGGAACGTCAGACCTTTCCGTTGTGGGCGTCATAAAACAAATACTCTCTAAACTTGTCTAGTTCGTCATGCCATCATATTTTTCGGCGCCACTTTTGCATATGATCTGTGAGGATTCACGTTGTGAATCGTTATGTCCAGTGGTTGTCCAACATTCTTGCAACATGACCAGCCCATTGCCATTTGAGTTTTAAAATATAATTTCACAAGGAACAAAAGAATTAGTTTCCCAGTAGGATTTTATCATTGCTTTTAATTGGCCTTATGGCGTCGTAAATATCATTCTACAATTTGTCAATATCGCTGTCTTCAAAGGTATAAGCGAAATTTCATGCAAGACTGTCAACTGAGAATGATGCATAGATGTGTCTCTCTGAAACTGTTCCTACAATTGACTCCCTTATTGGAAAGCGCCGACCTCATCCGTCCCATTAAAAATCTAACATTAGATTAAATTACCAACAAATACTAAATGTCTATTATCTATTCTATGGTATCCATACAATTTACACTGGTATATTTTAAAATTGAATTAAATCTTCTTAAATTAAAAGGGTACATAAGGTTTGTGGACACATTGAAGTTTTGAACAACCAATTAAATCAAATTTCTTGCAAGATTGTCAACTGAGAGCGATGTACGGATGTGTCTCTCTGAAACTATCCCTAGAGTTGGGTTCCCAATTGGAAAGAGCCACGTTCATCTTTCTCATTGACAATGGAACATTGAATAAAATAATTATGATTATTATGATAGCCTTTCAGCATCCGTTGTTGGACATGGACCTTCCCTGGGATTCGTCAGACTGCTCTATCGTAGGTGTAACGGAGCCAGTACTTTCTGAATTTATGTAGTTCGTCACACCATCTTATATTTTGTCGGTCCTAGTTTCGCATGTGATCTCTGGGGATCTGCATTGTGAATTGTGATGTCCACCAGTTGTCTGACATTCTCGCAACATGATCAGCCCATTGCTATTTATGTTCTCTTATGTTATGTCGGACTCCTGTCTTTATATCAGGTGAAGTTACTAACAAATACGAAATGCCTATTGTCTGCATCCATGCGATTGACACTTGTATATTCTCAAATTAAGTTGAATCGTTTTCAATTATGAGGGTAAGCAAGGTTTGTGGAAACCTTGGAATTTCGAACAACCAACTAAATCGAATTTCTTGTAAAATTGTCAACTAAGAATGATCTGCAGATGTGCCTCTTTGAATATGTCCCTAGAATTGAGTAACCTATTGGAAGAGCCAAGCTCATCCATCTTATAAAAAATATAACATAACAATAAATGAAATAACTAACAAACACTAAGTGTTTATTGTCTGAATTTAAAGCCTAAAAAATAATCCGAAATATAATCTTAAAATATACCACATGCATTTGAAATCAAACGACGCAATTTCTTAGATACGTGGAAACAGGAGAGGCCGTGTGTGAATTTTTCACACATGTACCACCTATTCGGAGCCTACTGGAACTGTTTTAGGCACTGGGAAAAGTTGAAAGCTTTTTGAAATTCGGTAGAACGGCAAATTAACCGTTGTAAAATATTATCATAAATTTTCATTATGAGATTTTATCATTGCTAATAATGAATAGTTCTGTTGTTTTTTGTGTTTTTTTAAAAGTCTGTTAAGATAGTGTAACGGTTTGCAGGTCTCCCTCCCACGGAAAAAGTCTTAAGAACGATTCCTGGTATGGAAAAACCTTCATTAGGACAATCTTCCCCGTACACTCAGCAGCTAGCTGAGTACGCCCAAAGCTGTGTGATTAGGATAGGAAGTCTACCTTCAGAGGACTTATACCCTGTCAATGTGTTGATCAAAAAAAATAATTGTAAAAAATCACCACGTTGACGTATTCAAAAGAGACCAGGATTTTGTCGCCAGCCAAAGGAGTTGTCTCTTGACAAACAGACGCTTTACGTTTTCTGATAATGAAAATAATGTTCTTTATGCTAATTTTCATATTCCACTGTCACTACTTGTACTCCTGCTGCTGTAAATATTGTTAGTGTGAAGCTGAGGGCGATCACTTTGTTGAGTGAATTCCTATTGTCCTTCTTGTGGTGTAAAGCTTACAAGTAGAAATAGTCAAGCAAACTTTTACAGTGTTATTGATAAATAATTTTGACATTATTTACGTTTGAATGGAGTTTTATCCTTCTCGAAAAATGCAAACTCATTTTCTGAGCAATCCGAAATAAAACAAGTAGTTTCATCAATTTATTGTAAGCACTGAATTAAATACATAAACATTAGGATGACTTGTGTCGATTCGTCTCTTCTCCAGATATATCAACAGCGAACATCATATATCAGCAGCAGTTTTGGCGACATATACTTACCTTAGATTCATTATAGTGAGGATAAACAGATTGGCGACTGATGTTGATTCATTTACTCCTCAGATTTCATGATAAAAATAAAATCCCGATGTGATTATCTTTGTGAAAGCTTGTCATGGATGGTACCAACCATATTCAATGTTTGCTTATTGTAAGAGCTCTTTTGCTCATTGTAAAAGCTTGCTCTGCTTATTGCAATACATGTTACGAAGAAATCAACCATGTCCTATTCGTGTTTGTTGTAAGAGCTTTTTCTGCTTATTGTAAGAACTGGAAATAGACGGAACCTATCCCACCGCTGCTCACCATGACCTTACCGGAATTGAGAATTGGTTTATGTGTTGCAATACGTTTATCATCCATAATGCAAGATGTTATAGTGGTATTTTTTTATTCATATCAACGGTTCTTTTCCTTCTCCTGAAATACGACATCATTTTTTTCAAATAACCAAACATTTTTACGATTATCTTGATATTATTTCTCTGGCTCATCCTGCACATCTTTTTTGTCGAGATATGCCATCTGTCAATGTAATCCGAATGCTGCAAAACTAAAGAAGAGAGGAGAAAAAAAAGTACGCCCAAAATTAGCTTGTGTCCTCGTGGAATCAACTAATGCTTTGCCAAAGACACAATCGGATTCTCTCTTGGGAAAATCCGCTTTCATGATGTCGTTGTTCTTTTGGGATGCCAAGACTATGCAGATATTCCCTGTATTGTTATTAGGTATATATATATATATATATATATATATATATTATATATATACAAAGGGATAGATAGAGAGATAGATAAACGTTTGCGCTTTGTTTGGGTGCCAAGAATGTGCATGTAATCTTTTTATGTTTTTTTATCCGTTTCTCTCTTGATAGATGGATAGATAGATAAACAGAAAGATTGTTTGCGTTGTGCCAAGAATGTTAACGTATTTCTTCGTCTTCAACTGTTAACAACGAGCATATCAGGTCCTCAAAGAAAATGAGTTGCTTTTTTTTTTTTCTAAATTCGATGACAGGTGGCACGTGATGTATATCTATAAATTTCGAGATAGAAATAAAGAATCGATATCGTTTGGATAATCAAAATTCCTCCGTGCGTATGTCTATGTATATATAGTCTGAAAAGATTGGGAGCTTTATGCATTAAAGATGTTGCCTAAATTCATTTTTATTGGTAAAGAAAGTTTTTCGGCTTAGAAGCACTGTTACTAAGATACTACAGAAATTTAACTAAAGATTTCACATGTAGAATTTTTTTATTTATTCGTTTATTTCATTAAATTTCTTATAAGGAAAATTTTCACTAATATACTGTTTGATGTTTAAATGGATTTCTGTTTAACACAGATTTGGATCTTATAGTACTATAAGCGGAATTTTTTTGTAGGGATCATCAGTTGTTCACCATGGAACTGTTTCAGGGATTGAAAAATAAAACAGTTATAACAGGCTGTGTTTATCAAGCGCAACCTTCCTTCGAGCTATGACTTTTATATTTAGCCTGTTATTTTATTTAGGCATTTTCACACTGAATAGTGTATGTATGCAAAACGTACCAAACCTATTTGATAATCGGCTGATGGGGAACCAGTCAGCAAGACGACGGGTAGTACTTGTGTGTTTGTGTCCCTGTGTCGAGTGTTTAGCCAGGGCGATGAACAAATCCGTTATCATCGTTTTCTAAACTCTGACTAAATGTAAACCTTCTGCTGACGTCATCGGTCTGAATACTATTAAAATTTAAAAACGTTTGTTGAGGAAATAGTCAACCGATATAATCAACCGAGGAATTTGACACAAAATCCATTTCAAAAGATTACTAACCTCCGTTTGGCTCCTTTAAGTCGTAAACCATCTTAGATTCTCACAGATAAAATAATTTACATCAGAGTCAACTATTTATATACGTCTAGACGAAACTAAACTGTGTTTCAATGGACAGTCAGTTAGTACTGTTGAACGGGCTCCCATCAATGTCCTACAGAAGATTTGTTAATTTAGCATTCCGTGTTCGATCTTTCATGACGCTCAGCTGTTTTTAGGTTATTTGTTTTTATTAATTCAAGTACCCGAATTTTTAGTTTTTCCAAAATCTCGACTCATTTCAAGCTGTTTCAAATGTGTAATGATCAGACATGAGCTCTTAAGAGTTTCGATGACAGATTTTCTTATTGTCATGTCATAATAGGAAAATGAATCAACCATTGAGATCATTCCATTCGAGCACAAACAAACAAACAAACTAATAAACATTAAAAAAATTGCATACATGCTCATTGGTTAGATATATACATATGCATTTCAATATTTCTATTTTACTACTCTCTAAGATATATATATATATATATATATATATATATATATATATATATATATATATATATATTAGGAAGCTTTACAGCTTTAAACACTAAGCATTAAAAAACTTTTTCAATAATTTTTGTATGTCACTTCAGTCATGCATCTCCCAATATCTGTTAATGTGGTTAAGGTAACTCTCCAAAGTGTTTTTTACATTTCCCCTATTCTTTGTTATTATTGTACTATGTATAAATTGTTTTCTTGTTGGGATTGTTTTCCATGTAACCGTTTCGGGAATTTGAAAAAACAAAACAGTTATATGAACATGGCACCCCAGTAGTATTGATAAAACATCATCTCCCTTTATCATATAGTTCATGCCATAAATGTAGTTCGACATTTTAGGTTTTATGTACATTGTATACTAATATTATTTTATACTACTTATTTATTCTTTGAATCAAGGCTTACTTACATAGGTTACCCCAACAAATGTTTCCAAAGATGAGGGATCAGTAAGTACAACAGCAGACGTTACTCATTGTTCGTGTCATTTTTATTGAATGTTCACCCATGTGAATATTACACCCGTTGTGTCGGTTTTAATTTCAGACTGCATGCAAACCAACTTATGATATACATATGTATGGATATTTATATTTATATCTGTGTATCTCTCTCTCATATATATATATATATATATATATATATATGCGTGTACATGCGCATGCGTAAATGCAGAGATAGACATTTCAAACGTGACCTTGTCTTTCTCTAAAATTTATACAATTCTTTCTCTAATATTTTTGACATCAATCCATTCCACCTTCTCCTGATCTTTTTTTTTTCCTTCGTATTTCTGGATTTATTCCCCCCGGCTGAAACTGTAGATTTTTCCCCCTCTGTGATGTCTGATTGATCGTTATGTGAAACCCTGGGGGGTGGGGGCTAAAGTGCGTTGGGTATGAATGGATGTTTTGCCTTAGAAGAGGGTATGCCAGGGAGGAATACGAACAAACTAGTCCATCGGGTGTATGGGTAGCGGGTGGGAAGAATAGAAAAATGTCAAATATTTTGAAAGAAGATACAAGGTTATGTTATAAAAAACCATCCACGCGCTGACAGCACACTTCATGTATATGAAGCAGTTCTTTATATATATATATATATATATATATATATATATATATAAGCAACGATTTGAAAAGTACTGCTCACAAGTATCAATACATATAAAGAGCATAAGCACCAATCTTGTTTGTCTTTCAGTTCACGTCAGGGTAAAGACATAAGTTTTACTCTCTTTCTCACTTTAAAAATGCTGAATATAGCCAGCAGCTAAAGTGTTACTGACTACTGTAGCTGTATCTGCGTATTGTTTTCTGTGTCTGTGTAAGTTTTGCAGAGAAAAACGTAAGTCTAGCTCTCATTCTCTCTTTAAAGCTGATGGAAGAGAGGAAGAGGTGAGATTCGAGTGACTGAAAAAGATGTTTAAAAATAGAAACATTCTAGAATATTATTCCATCCAAAGATAACATAGAAGAATACATCATTATCACAGATACTCTGTCAATATATATATATATATACATATGTGTATATATATATATATATATATATACACACATACATACATACATATGTGTATATATATATATATATATACATACATACATATGTGTGTATATATATATATATATATATACATACATATGTGTGTATATATATATATACATATGTGTGTATATATATATATATATATATACATACATATGTGTGTATATATATATATATATGTGTGTGTGTGTATATATATATATATATATGTGTGTGTGTGTATATATATATATATATGTGTGTGTGTGTGTATATATATATAAATATTTTGTATCAATTCAAAATGCTCGTATATAAACCAGATAATTTTTTTCCATAAAACACATACATACAATAATGTTCATATGTATGTAGATAATCATAAATAT
Source organism: Thysanoteuthis rhombus (assembly GCA_963457665.1). Classification (NCBI taxonomy): domain Eukaryota; kingdom Metazoa; phylum Mollusca; class Cephalopoda; order Oegopsida; family Thysanoteuthidae; genus Thysanoteuthis; species Thysanoteuthis major. The sequence continues at coordinate 3,144,133 of OY735198.1, forward strand.
CTAAACAAGCACTGACTCTGTTTTTATTGCATCATATCCCAAATGTCTATTGGTCTAATTCAGAGGTCAGCGAACTATGGCCTGTAGGCCAAGATTGGCCTTAAGCCTCATTTCATCCAACGCGTCGATATTACTGAATATATAATGTTCCATTCATTTTTTTTTTTTGGTCAGCGAAAAATAGTAGAAAGAAAAAGTCTCATTTTTGAATAGGCCTCAGATTAATCAATGTTTTATCGCTAAAAACATTTTGACACTACGCCATCAGATTCAATAGCCTTGTATGGTCATTATCTTATATTCTAATCGCCTTGGTCCACAAGACATAAAAAACATTTCAAAATCGCCCCCCCCCCAATAGTTTACCGACCCCTAATCAAGCTTAAGGCTATTTATATCAAATATTGTAAATCTGAAATTCAGAATCACAAAACATGACTAAATTCATGCCTAGTTGTGCTGACTGTTATTAAATTCGTAATGTCACTTTTTTTTTTTGTTACTGTTTTTTATGCAAAATTGGAAGGAAATTAGCTCTGAATTCCGACCCCCAAAAGCGAAAAAAATATTTCCCCCTCGATTTTAAGCCTTAAAAGTGGAAACAATCTCCTCTCCCTCCACCAATTTCAACTTCTAAAAAAAAAAAATGTGAAAAAAATCCTTTGAATTCTAACCCATAAGTAGAAAAAATCTTTCGTTCGATTTTGACTCTTAAAAGTGAAAAAAAAAATTCCCCCTCTTTTATTAAGTCACATTTTCATCTCCGAGAATCGAGTTGAGAAAAAAGAATGAAAATTATTCTCTTATTACGTCATCAAAAAGTATTTTCACCATTGATGAATAATCATATGAATAGACCAACCTGATTTGGAACCCCCATAAAAGATGTTCGGGGGGGGGGAGAGATTTCAAAAAATAATTTGCTAAAAACACTTCCGTGGGATCAAATCCGTGCCACAGAAAATTTTATGGACTTATATCGAGTAGTTATTGCGGTAGTTGAGTACAGACAGACGGGCAGACTTTTTGCGAATCATGAGATATGCCATTATTTTTTGACGACATAGATAAACGAGTAACACACGAAATAACTGATTGGTTCGACTTTGAAATTCTTTTTCGATGATCCACTTTCTCTTGGTAGATAGTTTTACTTCAGTATTGAATTCAAGGCTGTAGGCATTTGCATTTGCCTTCTAAAACATAAATGATTCTAATGGCGGTCATCTTGGGAAATTGCTACCACAGCTATAATATCATCAAGTTTTGTTGGATCGATTGAAAATATTTATCTCATATATTAGAGGAATTATCTCTGAAAGTTTGGTAATTTTGTCTGGCATGTAACGCTTCGTTTCTCTTTTACTCTAAGGGAGCACACTACTTCTTCTTCGCCAAAGGAACCAATCAGCTTATTTCCACGTTTTCCATATCTCTAAAGACGTAATTTTTCTTTGAAGAACAACCAAGCCGCAGAATGGTATTGGCTGTATCTAACGGACTTTTTTTTTTATTCCATTAACCGTTCCGTATAGAAGCCGATACCAATTTTATTTGTGCACCTGTTACAAACGTCGTTCTCATCCATTGCTATTCTGGATGGACGCAAAACAACATTCGATCATTTATTTATCTATTTCATTTATTATTTTGTAATGCCTCTTCGGGCATCTTCAAATGTACACAATGTTTACCCATCAACTTCGAAACAAATGCTAGATTCATAAAAGCATATTCAATGTACATAGATACCAGCAAAATCCACGATTCAAAAATCAGACTGAAAATCTCATGAGACAGATTAAAAAAAAAAGTTCTCGTAAAGCACATGCTCTATATATAATTTCTAAACTTATGTAAATTATTTTAGAAATTTGTATACTACTCCTATTTTTAACTTGATTAGGCAACTCATTCCAAAAATATTTTACTCAGTTTGAAAAACAAATCTAATTGTTTAGTTGATTTAGTTCTTTGAAATCTGACTTGTCACAAGGTTTTCAGTTCGGGGAATAGATATTAGAGAATCATATAGAATAAACACGAACACACACACGAGAGTGAATCAAAGGTACTGTCGGCTGACTTGTAATAATTATCTGAATTTTGATATGAAATTGACATAAAGTTGTGTACAGCTCGATTTCTGTTTATGTTCATCATTGAATTACGTGCATTGACAAGGGAAGGTATTATGCTGAAAAATGATGGCATTTAACTCACATATTTGAGTTGTTTATTTGTTGAATATTTATGTGTGTGTATGCATGTGTAATAACTGTAGAGACAATTTACTTGGAAACATGTTTCGTCCGGCACCATAATTATCCAGAAGCAAATTATAAATTACGTTATATCATATAGAAACTCTTATTTGAATCGATCACCCGTTATTACTCGGTGAATGTACCATTTGGCCTAGACAACGTAAATAGAGTAAACAATTAGAAAAAAAAGGGCTGCTGCAGGAGTCAAACCTGTGACCGATTTGGTGGCTGCTTCAACATTGCGTTGCTCTTACCATTGAGCTAAACAGTCGCCGATAATTCAAAGGCCTAAATAACTTTTTCAACTTCAGATTCCTGTATTGCTTATTCACGCTCTATATTTACTCTATTAGTTTCTTCCAACGTGACAATCATGTTATTAAGAAATTGATAGATGATCTGACAGAATGATATTAAATTACGTTATATTGTATAGAAACTCTTATTTGAAATGAACACCTGCTATTACATGCTGAAAGTACCATTTGGTCTAGACAACGAAAATAAAATGAACAATTATGGTGTCTAGGCTAAATGATACATTCACTGTGGTAACTGGTGATGATTTCAAATAAGAGTTTCTGTACAATACAACGTAATTTAAAATCATTCTGTCGGATCATATATCCATTCTTAGTAGCATATGTATATATGTGTATATATATATATATATATATATATATATATATATACATATATGAATTGAATACAGAAATAAGTGGATACCTTGTTTGATTATCAACCAGAAGTTGCGGTTGTGGTGCTATTGACCAACTCTCTTAAACTCACACAACAACATTCACTGCCTTTGGGAGCATGAATATGCACAGGAATGGAGAGAATTCAGCTGCTTGGATAACTAAAAAATTGGAATGAGCAAGTAGTATTAATTGAGATGATAGGGTCTCGACTGGGTCTGCAGTAAAGATCAGGTGGGCAAAGACATTTTTCTATTCTCTTACCTGCAAATGATAATTCACTTTTTTGTTCTCCTTTGCTCTCTCTCAAAAATTTCTGTAATATATATATATATATATATATATATATATATATATATATATATATATATATATATATATATATACATATAGTTAGAAAATGTTTATATATAATGCGACAGAAAGATTAAAAATTGCATTATATTATATTGAAATTCTTATTTTGAAATCACACAGTGAATCTGCCAATTGACTATGTAGATAAAACAAACAATTTGAGAAAAATGGGTCCGCTCCTAGAATCGAACCTGTGATCGATAGGATAACCGTCCCAACGCAACGTCGCTCCAAGCATCACCGGAGGCTGTTTGGCTCGTTGGTAGGATCGACCAGTCGATTTTCCATACTCAACCGAATAATTTGACGAAATATTTGAAGATCGTTAACCTTGGACTGATTCATCCACGTCTTGCTCTATTTCACTCAAAATCTTGAATTCTTATCAAACAGAGTATTTTTATGTATGCTTAAGACAAAAACCAAACAGTATCCTAGAAGTTAGTAACACTATACTGACTCTGCCATCAATATATTTCAAACATTTTTTTATCTTATATTACGTGTTCAATCACCGACTACCTGACAATGTATCAGTCAGACAAATGGACCATGGCCAAATGTTTTCCCTCATCCCTGGTTTTAGCATATTTAATTATCTTTACACCGACCAGGACCGAACCCATTCCTTCCTTTCTTTTTTACTCCTCTAAGGTGTCGTCGAATGTTTCATTGTCAATTTCTTTCATTTGATGTACACTTCTTATTTCATCTTTTCTATACACTCGTCAACATGTCCTTCAATCTTTGTCATTATTTCATTATGGTCATTCTGATCAATTCTAAGAAGGGTCAGGACGTCTGGTCATGGATTTATTGAATTGCCTAGAATTTAACAAAGTTCCCCCCCTTGATTGAACTGTCGTAATTTGAGGGGAAAATTCTCTGTGCGATACTCAAATATTCTGGTATTATAGTTCCATAAAAAATGATTGAATACTACTAGCTCTAGATGGCATAGTACGATTTTATACATAAACAATCCATTTTCGATTTTAATATCCCAAACTAGAAATATATATATATATATATATATATCATTGTGATGTTACCATCTGTCTTAATGTATTACGTCTTTTCAGTGTGGTTATAGACTTTCCATCATCCCATTCAGTACCGCGAGGTAGGATTGAAACCTTAGCTTCAGACTCGGAGGCTGATATCTTACCTCTGAGCCACGGAACTGGACGATCAATAAGGCTTAATTTTAGCGATATATTTATTAACGGATAAATTCCCCATCCACCAGAGTGGAGAAAGGGAGAGAGAGAGAGAAATCATAAATATTTCAAGTTTCTCATCTTGAATGTGTGTAAATAAAAGAAATTACTAAGGTAAATTTTGTTTTCTGGAATACACACTGATAATCTCTCTTTTTAACAGTATTTATATGTATACATATATAAGTGTTTGTGTGTATGCGTGCGTGTGTGTGTTTTAGTTGTGTGTGTGTATTTATATTTGCTTTGAATGCCTTCTTCAGATGAAAAAAGAAAGGAAATTTTGTTTTTGATCCTTTCTTGTCAAATAGCAAATAAAAAAAGGAGTCACAGTGAAAAGTGTGAGATCAAATGCTCCGACACTAAACATGAAAAATGGCTGCAAAATCGATTCAGCTTTGATCCTTCCTTTCTGTAACATCAATGATCAAATTCAAACTAAAACTTTTTCCGACAAAATATTCTTCAGGAATCGGTTTAATATTTTTTCAAATCCTTTCCTGACTCAAAAGCTGATTTGACATTTCAACATTCTCACTGTGATCTGTTCAGAGTGAGGTTAGCCGAGTAGTGTCACTCAGAAGTAAGCCCAGTATGGCACAAGGCCTCAGCGGTGGGGAAACCAGCAGTGAATAATTCATTATATAAACAGCGAGTGTTAGAAGTATCCGATACATTTTTAAAAGTTGACTGAATCCCCCCCCCATCAGAATTTTTGTATATAACTTTATATTGTCTTGTTTCAATATTTTTTTGATCTTTGTTATTTTCAAACTTTGGTCCATATATATATATATATATATATATATATATATATATATATATATATAATATATATAATATATATATATATATATATATATATAGTATTTCTATATAGGTATGAAGAATGGTATCTTTAGATCGAAAATAACATCATTTATTATATCATATATTTGTACTTTTAGGATCCGTTGTATGAGCTTTTGGAGCGTATACAGTTACTGGAAAAGGGAATACCCAATTTTAGCCATATCTTGAAAATCTAGCCACTCTTATCTATCCAAAATAATCGATTCAAAATGGTTGTTCTGGGAATCTAAAAAAATACCTTTGTCCGAAGATTGCTTTGATAACTGTTAATCAATAATTCCCCGAATCCAGATTCAAATTTTATCACTTCCCTTCCATCCAAATGTCTACTCATCAACAAACTGTCATTGGAAAATTGAGAACTTTTGGAGATATTGTGCAGAAAAAAAACAGACGAATATGAGTTAATACATATACCTCTTCCAACTTTGTTGGCTAATGTAAATAAATAGCAGATCTAAGACCATCATGACCACAGCTTTTATAATTAGTACAGGCTGTCTTTTCTTTCCCTAAATAATAATAAAACCTCGATCGCCTGCATCGTCATTTCGCCAATGAAATTCCGTTATTTAGTAAATACTGCCAAAAGCCAATATCAATCGAAATAGCAAACAAAACGAACACGTTGCCAACATTTCTAGTTTTTTAATCACACACCCTTTCCACGCCAGTTCCTCTGAATGTAATGTTTTGTAAAGTGTTATTCTTTTTTAATTGGCTAGATTTCGAGTGGCGTCACTTCCGAGCGGAATCTTGTCTGGCGGAAGCCAACGAACGAGAAAAAGGCAGACATCTTAGCTGCGTGGGCCATGTTGCTCGACTGGTTTGGGGCTCGAGGCGACATGTTGAATTCTAATTGTACAATCTAGAAGGGAGGAGGGAAGGACCGTGTTTTTTAATGAATGGGAATCGAAACAAAAAGTTTCATTTTAAATATAGCTTTTGTAATATTTTCTTCTCTCACGTTGTTGCATTGTTTATCTTACTCTTCTTCTCCTCCTCCTATTCTTTGATACCCCTCTTTCCTCCTACTATCTCTTTCTTGCATTCGTTATATTTCTCTAAATATTTCCTCTCTCTGCATCTCTCTATCCTACCCTCCCTCTTCTCACACCATCTCTCTTCCTTCTTCCTTCTACTCTTTCTCTTTACATTATCAAGATTATATCTCTCTGTGCATTGTTTCTCAATCCCTCCCTCTGGTCTTCCTTGCACGTCTCTCTCTCTCTCTGTCTTGCTGCCCTCTCTCTCTCTCTCTCTCTCTGTACATATATGTATATATATGCACATATATATATATATATATATATATATATATATATATATATTTGTATTGTTATCTTTGATTCTGCTCATGTCCTTACATTCTCCTTTACTCTCTCCTCCTCCTTCCCTCTCTCTCTCTCTCTCTGTCTGTCTCTTGTCCCGTCTTTCTCTTGCCCCCTTCTCTTTTTTAAACGTCTCTCTGTACTTATCTTTGCTCCCTCTCTAATTCTTGTATTCTTTCTCTCTTCCCTTCTGTTTGATTCTCTTTCACTCTCTCTCTCAGCGCTGTCACTCTCTTACCTCCCCTCTCTTTCCCTCTTTTTTTTCTATACGTCTCTCTATGCGTATCCTTGCTTACTTTCTCGTTCTTGCTTTCTTTATTTCTATCCCTCACTTTCCCTCTCTTTAACTTCTCTCTCTCTCTCTCTCTCGTCTTTTCTCCCCTTTCTCTCTCTCTCTCTCTCCCCAACTGTACTATCCAATCAATGAATGGGGATCGAAAAGGCAATACTGCACGTTGGCCGGTGAAATTAAAAATAAAAACGTTAAGGATAAAGAAGCCATTTATTTCATTGCTTTTCAATACAAATAACGTTGGCTGTCAGGAACAAGGGAAGCTTTTTTTAGAAACCGTGAACCAAAAAGCCATCATCAAAGCTATCAACATAGATTTCTTCAGTTTTCAAGTGGGTCTGGTTGGCTGACCATGTACGTATCATGCTCACAGGCCACACCGATGAAGCTAGAGGGCCAAAAATTTACTCCTCCTCGCCATGAAAAGAAATCAGAAAGGTCTTTGTGCAGCAGTAGACTTATTCATAACGACCAGTGCTGATTGTGATGATGATGTTTTGTGTATTGATCATGCATACAAGCTGCATCAATGGAGCTAGAGGGCTGAAAATTCAAACATTCACGCCTTTCTATCAGTGGAAAATGTTTTTTTTTGTTTTTTGAAAATATCTCCCTTAAATAGGTTCCTAGTGAGCAGATCAATTTGCCATGTGATTTTATGCTAAATGATTCCAATAATCTGTGTCAGCATTCATGCTTGCTTCTTGAAAATTCTGACTTTTTTCAATGATCACTCTCCAACAAAATGCAAGAGATGTAACTTATTCATTGATCACCCATTTCACTCCATTTTTTTCAAATTGCTCATCCTCAATGCAGCATGCTGCCAAAAATGTTGGTGGCATTACGGATTTCTATTGCATGACGAACGAGACCTGCTTCTTTTGCTTTTTTTTTTTTGTTTCTTTTTTTTTATTTAATCTTCCCTGGCCGCGATCGTAGGTGAATAGGAATTAGTTTCCATTTTCAATTAGCCCCAAATAAATCTAGTTGCATTTTTTCCGACTTTCCTAAAGAGGAGAGGCAAACGTTTAGTTGATCGGGAAATAATGGCCGATTAAATATACCAACTTTCACTCGGGTCTTACAACATTTCTATTGTATGTTGTACCAATATATATAGCTCGTTTTAAAGACTAAAATCATCTCTTTTCACTAAAACGCACTGTTTATTTTCGTGGTTATCTGTTGACAGTGTAGACCCTTTGACCCATGGATGAAAAAAGAATAGTTGTGTATAATCTTCTTTCACGAGTTTAAACTTGGTTACAATGCGTCTTAAATAGCTTTCAATATTAAGCTTGCATGGATGAAGGAACCTTCTCAGATTACACAGTGTGGTGTTGGTTTCTAAATTTTAGTATTGGAGATTTGAGTCTTGAAGATCAAGAGGGCAGAGGACGTCCATTTACCATTGAAAATGAAGAAATGAAGATGTTGGTCGAACAGAACCAACGCCAAACTGTTAGAGAAATGTTACAGATACTGAGTGTTATCATGGCGACAATATCTGACAATCTAATGAAAGTTGGTGAAGGGAAAATGCTCAACAAGTACCTTCCTCATGAACTCAACAAAAACCCATTAACAACAAATAAAAAACGTTAATTTTTTTCCGAACGACCTAATATATCTCTTAGGCTGTATTCAGTTACACCCTATCCCCGTTGGACACGCCGGTTCTCCAACCATCACCGAACCTGAGTGGGTCTAGTCGGTACTTGGATGGATATACCAGGTGTTGTAAGCAGCCGGAGATCAAACCTCTCTCATCCCTTGCAAGACATCTTGGTCTAGCGTAGTAGAGTAAAACCCACCACCCCCAAATCTTACTATCTGGGGATTTGTCGAAATAGCATCATGCAATGATGTATCTGCTTAGTAGTGGTCGTCGCAGTCTTAATAAGTAGTCTTCCTTTGGTTCGGTTGATTCTCAAACTTGTAAAATATTGTGGTATAAAAATCCTGAGTAGTCATTTCCGCGTTTGGGGTCCATCTTTGATACCATCTTTGATGCCATTAGCAGATGGTAAAAGAATTGATCAGATTAGTTTTTCTTTCGATGCATCAAACCTCTTAATGGTATCATACCTTTTAATCCCCTCTTATTCTTCCATTTTTCATCCTTCCTATTTCTGTTTTTTAACTTGAGTAAGACTGACCGACCGACTGAATGATATGTAATAGAGATGTGTGGTCACATCTAAAAATTGTAATATTCATGTAAAATGTAGTTGTTACAATAAATTAACTTATTCGGACTACTGTCCTTGTTATGTTTGTTATAGTCTCTATGTTTCGGTCGTTGAACATTTTCGGCCTTCTTCAGTTTCCCATCGTTTTGAGTTACTTTTTGAGAAACTCTATCTGAACTGTTTATTCGTAACTACTGCGATATACTGTTCTGCTGCCCCTGCTAAAGGAAGGTCACGTATCAGTTGATTCTTTCTAGTCAATTCTTCCTTTCGATGCCTCCCCCACCACTGGACCTGCACTTGTTCTTTCGTTCCTTTGCTCATGGGCTCGTGTGGGTCATATGTCAAGAGCCTCCAGCTAACCGATGGTAGTATCGTCCAGTTACACCACCTCCAGCGCAAGTTGTGGATCAACTTGAACTGCATGAGATCAGACAGTGCGTGAACGAGGTCCTACCTGGAAAAAGTCAGTGCCGTGACCATCGTTGTCTATGTATGCAGATCGAGGCAGACCCTTGCGCATACCTTGATCCAATGCCCAGTTCTGACCCACAAGGAATGGCACCAGCAGTAATGTAATGCCGTGGCAATAATGAGGGAATAGCGTTCCCTCACTATTTATATACTTCTAAAATCCTCATTTTATTCTTATGTATGTAGTCTGCGTCAGAAACGACTCCAATCCTGTCTGGAATTGATTTGCTTATCTCTACCGTATCAAGAACAACAAGAACAATCCTCAGCAATGTTAGAGGAGTAAAACAACATCCCCTCTACCGTGATTTAAAATCACAACCAACTGATTGTTAGGCTGGTCTCTTACTGACGACAAAATCTTCCTTACAGATACCGAAGGGCTTATTTCATTTTTATAAATAAATGAATTTATACAGAATTTTTTTTTTCATTTTTCGGTATTTATCATACAATACGAAATTAGCGGCAATCATCTTTAGTTAGAATAGAAGTGGAGTTTGACCCTGCAACAACTAGTCTTGTCAATGTTTTCGATCTTTTTTCTCATTTTTGTATTTTTAGTGTTAATAATAATAACCTTTGGTTAAAATTTTGTTAATTTTGATTCAGTATAAGCCTATTAAAATGATTTTTTGCAATGTAACCCCTCCTAAACATCTAGATTTTCAGGCTTGTTTTGCAAGAACAGGCAACTTTTCACTTATTTTTTAGCACCAAACCACCTGTGCACCAGAGTACATAGTTTTAATTGATTGGATTCACGACTTTATGAAATCTTAGAAAGGAGAAATTAGATGAAGAATCAGTCTGAAGTGGCAAGCTTTCGGTAGAGCAAGCTAAAACTCCAACAACTAAATCCTATTAGTTCTAAAAATAACTGGGAACTGTGCAACATGTACATAAGAGAATTATGCTTAACCTCACGGGGAAAGATCAAGACTGCAAATCAAACAAAAGTCAGAGATATCATAGAAGTCATTAGAAAACCCAAACGGTAATGAGCTGGTCACGTTGCAAGATTGCCAGACAATCGATGGACATCACGACTCATGACTTGGAACCCCAGAGATCATTAGTGAAATTGTGGCTTTGCAAATAGAAAAGATCGCATGACGAACTACACAAGTTCAGAAAGTACTGGATCTGCGATGCCCATTATGGAGAGATCTGGTGAAACTTGGAGAATATCCATGTCCGACGACAGACGCTGAGAGGATGATCGTTATGCTCGCTTGGGTGGGCAGCCCTGCGTTCCTCCACTTCTTCTTTTAGCACTAGAGCAGTCATCAGTAATTATTTTCTTGGGGGTTGTTTGTCAGATTGGAAATGTTCTTATGTCTTGCAAGCAAAGACGGATAAAAAAAAGTATGGTCTACGTGCAGTTTTCTAACTATAAAACATCAAATTGTTTGAGGCCAGTGCCAAAAATGAAACATGAATGCTGTATTTTTGATACTGAATCGTATTGTTCGCCCATGAAAGATAGATAAGGAAAACAAAGAATGTTTGTATGCAACGTCACGTATTCAATGAAGTGAACTAAAGTACATAGTTTTCATTGAAAGAACTTACAACTAGTGATAACAAGATACATTCAACTAACGCTTTTATCCTCGAGGCTGTTGTTCTCTTGGATAATCAAGAGGTAGAAAAAGAAACTAATAACCTTTTCTAATTAAAGCCTCTAATACGGGGTTCATTCCTATGCTTGGCCTACTAAGGAAGTTATTAGAGCATAGCATGTTAGCTGATTCTATCAAATGGTTTGTTTTCAATTTTGTTCTCTATCATCTAACTACAATTGAAGAAACTAGGACAGTGCCCGTTTCAATGATGGGGGAGGTCGGACTTTATGGTGAATCGAGAAGAATGATAGTCATGTTAAATATGTATATTTTTCTTAATTTCCGTCCTGTTGAAACGACGGCTTCGAAGTATTCCAATTACTTCACTTCAGCTTTGTCAATTTTGATATTTTATTCCTAAATTTGAATCCAATGCAAATTTAGATAATTCAAATCTAGATTTAGATTAATAATCATTGATGAATATTTTATATTCAATATTTTTCTTTTCATTTTTATTAGACTTCTCGAGTATAGTTAGATCTTTGTGACTCTTTTTGTATGTGTCCCGCGATTATTTGACAACTAGCCAGTGACATTTGTCAGATATATTAGTCAGCAATGCTAAGTCGAGTTTCAAGCTTTTTTTTATCAGCAGTTCTTGGGAAATCTAATTGAAATAATCTAATAAAATGAGATATTGATGAGTATTGATCTTTACCTTAATTCAGGTATTGAATATCCAGATTGACCACACATAAAAGAAGTAACCCAAGTACTCAGCAGTTTTAAAATCATTTCACCTGACAATTATGGCAGACTGCCCCATTCATAATAAGGCCTGGTCCCTCTTAAACACGCACCTTTGAATCATGCACAACCTTAGTTGTAAAATAATTCAATGTTCGGTGAGCCGCCATTTCTTCTCTACGTATGATCAGCTTTAACTGATTTCATAGTGTCTCCACGGATTACGACTTTTCGATGTTGATTGAGTTTCACCTTTAGGAGAGGGATGGATAATTTTTGACGGAAACCAGCTGTTATAATTTTCTGAGTAAAAACACCTATAAAGAAGGAAAAACCACACCAGACCTGAAGGAGAAACAGACCTGGTTGCTGCAGGGACAAACTCTGACTGAAGACGATTACTGCAATTTTTACATTGTGTATATAATAAATCATTTTTTTCAATATGAGATTTGCCTGACCTCGCGATCATTAGTGTCGTGAGGCTAATACTGTCTGAACTTATCTAGTTAGTCTGGCTTCTTTCTTTCTTTTTTTTTGTCAGTCACTATTTCGCTAATGATCTCTGGGGGACCAAGTTGTAAGTCGTGATGTCAAGCGGTTGTCTAGCAATCTTGCAACATGACCAGCTCATTACCATTTGAGGTTTTTTAATGGTTTCTACATCTCTTGACTTCTGTTTGTTTGTTTTTGATAAAATGTGCTGTCTTGTGGTTTGAGGATTTCAGGAAGTTGTGAATTTAGTTAGCGAAAATTATGTAATCTGGTTCACAGTGGTCTAGCGCTAAATAAGAAGTGAAAGAACGAAGGGGTGCCTACTCTAACAGTACTGTACTGTGAAGGGGGAATGATGTTATCACTCCTCTAAATTTGATGAAGATTGTTCTTGTCGTTATTCTAGATACGGTATAAAAATAAAGTCGACTCCAGATTTGGACTGGAGTTGGTAAAAAAAAAAAAAACATTTATAAAAGCTTGGCCGTGCTTGGGTCAACCTCCCTTGATTCATCAATATCTAAAAAGTAAACAAAACAGAATTCATTTCTCCATACAATATTATTCCAAAACTATGTGTCCTATTTCAACTCCTCTGTTAGCAGTTCCTGTAATAAAAGAAGTCGAACTGAGTTCAGAGAGAGAATTCATCATCAGTTTTTGCGTACGCAACTCTTATTTGTGCCGTTATGACGTCACTGGTTTTTGGTAAGGTCACTATCATTGTTACGACTAACGAAATGAAAGCTAACCTCAATAGAAAGAGTCTGACGACAAGAAGAAATTGAAACTACTGAACTACACAAACCAATCCAAAGAAGGAAAGAAGACAAAGGAAGAACAATTGAAGGAAAAGTATCTTTGCAAAAGTTGGTAATTGTTTTGGTGCTTGGTCATCTTTTTAAATGAAAGAATTCGCTGCCAAATATGGCATGAGCTCTCAAAGAGCGGTTAGAAACCTCACCCAAAGTATTGGCACGTGACTCCCCCCCCCCGTCCAGTCTGGACAGTCAATGGAACGTACTGCGTCTATGGGGAGTATGCTGGGCGAAACGTATGGGGACCCTGTGATGCCCAGTCGTCAGAATCTGCCTCTCAGCCTCACTGATGTAGACCAGACGAAAACAGAACAATACGGCTGACATCAGTTCGACTGCGAGACTGCTGGAAGGGCGCCCAATCGGTCGTCAATCCGCCTCAAGGGGGCGCCACTCTCTGATTTGGAATCAGAGTTGTCTTTCTCCTAGACTTGTTTCTTTCCCAAGCCGAAGAGACAAATCTCCCCCTGTTATTTTACCCATAGCCGAGGAAGAAAAGATTGATTCATGCCTTTCCCAAGGACGTAAGGGCAAATTAAACATGAACAGCCCCGATTGGATTAATGTGAAATTGTAAAGATTTCAATGTTTAAAGCATTATATATTAACTGGAATATACTCGTCAAAAAAAGTCTCAACTCATTGCAAGCCGTTTTTATACGTGATGATCAGACACGAAGTCTTAAAAGTCACAATGTTTGTTATGTCAAAGTAGGAAGATAAATCCAAATAGATCGCAAGCAAACAAACGATTAAATAAATCGAAATATTTGCAGGGAAGCTCATGATATGATTAGATGTGTTTCGAATGAGGCACATAACATTAAATATCTATTACGTTCTAGTTCAGTAAAAGAATAAATGATTCACAAGGACGAATACATTATTCAAACTTAAACCAGAATGTGATAAATTTTAAACCTCGTGCTCATTATTTGAAAACGTGTAATTTTAAGCAAAAGGGTGGTTTAATAACTCTCAGTCAGTAAGTAACTAGCTACAATTGACCAACACTTTTATCCACTAAATTGTTGTTCTCTAGGATAATTAGGTAGTGGAAATTAAGCCTAAATGACTGTTCTGTTCTAATTAAAGCCTCTAATGTGGAGTTCATTGCTATGCTTGGACTACTGATAAGATTATCAGAGCATAGCATGTGAACTGATTCTTTCAAATCGTTTTAATTTTCAGCGTTGTTCTCTATCATTCTACTACAATTGAAAAAATTTCTATTGCTTCGTGTGAGTGTATGTACGATGATTACCTGTCAACTGGCCATTGTGCACAGCTATCATTCGCTTGATATATTAGTCAGTACTCAAGCGTAGTGTCAAGTTAATAGTTTTTTGGATCAGCGGTTCTCAAGATATGGTTAAAGCAATCCTTATAAATAATAACGAATCATTTTAGCTTAACATTATGTGTGTCCAACGAGGGAGCATGACATTTAAAATTTATTACTTTCAGGTTCAACGGAAAAATAAAGATGGAAGCACAAAGACGTATAAATAATTCAAATTTGAACCAGAAAGTAATAAATTTGAAATGTTATGCGCTCTGGTTGAAAACATATAATGATTAGCTAAGATAGCTCGTTATCATTAATGGGAAATATGTTGCATATTTGAGCGTTAACAATTTTGCAACCACTCGTCGCTGATTCTCTATTAAAAAGCGTAGTACCATTATTATTTCACTCTCAAGACTGAAGCTAACGTTTTGAATAAAAATTCTGCCCATCTTGAATAAAGATTCCATTTTATGAATACACTAACTGTACACCCCTCGGGCAGTTTCAGCTAATACATCTATGATCACATATATATATATATATATATATATATATATATGTGTGTGTGTATGTATATATAATGGGATATGGACTCGCTACACAAACAAATTTATGTTTCTGCCCTCTCTGGGTTTCATTTGGTGATGAGGCCCAGAGAAGGTAGAAGCATAAACTTGTTTGTGGAGCGAATCCACATCCAATTATATATTTCTTGCTCTACTGACTTCCGAAGTATAAAGTTGAATGTATCGAGTACTCTATGAAATAAATCCATCACACAGAAGTTGCTTTATATTATGCTGTATTGCTAACCTGATCTGTACCATATATATATATATATATATATATAGAGAGAGAGAGAGGCGGGATAGAGAGGGAACATCTGAAATAGATTTTCAGAAAAACATCTAGAAACATGTACGTTCTGGAAAATTTAGATTTTATATATAAACCCGTCAAAATAAGGCTCCAAAAGGATAAAAAAGCTTTTATTCCCAAAATCGAAATATTGAAACAATTTCAGAAGGGATGAAATAGAGTACTAATACCAATTTGAAAATATATAGACAAAACGTTGGTGCTGGGACACGCACACACATATAAAAACACACATAAATGTACATGCTCAAAAAAAAAAAGATTGAATCTTTGATGGCTACGGTTCTATATATGTATATCGAACGGTTAGGTAGAATGCAGTTTCGCATTATAAAAACCCTAAAACCCTTTCAAAGTTATTTTTATTTTCTCAAAGAAGCAAAAACAAATAGGCTTCCCCTGGGTCTACTAAATATGCATACCAAATTTGGATGAGTTACAACATTATTCAAACAATATCAAAGGGGGGCAGTCAGATGATTATTCAGTTGTTTTATATGAATAGGGGTGGTTAAATGGTAAACGATACGGAGAATGGTCTCGGCGAGCCAAGTTCAAATTCTGGCTGAGACAGTTTGTATTCACTTCGCACTATTGCCTTTGGAAAAGATATGAATCTATCTCTCCCTAAAACTATTGGCACAATGGGGCAGGATGAACCGAGCAATGCAACGTCGGGGGCTTTTCGTCCATTTCGCGTTTTGCTAACAGGCCAAGGAAGCAGTAATCTGATGTATGGAGCCCAAGCAGGGTCAGATGAACCAATAGCCTGTGCAAGGACGCTGCTCGCTTTTCTCTTATCGAAATTATTAGATACCAGTATAAGTCTAGGGGATCAAGTTGTCTTTGTTCTTTGACCGTGATTTCAAAGGCAACAATAAAAACAATCCTCATCTAATTCAAGCAAGTTTACTCTTCACTATTTGCCTGTTCCGTCGCGTTGAATCGAACCGATATATAAAACTAACATTTCCCTTCCTGTATTTACAATCACGACTAAGTGATCGGTAGGTGGCTCTCTTACTGATTATGCCAAACTAACAATTCTTACACATCTACGATTTTTTTTTACATTGATATGAAATACAAAAGCCGTTGTAATCATCCGCAGTCAGAATAGAAAATCGGAGTGTAGTTTGGCCCTGTAGCCGTCAACCTTGTAAACTTCTTCTCTTATAAAACGCCATTACTTCCTGGACAACCTTTTCATTTCGTCTTGCCTTGACCTCATTCCGTTTCATCGGATTTTGGAAACAAATTTTATTCCAAGTTTGCTTAATTGCAAATTAATTCTTAGCATTAATGCCGTTTCAATTTATTAGATTTCCGCTTTCAGAAGAGAAAAGAAACAACTAAATGAAATTCGAATTTGATTTCTGTCTACATTGTTTAAATAATCCATTCAAAGAACTAATCACCTTTTCTTCCTACTTTATTCTAATATTCGTAAAGACTGCTTTTAGAGTCTTATATAAAAGTCACTCTTTTGTTTGGTTATGTCTGTACTTTTGTCACGCTAAAGCAAACAAGTCTAGATTGTAATCACCCTCTCTCTGCTTGATTCCATTGTTTATACGGATTGCTTTCAAAATTTTGTTTTATCTAGATTTACCTGACCGCAAATGCTTCTCCACTCGTGTTTTCTCCTTTTGTATCAATGCCATAAAATTCAGTCATCCGTTGCAGAATTTCCGCCCCAATTTTTTTACTAGATCAAACATGAAGAGTTAACAATATTGAATGGGGCCATGATTTTCTCAAGAATAAGGTAGAATTATTACATTCCTGTTAACAATACTCGAAGAGGTATGCGCTTATCGCTGTAGGAGTATCTGTGTAAAGGGGTATGTGTGTAGGTGTATGTGCTTACAGGGGTACGCGCTTATAGGGGTATGTGCGTACAAGCAATAGATAGTTGTGTAAACATCAAAGTAATGGAAATTAAAAAAGATGAATCTTATACCTTAATTGTTAAATTGCAAATTAATTCCTCGTATTTCATTATATTTTCACTTCGGGAAAATTTTTAAAAAGCAGAAAAGAAATTCCAGTTTAAAAATCCATTCAAAATACTAATCACCTTTTCTTCATGCTTCATTCTACCTGTCGTTCTGACTGCTTTCAGAATCTTATCACTTACTAGGTTGTGTCATTTTTTCTGTTTGTGCGATTTTTGTGCTTCTGTTACGCTAAAGCAAACAGAAACCAAAGTCTAATCACCTTTTCTTCTTGTTTCACTCTAATATATTTACTGACAGCTTTCAGAATTTCACTTTAGGTATATTTGATCGTTATCGCTTACGTGGCTGAAGTAGTTTATACTTTGCCGTATGACAGTAATTGCAACATTTTGACAAATCATGGTGCCCTTCGTGTATGAGGCTTTTTCACGATACCCAATGCTGAAAAATATTGCACTATTGCAGTCACAAAATTTTCCCTTTTTTCAAAATTGTTATTAGTTGAAGAATTATAAATCGTTATTGTTTTCAAATTATCGATTTATGATACTTCATCTAATAAAAATTTGAAAGAATAAAAACATATTGAATTCTGTAACTACCAGGATGTAAACAAAGATGGCGACGATTAGAATAAAGGATAGGTTTGAGGGCGTTATTTGAATTTGTGTCCAATTGGAGTCGTTGTAGCTTAAATGAATCCTTTAATTTAAATTGATAAAAAGTTCTACGTGTGTTTCTTCTTTTAATGATCATAATTACTTGTAGGATGGGTGAGTATATGAATTAGAGTCGTGGTTCCCAAACTTTTTTAAAATCACGACGCTCTTGGAGAAAAAAGTACAGAACAAATTGTATTTTTGTTCATATGGTTAGGTTAGTAAAAGAATCCCGTAACAAATGATTTGAACAGAACATTAAATATTTCTTTCTTCTTTTAATAATCATAATTACTAATGGGATGGGTGAACTTGTTGTTTACCCTGCTGTTTCTCAAATCTTGGAAACAAATTGGAGACAGCCATCCTCATTTCCTGTCCAGTGTCGATTTCTGTAAGATTATCATCATTATCATCAGCGGTCTTTAATTGTTGGACAAAGACCCTCCTAGGGATTCGCCACACCTCTTTATCGTGGGCGTCACTGAGCCAATATTTTCTGAACCTATCCAAGTCGTCTCACCATCTTGTATTCTGTCGGCCTCGGTTCTGTATGTGATCTCTGGGGATCCGTGTTGGGAGTCGTGATGTCCATTGGTATTGCATTTTATCAAACTTTTATCAACACTAAATGGACAGTGTGACCTGCAATATCAAGTCAGATGTCACTTCCTATCATCGTGACGAACTATCTATGCATCAGATTGCAATTGCCTAGAATTAATTAAAATGTTCAAATATCGTGCTGCACCCTGAGAACGCACTCTTTGGGGATCATTGTTATAAAAAATAGCAAGTTTCCATGGTGTGATATACAAGCAATGGTGTAGTGCTGTTGAAACGCCTGGTAACTGCGTTCCTTTGAGCTCCCAAACGATATATATATATATATATATATATATATATATATATATATATATATATATATATTATATGCCATTATAATACTCATTTCGTAGGTTAGTAACCTCGAATTAGCCGAAATGGTAGATTGTAGCTATGTATATTGAATTAAGGTACAGTCACAAAATGGTCAACTTGTAAAACGCGTAAAAGGTTGGTTGTGGAGGGTAGCTTCGCTCACCGGATTGCAACGCCGGCTGGAGCAGACAGCTCTGCGTCCTCTCGCTTCTTCTTTTAGTAGTACATCACTGAATAGATGTTTGAGTCCCTTCTGGGGTAACATATTCGTTCCAATCCTGTACAGCTGTAAGATAGATTTATAGATAGATACAAGTATAGACAGAGATAGATAAATACGAGTAAACAGATAGATAAATAGATATGAACAGACTTAGATAGATAGATACAAACAAACTCATAGAGATACGAACAGATTTTGATAGATAGATTAATATAAATGAACTGAGATAGTTAAAAACTGAGAAAGATATAAATAAACTGAGATAGATATAAATGAACTGAGAAATATATAAATGAACTGATATATTGATATAAACTGAGAGAAATATAGATAGATTTAAACTGAGATGGATAGATAGATAGACCGATATAAATGAACCGAGATGGATAGATATGAATAAACTGAGATATATTGATAGATATATAGTTATATATAAATTAACTGAGATACGCTGATATAAATAAACTGACAGACAGAAAGATAAATAGATATTTACAGCCAAAAAGACTCTTTTCTCTTCATAGAATCTCATGTATATCCAACCCCATTCAAGCAAAACGACCACATAAAAGTGTTTTCCCTTTTGTTGAGGCAAAAGTGTCCGCTATAGAATTCTTTCTTTTCACTGTCCTAAAATAAATGCTTTCAGAACTCTCCAAATATTGAAGGTTTTACAGAAACCGCAGAAAATAAAAAAGAGAGAAAAGCATTCTTTGTCACCAAAGCCGTGGTTCCGCCGAGTCGTCAACAGTTCGGGCCCTGACCCTATGTTTATTTATATATATATATATATATATATATATATATATATATATATATATCGATTTATAAAGCGTTTAATCTTTCAGGTCTGTTATTAAATACCATTAACTTTAGGTTTGAACCTTTTCATCTTTGTACGTGGACAGTTAAATGTTGGCTTTACATTCATATCTCCAACTTTGCTGATTTGATAACGACGTTCTTGCAGTTGATGAATATATGTACAGTAAAAAACAAAAAACTTGGGAAAAACTTCTAAACAGTATTCCGATAACTATGGCATCTCATCAGATATGTATATATATATATATATATATATGTATGTTGATTATTCATCAAAAACTCATCAAATAAATACGTAGTTTTATTTGCTAATTGAGCAATTTCACGGATTCGTCGTATTAGACACATACCATTCTCAATTACATTATTGCAAAGCGAACGCAAACCGTCTCAGCTGGGGTTTGAACTCAGTTCGTCGATCCCATTTTCTGTCTCGGCGACAGGTCCACTACCCCGTACTTTCATTCTATAAGTCATGGGTGATCATTACTTCTTGTTTATGAGGAAAATTCTTGCTTTCAGAAAATGAAAATGAAACGGATATTTGGTGTGTGTTCACTTTGGATGCCATTGGATAATATTTTATTTTTTTCATGTGTTATATTGATCATCAGCAGTAGCAGCCTTTAACGTATGTCGTTGGACATATACCTTCCTCAAGATTTGCTAGACCTTTCTATCGTGAGCGTCGCGGCGCTGATATTTCCTGAACCTCTCCAAGTCGCCACACCATCTTATTTCCTACCGGATATGATTTCGCGATTAATGTCTTGAGGTCAATGGGTCGTGATGTCCACCGGTAGTCTTACATTCTTGCAACATGACCCTCCGATGGTCATTTGAGTTCTCTAATGGATCCTATAATATCTCTGATCCCTGTTTGTTCCGGATTATACGGTTCTGTCTTGTGATCTCTCCATTTGATATCAAGCATGATCCTTTCTCAGGCAGGAAGTATGGCTCTTAGTTTGAAAGGCAATACTTTGATTAGGTTTTCATGTTTCGGCTCTATAGGTGACTATCGAAAGGATGCAGTGGTTGTATACCGTTCTTTTCAAAAGTGATGGAGTTTTTAAGTGTCTCTCGAACAGGTGAATGATTCACCCTCATATGAATGAAAATATTTCACATAATTTACTCGGATATTTATATTTTTCTGTACTTGAAACGAATCACCTTTAGACCGCTGAAGCGAACTCTTCAGCTTTTGAAGGGCAGCAGAATTTGAAATAAGGTGTTTTTATTTTATTTTCTCTCTATCTAGGGGTGTCTAAATTAAAAAGCAGAATATTTCCAAGATTTACCGTCAGTATCCCTCAACCAAATCAGTAATCAAAAATAAAGGTTTTTTCAGTTTTTAAGTTGGTCTGGCTAGCCAAGTAAGGATGGACGCATGCATATCTTCTATTACAAATGACAGACGAGGAACATCTATTTCATTTTGTATGAATGTTTTCTTGTTTCCCTACAAGCGAATGGATTTTGGTTTCAATGTATATGGATATTTTCTTAAAAGAGAGAGCGCTTTCAGTAGCACTGCTGGCATTTTCAGGTGTGCCCCCCCCCCCCACCAACGAAATAAGTTTTTAGCGGTGGTTCAATTCGCGATGTAAATTTATGTAAAAGTGGGCCTTTAGTCAGTGTCCGGTAGCATTTAGGCTTTTTTTTTTTTTTTATAATTTCAAACTGTTTGAGCGATCACTGCCTAACAAAAGGCAAGCGAGGTAACTTATTTATCGATCACCCCTTTCTTCCATTTTTCAATTGATCATCACTAACATGGCATGCTGCCAAGAGACGTTGCTCACTTGCTATGTATCCTTTCAGGAGAGACCAGACGAGTTCATGGTATAAAATGAATTCTGAATGAAAGGAGGAATCAGATGAAATCGATCAAAAACATTAGGAATTTTTCCTTTTCATATTTCACCAATCTTTGGTGTCCAATTTCTCAGGTCTTGGAATGTTCAGCCAACCATCAATAAAATGTCGACATTTCACTTAGATTTTACAGCTTAAGAAATGGTACTTCTGTGAAAGCCAACATTTTTGAGTCGTTCAAAAACCTCAGACCGAGTTACGCTCGGCTGTTGATTTATTAATTGCTGAGATATGTCCCAATACGTCTTTTTTAAATTGAAAAATGTAATAAATCGGTATAGCGTGAACACTTTATGTAATAAAGATATGATAGTATATTAATGAAAGTATTTGAATGAAAAAAATCATAATATATCACTCAGTTCCATCTTACTGACTGTCCAGTTCTGCGGAGGGCAGTGGTAGAGCTTTGGATCTGGAGCGAAGGTTTCAATCCCAACATATATATAAGTGTGTGTGTAAAGATAAATGAAGCCAATCGTCAGGAATGCTCATGAAATGCAAGTATTGAATCTTATTCCAGACGTTTTGTCTTATTATGGCTTTTCCGGAAAAAAAGTTACTTGAATTAATTCTCTCTCTCTCTCTCTCTCTCTATATATATATATATATATATATATATATATATATATATATTATAGAAAAAACATATATTATACAAGACTGAACCAAAGTGCCATAAGATATTCCTTCTGGACAACAATAACTCCCTATGAATCCAAACATTCTTTCCCCTGTGCGGAAACAAGAAAAATTCGTTTGATATATACCTTCTCCAAGATCTGCTCGACATTTTCATCATGGACTCCACGGAGTCAATATTTTCTAAACTTCTCTATTTCGTCATACCATTCCATATTTTGCTGTCCACGATTTCGCATTATTACAACATGACAAGCTTCTTAAAGTTTTTCTCATAGTTTCTATAATATTTCTGATGCCTTATTTTTTCTTAAATATACGGTTTTGTCATGTGACCTCTTCATTTGATATTGAGCATGGTCCTTTCTCAAACAGGAAGCATGGCTCTTGTGATATCTCCATGTGATATTGAGCATGATTCTCTTTTGTGTACGTTTTGTGGTTCTCAGTTTGAGGGTCAATCATTGGGTTTTGTTCCTCGTTTTAGCTCCATAGGTGACTATCAGAAGGATGTAATTGTTTTATACCCTTTTTTATAAGTAATTTTCTTGTACTCTACTGAAAACTTTCCTACCTGGAGCGATTGTTCATTTGATTTCTTCTAAGAGAATAGTTGTCCGAAATAGATGTAGTGGTCTACATTCGCCAGTCCTGTATTTTTCTATTCTGATTCTTGTGTCTTTGTTTGTTGTGTATATTCGTCAGCTCTGCATTTTTTTTTTGTTTTTGAACTTATAACTATTTTATTAATAGACATATTGCATCGATAAGTTTCGATACACAGCTCAACTGAAGAAACTCTAAGATACCCCTTCCCGTTGCAATACCCCCCGCTCTCATGGGCCCAGACTGTTCAATATAGCGATTTGTTGAGGCAAATTTTAAGAAAAATTCGCAGTACAGTATTCTACCTGACATTTGTCCAAATATCTTTTTTTTTCTTTCTTTCTATTTTCTTTCTTTTTTTCTTTTTTTTTTTTTTTTTGGTATCCTAGCAACCATGTTTTGATTTTTGAAGTTATTGTTCTGGGTTAATGACAGTAATTTTCAGACCACAGTCTGTAAATATTAAACTCGTGAGTGAACAAAAATGGCTGCTCGTCTTCTCTTGTATGAAAACGAGGCCTTTTCCATATCTGTAGGTCGATATAATCGTCTGCGTTTGGATGAATGGTTGATTGAGCAGAAATACATTATTGATAATATGTCACTTAATTTCACGTTTTGTTTTTCTCCTTCTCAACGGAGACATCTTTTATTTTGACTGCTGGGAGACAGAGCTAATCTTGTTAACTTTCCTCTCTCCCATGACAGAAATCAGAAGACGCTTTCCAGTCTTCGAAATGAGTACTGAGGATCAAGGGAAATTCAGACTTGTTTCTTTTATTCAAATTTGTATTAGGCACATTTCTTTTACCTAAAATGAATTCATACAAATTTCTCTTCGGATTCTCTATCGTCGAACTACTGTACAAAGTCTGATGTTCATTTTGTTTTCCCACAGAAACAAATACTAGAACAATCTCCACCAAAATTAAGTGTATAAACCGATATGTAAAACCCACAATATTCTACCGTGATTTGAACTCACGGACAACTGATTGCCGGGAGTCTGTGACTGAGCTTTTTTGACATGTCTTCGATATCTACAAAAATTTATCATACAAGTATACTGTGATTTATTGTATTTCACTAAAGATAAACATTTATTCAAAAAATAGAAATATTTTCATAATTCTTTTATCTATTATATATATAATACCAAAGTTGCAGTAATCATCTTCAGTCGGAGTAAAAGTTGAAGTGAGACTTGAACCTGCATCAGTTAGTATTGTTTCTATTTGAATTCTTCATTTCTAATGTATCTCTAATTGCTTCATCTAATTAATTCTGAGACTGTTATTCGAGTTTTTGCATTAGGCACAAGGACACAGAAATTGAGCGCCCTGGGATCGAACTCACTATTTAGGAGCAGTGATCCACAAGAGCAGCTCAGTAACCATTATACCACATCGAATAAAATCCACGAGTATATCATTTCTATGCGGTAATTTTTAGGAAAGAAACTGCTGAGCTCATTTCAGTTGGAGAGTCAGTTGCTTCGAATGATTGATAGGAGTTATATTTCAGCAAAATTGATTTCCTTGAATTGATAAATACCAAATGAAAGTGTGTATATATATATATATATATATATATATATATATATATATATATATATATATATATATATATATATATATATATATATCATCTTTTCTCAACGTTGACTATTATATTATTTAGAAATGGATATATAATCCCACAGAATGATTATAAATGCCTTATATTATCTGAAACTCTACTTGATATTACCACCTTCAACACACAGTATGTGTAACTTGGCCTTGACTGCGCGAATAGAATAAACAATTAAAGAAATGAGCTTCTGCAGGAATCAAACCTCCGACCAGATATGAACAGTGAAAATGAACAAGATGAGGTTAGGACATTTGGTAGTTATTTGGACTTGCGACTTATTTGCTGGCTCTCGAAACGGCTTGGTCGCAGGTTCGATTTTCTTAAGCAGCCCATTCAATTAATTGCTCGTTTCTTTGCTGTCTAGGCCAAGTGACACATTCTCCGTGTAATAACGCGAGGTCATTCCAAATAATATAATGCATATATATATATATATATATATATATATATGTGTGTATGTATATATATATGATTTTATATTTTTCAATCTTTGGTCCAAATCATATCAATTTTGAAGCTGTGTAAGGATAATAAATGATTTTTTTTGCAATGAACCGAATGGTTTTTGCACTAGTCACATACATATACACACATATATATATATATATATATATATATATATATATATATATATATATACTTTTTTTGCTAAGCACTCGTATATCGAAGCTACCTGAAGATTAGTAATCTCTTTAGCTTATTTCCTTTTTTTATTCTTGTAGACTAATTTTTCTCGTTCTTTTTTCTTTCAGGCCAAGCACTCTGAAGGTAAGAAGCTGTTTCCTTCCACGTGTACCGTGACGCAACCATTTGCTGCTATTCATATCTCATCGTTCGTTTTCGTTTTCCCGTCTCGACGGCCCAAAGTGCTTGTCAAAAGATGACAAACGCCTCATCCCTCTCGCTCAACGCTTCAAAAAGCCTTATTGATTTTGTCATTGTTGTTTTAAAGTATCATTTGCAAGAAACAAGACAATGCTCCTTGCATTCCCTGGTTATTTCAAGAACTTGACATTTACTGAAGCACTCGCTAAATTTATTGATATTAGAAATACGCCATCTTCCTAGAAATCTTACTATAATTCACCAAATTCCTGACGCTCTGTTATTACATAAATCAAGGATGTCTAGAGCTATGGCCACAGAATTTTTTACGTTTACTGATGGTACACTGGGGGATGTTTTATCATCTTTGTTTTTGATAATTCTACGAATAATACTTTCTATTTCGCATGAAGAATGTTTATCAAGGAATCGTCTGAATATTTCAATGTTTGAAACGCAATCATTCCTATAACTTAGCTTGTGGCAGACCATCGAGACGACAATGTCCTTCAACCTAATTCCACCAACTAAAATGAATTAGAATAAAATTGGATCGAACTGAACTATCAGTTGATAACAAATATTATGCAGGAGAGATGGTGGAGGGGGGCGAGTTTAAGGGTCTGATTTGAATTGCACCTTTTCCCAAGTTCCAGTAGTTTAGTGGTAAGAACGGTCGCGTGTTAAGCGAGTCACCCTCCGGTATAGGGGCTCATGAGTCCGATTCTCACTTTGAACTTATTCTTCATTCCGATCTACACTGTTCAATTTATTTACTCACTGATCAAGAGGAGTTAAGTTGCGATAAAAGGTAACAACGATTAAGATGAAGGTAAAAAGCAGCAAACGTTGATAATAATGACCTTCAACTTCTGTAGTCGGATCGTGGGCTCTTGATGTTGGTGTTGTTGTATTGATAGTGTCTGAAGGAGAAGTTAGAACCGGCTCAGGGAAGAGATTAGAGTGAGGAGGGGATGTGCAAATAGCCAACGTCACTCTCTTCGTCCGCCCAGAGTAAAGCCTAAGGTCAAGAAAAATCTACGGGATGGCTGCAGCGCCTTTTTGGAGTCTTGTCACTCGACCAGAGACCTCCTATGCCCAGCGATGCATTTTTGTTAGACTGTGGACTCGGCCCAATCAAGGGCAACGTATAAGCCAGCTGGGACAGGAGTTGGTAATGCTCGAGTTCGTATACGCAGTCTGAAGAGCCAACAAACTGCATCTCCGGGGTCCCCAGCTTCTTTGATATCTTCTTGTTTTACTTGGGACTGCAAAGCTCTAAGTTACCGTGTAAAGCATCAGGGCGGCAATGCAAAACCCTCGGTTATGGAGAGGTTGTGTATTGGGAGTACTATTAACAAGATCAGGGGTCGGTGAACTATGTCATATGGAATAAATCTGACCTGCGGCTTCATTTCATCCCACCAGCCGACTTCGATAAACATGTGACGTCGCATAATCAAATTATTTGTTTTTCTCAGCTATCTTTGGTTAAGGAACATTAAAATTCAGATAGATAAAGGCCCCATTTTTGAATTGGTCTCCAACTAATCAATGATTCATCGCTGAAAATGTTTTAACATTTCGTATTCTTGTTGGTGTATAAATGAAGACCAAATTTGAACCACAATTTATCTACATTTCGTTCTCAAGGAAGAACTAGATATTTCCCATTGAATGTTTAGGTATATGATATATACTACGATGGAAAAAAAAGCATCGAAATGATTTTTAAAAGAAAAGAAAAAAGGCTTCTATGATCAAAATTTTTATTATCCACAAAGCATAAAAATACTTTTAATCTGGCGCGCCTCTAAAAGTGTTTGCCAACCTCTGAACTAAATAATTATGACACGGGATATTATATATAGTATTTGGCTGTTCAGAGAATAATTGTGTATTTTCAAATCACAATCGACGTTTTAAAACCTTTCATACTGAAGCTGGCATTTACGAGCCTTCACTGCATCAGGATACAATTCACATGTGTTTTTCCCCGCCTTCGTAGCAGTACTACCCTTTCGAAATCCACACAGTAAGTAAGCAATGACGAATATGTTGCTCTTTAAAGTTTCTATCCTCCATGGAGTTAAACTTTACACTACAAACGACGCACGGCCGGATATAAAAGATGATGAATTAAATCCAGACATCGTCTCTTACCACTTGACCCTGGCTTTGTGTTAGTTGGTCGGCTTATTATTCATAACAGTGAAATACGCAATAATTTGGCGGACGCCTAAATATTTATCAAATATTTTCGTTAAGTCTGAATCTACACGAAGAATGACACTGCAAATACTAAAAGCTTCTATGAGGGAAAAAGCAGATGAAATATTCTTAGTACTTATGAACAGATATGGTGGATTTGGTATGGATTGAAAAAATCATCATGTGCCGCTAGGACAAGCTTTGAAAAATATTAATTCTAGAGGCACACCTAGAAGGTACCAGCAATTCACAGTGGGAATTTTGTATCGAAGTTCATGTAATAACTACATGAGAGTCTATGGGGGTTTTTTTGTCAATTATTTCCCAATATCTGCGATGTAATTCATGTAATTTATTCCAGTGGTTTTTATTTTTGACACAAAATTTGATATCGTAGGACTGGATGAATTTTTCTTTTTGGGATCACCAGTTGTTTACCATATATATATATATATATATATATATACACACACACACACATATGTATGTATCTATATATAAGTATTTATATGAATATATATATATATATATATATATATATACACACATATGTATGTATCTATATATAAGTATGTATATGAATATATGTATGTATATGTATGTAAATACACACACATACATATGTATCTATATATAAGTATGTATATGAATATATATACATACATAAATATATGTATATATGTAAATTTATGTATATAAATGTATGTATATATGCATATATACATAAATATATAGATAAATGTGTATATATATATATATATATATATATATATATATATATATATATATATATAATTTCATATCAAATTTCATGTAATAACTACATGTCAGTCTACAGATTTTTTATCAATTATTTCCCAATATCTGTAATGTAATTCATGTAATTTATTTCAGTGGTTTTCATGTTTGAAACAGAATTTGATATCATAGTATTTAGTAAATTTTTCTTGCTGGGATCATCAGTTGTTTACTATATATATATATATATATATAGAGAGAGAGAGAGAGAGAGATGTATATAGATATATAGATAGATAGATAAATATGTATAGATGCATGTGTTCGTATGTATTTATTCATATATATATCTGAATATATATATATATTTATGCATATATATTCTTGTGTGTATGTAGGTATATATATATATATATATATATATATATATAGTAGTATGTATATGTGTATATATGAATTTATGGATACGTATAAATGTTTGCTTATATATATATATATGAGGGGAATCTCATATCAAAGTTCATTTAATAACTACAATCTGTAGTATAATTAATGCAATTCATTTCAGCGTTTTTTTTTAATGTTTGACATACAATATGATATTTGATCGCGTAAATAGCAAGAACAATTAAAGAAAATTTGTTGGTGGTAGGTTTGATTCCTACAGCAGTCCCATTTTCGTAAATTTTCTATTTTGTCGGACCAAATATGTCCATTTTCAGCTCAATGTTAGATCATTGCTACGTTGGAGCGGCTACCCTCTTGGTGGCAGATTCGATTCTTGCAACAGCCCCATTTTCTTCAATCATTTTAGCTTGTTTAAATTGAATAACATATCAAGCGCATGACGATGGAATATTATTTCAAATAAGTTTAAAATATAACGCAATTCATAATTCATTCTGTCGGATTAAATTTGTCCATTTCTTGAATTAATACTGTCCCGTTGAAAGAGACGAAAAAGACTGAGAGTAAACGAAATGAGAATATGAATTGAAAGTATATATATATATGTGTGTGTGTTGTGCCGAATCAATGAAATTGCTCAATGGACAGAGTTTTTACTTATTTCACTGGAAAAATCCGTAGTAGTTTTAATTTGATCAAAATTCTATTTATTCAAGATCGGGATACAAAACAACTTTTGCTGGTGATTTTTTTCTTCACAAAAAAATGAATACATATTTCAAATTTAATCAAATGTTCATCGAATCTGAACAAAGATATAAAACAATTGTTTTACGATCAAAAATTGATGTAATCGAAGTGAGATCAAACTTTTTTTCAGAAGGTAAGTAAATTTTGCGAATTGGGCAATTTCACCGATTAGGTGTTACACACCCATTATATACATATATATATATATATATATATATATATATGTATATATAAAATGTGTGTGTGTGTATAAGACCGCAGTCACCATGTTTCTTTATTTGTCTGTCTGAAGACATAAGGTTTATTTTCTCTTCCCCTTTAAGGTTAATTAAAAAGAGGTGGACTCATGTGGCCAAAGTGTAACTTAATGCTGTGGCTGTGAGTAGGTTTTGCCAGAAAACATAAATTTATTCTTTTCCTCTCTTCAAAGCAGATTGAAGGGGGGGAAAAGTAAGACTTAAAATAATGTTGGAAAATAAAAATATTCTAAAATGTTTTTTCATCCAGAGATCACATAAAAAAGTCCCGTCACTTTGTGAAGGTACTATATATATATATATATATATATATATATATATATATATATATATATATATATATATATGTAATGTGTATATATATGTATATGTATAGTAAACAACTGATGATCCAAATAAGAAATATCTGCACATAGTACCACAATATCTAAATATGTGTAAAACAGAAAACCACTAAAAATAATTACTTTTATTACATTTTCAGATTTTGGAAAATAATTGACTGAAATCACTAATTTTGGAAAAAAAGTTTTTTTTTTTATATATTTAATGTTTAAAGCTGTAAAGCTTTCTAGTATATGTAATATATATATTGTTTGAATACATTTTGAGGTCAAAGAGTTAGCCACTCTACCATTTTCGGAGTGCGTGCTTACAGTTTGAAATTCCTGCAAAATTATTAGTAAATCCGACAGAATCCTCTGCCATAAATGCTTCCCTGATTATCAGATTTAATTTGCCTGGATATTGCTGCCAGTTGTTTATCATTCCATTAAGCTCTGGTCAACCTACACACCCACCCATCACCAGCGTAAGTACAGGTCAGGCTCCCCTGCACACCCTCAGAACCTCCTATTGATCATCCAATCCTGAAAGAGGAGAAAGGAAATTGTCACGCTCTGTTTGTACATTCGAAAACCATGTGAACCCCATTATTTAGAGAAAGTTATGGGAACATTTGGTAATAACTTATCACTCATAGATAGATTGATGGATAGATTGATAGATATGAACAGACAGACAGACAGAGATATAGTAAGATAAATGCATTTTTATACCTTTCTATTTATCTATCTATCTAAGGATTTAATTATTTTGGCCTTTTGCATTACCGGGAACAGTGTAGCTCAATGGTAAGTGCTACGCTACATTGAAGCGGCTAACCTATCGGTCACACGTTCAATTCCTGCAGCAGCCCGATTTTCTTTCATTGTTCATTCTATTTACGTTGTGTAAGCTAAATGATATATATATATATATATATATATATATATATATATATATATATATATATATTCCAATACTTTTGGGTGACTGGATAGGACAGTGTCAAGTCTTCTGAAGGCAATTTCTTTGGATGCAGGTGCAGCTGACGAAAATTTACGACAATATACGTTTTGAAACTGCGTATGTAACTCGTATTATAACCCTATAAGAACAGTAAGGCAAAACAATGTGTAGAAGAGAAATCATCCGTTAATTCTTTGCGACAACTGATAGACAGACCATATTTTAAAACACGAAACGGTGCTGTAGCAAGCAATAATAAAATGACAAACTTAGCCCCAGGTGGATGTACTCCCTCTATTACTCTCTTCTGTATGTCTTCTCCTCCTTATTGACTGGTCTGCCCTAAGGAATAGCGTTCCCTTTTTTTCCTTTGCATTGTCAGTCATAATTTAGTCATACCACGCATCAGAGGCTAAGTTTGTGTCCGGCAGCATTCATGCTTGTCTTTCGAAATTTGGAGTGATCACTGACCAACTAAAGAAGGATTACTTTTTTTTCTAAATTTTCAATTGATCACCACCAACACAGCATGCTGCCAAAAGACGTTGATCACGTGACAGTTTTTATCTCATTTGCACCTTATTTCCATACAAAAAAAAGATTTTGTTTTTGATGCATTTTGAGCCCCTCATGGGTCTTTTTGGTGGAGTGGGGTGTCCAATTTGCTAGGTCAGTTTATGCTAAGACGGTCCCTTTGTTCCTATCAGGCAGCGTTCCTGCTTATTCGTTTTTGTTTTGTTTTCTTAATTCGGAATTTTTAGTGATCACTGCCCAGCAAAAGGCGGGACAAGTTACTTATTCATTGATCACCCTCTCTGCTGCCAGAAGACGTTGATCACGTGTTTGGTATATCAAATCTATTCGAATGAAACAAGCTTTTCTCCTGCCGGCATATCTTAACGAACACGCAAAAGCACAGTGCTGCTCAAATACTTTCTCCGATATAATCAAATATTGCGAATTTCGTCAATAAAACATGAAAAATCGACGAATCAGTCAATCAATGAAGCAACTTCATCGTTCCAACGTTTTATCTGATTTCGATAATTAAATCCATCTTTCTGTTGTTGGCAGAGTTGTATTTTCTGATGACGTAAGCAAAACTAGAAAACACTCAGAGAACGCCTACCCCTGGTCGACGCCGTTGTCAATGAAAACTAGATGAAAATCAGTTTATATATAGCGACGATGTAGAGAAGTTCACATTGATCTACCCATTGATTCACTCCACAGTAATTTTTAAAAGAATTGTCAATTGTCTCCTCTTGGGTAAAATATTATTAGAATTGTTCAAGAATTTTTGGATATCTTTTAATCGAAGTATAATTTCCTGAACCCACCACAAAATTGAACCGATTTTTTTTTATTGCGTTGCATATAAGTCATTGGAATTAATCGAGATCTTTCGGGGATATTGTGCGGACAAACTGTCTGTTTACAAGAGAAACAATGATTTTTATTTTTCAACTATTTGATGAAGTATCGTAAACTTTGATTTAGTCTTTATTACTGTTTACCTTCATCTTAATTCTTCATTGTTTAAAAATCACTGTAAACGATATGATGGAGGTAAATAATCAAAATTGTCACAACAAGGGCAGTGCCTGTTCGAAAAGGTTTTTGTTTGGAAAGAGCCGGAATTAATGGTGTGCGGAGCAGCCTACCATATTTGTCATGTAAAATATTTTCTGCCTGTCTAACGAAATTTAGATCTATTGTCAATTTATATGTAAATTTAGATCAATGATTCTTGATAAAAGATATATAGTCTGTAGTTTTTAATTACTTTTATATTTGATTCCTCAAGAACGGCTGATGAAAAAAAAACCTCCAGACTCGACACAACAGTCTTGTGTGCTGATTCATATATCTTGCGAATGTCAACTACACTGGCCAGTTGTCGAGTAATTGTGGTGCATTGGATTTCTTGAGAACTACAGATCCAAACAACTCCAAACTCGACACTGCGATGTCTTGTGTGCTAATATACGCAGTGAATATCAACTTTGTACAACGGCCATTTGTTGAGTTATTTCGGTTCATACACGCGCACCAACAGAAATTTCTTCAATGGTTGTTAGATGAGATTTCCCCTTCACCTTCTCTTGGGGCATAAAATTATAGAATTACTTTTCACCTGATTTTGATTACCTCTTTACAGTCGTCTTTCTCTTTGAAGTTGTTTTCATCGTAACTTCAACTCAGGCCATCACTCTATGGTAGCAAGCAAATAATACTACTAGTATTGAAAACACTAACAGGAAAATATGGCGCTTATATGTGGAGTGAATTGTGGGCTTAAAAGATAAGATTTGACTTCTGCTGGATGCGGAGTTTTCGTAGCTTGGTGATCATTGCAGCTGGACATGAACGAAGTTTCTCACTGGCAAGATGGACGTGAGTTTCTATATCATTGGAAATTAGTTGTTTTTTTTCACCGATCTGCGATGTAAAATTAAGGTAAATAGGTCTGGTTAGTCACTCGATAAAGACCGTCAAATGCCCTTCATCTTTTGGCGTCATGCTGTGTTGAGGATGATCAATTGAAGAAATGGGAAAAAGAGGGATCAGTGAATAAATCACCTCTCTCGTCTTTTGCTGGGCAGTGATCACTAAAAAGAGTCTGAATTGAAGAAAACACAAGCGGACACAAACTCAGGGAACATTATAAGATAAACTTGCATTGCAAATTGATCTTCCATAATAAAACCTATTTAGAGGATGCTGTCCAAAAACAAACTTTTTGCAGCCAAATTAAGGATTGAAAATTGGAATTTTCAGCCCTATAGCTCTATTCATGCTGCATGTACTCGTGATTCGTAGATGCACAACCAGCCTGACCAACTTAAAAACTGAAGAAACATATGTTGACAGTTTTGGTAACAGTTTTGGTTGACGGTTTCTAATAGCAGTCAAAATGAATACAATATTTCATCTAATAATAGAAATGAATGGAAAATAGAGATGAAGGTAAATATTAGTCGGAATTAATACAATGGGTTACAACACTTAATCTAATAATGAAAATGGTGGTTTTTGTTTTGAATTGCTCTGTATAATTTCTCTTCTACTTGAAGTACTTCCCGGCTTCCGATCACGAAAGTAGGTTTTATTATTTGAAATTTCCGTTCCATCCATAAACAAGGACGGACACAGGGAACCGACTTCACTTCCTTGTCTTCAACTCAGCCAATAATTTCCATTTTTCTTTCCATTCATGGAGTCTGAAGCCCTGATTAAATTCTTGCTTAATCTTTAATGTTCTTTTGTCGATGACGATTCGAATTGCTGTAATAAATAAACTTAACATAAACGAGGAAAACAACAAAAACTTTATGTGTTAGGAAAAATAAGGTGAATATGCAATGGCATAGATTTCGAAAATTTTTTCACGCCTTTACTATTTGAATATATATATATATATATATATATATAATGAAGTAAAGGATTCGCTACACAAGCACGTTTATGTTACAGCAGAAACACAAACGTGCTTGTGTAGCAAATCATTTACTTCATTCTTCAAGCTCTACTGTAATCAACCTAATGTTGAATGTATCGAGCACTTTATGAAATAAACCCATCAAACATTGGATATTGTATCATATATTATATTGCATTCTTGATCTGTATTATATATATATATATATATTATATATATATATATAATGACAATTCAGAAGACTTTATTATGTAGAAATGAGATTTCTTGATTTATTTTGTCGTTTCGCCTGTTCCTACTAACTTCTTCTGAAAAATGCGAGATACCCGAAAGAGAGAGATAATATCTCCTGAATTTCTCAAATAATTTCAATGAGATTTTGTGGTACGGTTGGCCACAGGCCGAGGAATAGATCAAGATTTGGAATGGATTCAGGAATTTTTACAGTTACCTCCTTGCATCGTACTTATTAGAAACCGTCAACCAAAACTATCACCAAGACTGTAAAATATATTTCTTCAGTTTTCGAGTTGGTCTTCAGACTAACAATATATATGACACGTGCACAGGCTGCGTCAATGGGGCTAGAGGGATGAATTTGTTAGCATTTAGTCTTCATAGTCCATAAAAAAAAATCGTTTTATTTGTTCTAATATGTTTTTTGAACCCATCTCCCCCACAATAACACTTCAGTCGGTGGTCTGGTCCAATTTGCAATGTAATTTTATGCTAAATTCATCCCTTATTTTGAGTCAAGCAGCATTCACATTGTTTTTGTTTTTTTCAAAAATTCAGATTTTTTAGCGATCACTACTAACAAAAGGCGAGAGGTGTGACTTATCCTTTGACCACCTTTTTTTTCTTTTTTTTTAATTGATCACCCCCAACACGGCATTCTGACCGAAAGATGTCGGTCACGTGACGGGCTATATTGAATGACTAACCAAAATTGTTCGTGAACTGGTTTTCATTTAGTTTCTAGTGGAAATGGTAATGGTAAAGGTGTGTGCCCTCCGGGTACTATTCCGGTTTTTTGTTACTTCTAATTAGCGTTAACTACGTCAGCTGAGACAATATCAAAATTGACTTTCCAACTATTGGAGTGGTGGCAATTTATTGGAGTCATGTTTCGAGGACTTTTTGAGGAGGTAAATACTTGGCCTCAAGTAACTCCACACCTGCTTTTCCTCGATAATTACTTACCGTACGTAAGTATTCGGTTATGCCCGTCTGTCTTTACGGCCAGTATTTCTGTCTTTCCACCCGTCTATCCATACGATATCTCCGAAAGTTCTCAATGAATTTCATTGAAATTTTTGATTGAGAGATACTTTTCCCTTTTTTCCCCCGTTCGTACTTTCATGTATTCGCTTGAGTCGGTCCCCACGATATCTCCGACGGTCCTCGATCAAAAGGCTACGAAAAAATAAGTGGATTTTGGTACGGATCCATGCACATCTACTTCCCCTGGTAATGGCATCGATTGAAGTATGCTCTCTCTAAGACCTTCTTAATCTTTCAGTAGATATCTTTCTCCTCTCTTATGCCCTAACGCTGGCTGCAACTTCAGTCATCCCTACCTGAGCTGTGCATGTAGCATCACTCAGCCTGTTTACAATCTGTTAAATAGACTTAATGGTGACTACTATATCCAGTCTGAGTCACACAAACAAATATTGCTTGAATCCTTGACGTGACTTCGGCTCTATAGGAGCTTTATGTTACAAAGTTCTTCAGTTTACTGTCAAAGTATTACAAGTAGAGGCGTCAAAATGCGTTGATTTGGAACGTGGGAGGGGCGAGATCAAGTGTTGAAGGTGTGGCGATATGAATTTCGCTCTGTGCGTTAAGTGTCGCCGGTAAACTTTTGTATAATCTTTTCCATGTTTGCATAGAATATTATTCTACAATTTTCTTTACAATTTTCATGAATAATGAAATTTGACATTTGATAATTCGGTTTTATAAATCAATACAATGTTGCATTTTATTCGCGAAACCTACTTAAACGGACTCAACAGCAATTATTTTTGATGTGAAATTATTCCTACTATGGAAGTATTATATTTGTAAGATAAAATGCCAATTTTTTTCTGGTTGAATGCCAAATTTATTGTTTACATTTAGAATAGAGAAAGGAATTCAAACTAAGAATCACTCTTGGGTGGTTAGCTTTCGGTAGTGTCAGCACAAGCTTTTAGAACAAGAAAATCGCTTTAGTTTCAAACACAAGTGTCTACAACCAATGCATTCTCCCGATAGTCACCTATTGGGCTTGAAAATGGTACCTAACCAAAAGATTGACCCTCAAACTGAGAACCATGCGACGTGCTCATGATAGAATCATGCTGAACATCACATGGACAGATAAAAACAGAGCAGTGTATTAGAGGAAAATAGGTGTCGGGGATATCAGAGAATCCATTAAAAGATGAATGGCAAGGGCTAGTCATGTTGCAAGAATGTCAGACAATCGCTGGATCCACTGAGATCATTAGCGAAACTGTGTTTGGCAAAATATAAGATGTCGTGGCAAACTAGACAAGTTCAGAAAGTATTGATTCTGCGACTCCAACGATAGAAACGTCTGGCGAATCCGAGGAAAGCTTCAAGTCCAACGACTGACGGTAAAAGGCTGATGATGAGAAAAACATAAATAAAATTCTATTTTATTTAACATCATCTAAATAGCCACTAATAACATTTAGACGCAATTCATCTTAATCTTAATATAGTTGAAAAACATTAAAATATCTAAACATTGGATTATCTCCTTTTAATCGCCTTCATCTCTATCTTCTACTTTTTTGGAATACAGGAAAAAGGTTTGTTTCTTTGCACCCAATTATTTTCAGTCCAATGAAACTGCCATTTATAGAATTTGATGGGAACTTTGTTTTATCAGTTACAACCAAGCTCGAACTCACTACTTAAATGTGTCGATCTGCTTAAAACTCGAAGTCTCAGACGAAATAAGTTCTAGTTTATGCTCATGGTCGCTTTTAAATATTATTCTTCAATGTATACGGTATCTCAAAAGTCACTTGACCCCTTTTCTCACAACAAAGTGACGAAAACATTCCAGAAAGACTGAAATGTTTGAGAATTCTGTTGTTTAAATTTTGCCGAGTTCAGATGAGAATTACTTCACTGGTAGTCTCCTCAATGTGAGCCAACTTCTTTATAGCACTTCAGTCGGGTCAGCGATTGACACAGGCATTCAAGATGTCAGCAAGCATTTCGAGTGTTCTGTTTGCAAAACGTTCTCTGGTTATTGCCTCGATCTCATAAAGGTCATTTGATCTTGTTGCATAAGCATCGCTACTGGTGTAACCCCTCAGAAAGAAATTCCTAGCCCTGACCCTTTCCAGGCTGTGATTTTGTACTTCCGTTCTAACGTTAGTCATCCCCGTAATAAGGGGGATTGATGTAGGTCTTTTAAGCCTCAAGTTTATAAATCTTTGAATCCTTTCTATTAATAAAGACAACTAATATTTAATGATGAAGAAACTTGTAGATAAACAGTAATTTGTATAGAAAAATGAAAATTGGACTTACAGGACGCAGGTCTCAAATCAATCGACAAAACATGTACTTGAGATAGTCATAAATACATAAAGGGTTGAGTCAAAAGATTTCTCGGATATTGAGCGATTGTCATCAGTTTCATTTCAATTGAACATGAATTTTTAAAAGAAAAATGAAAACGAAAAGGTATAGTCACTTTTGTGGAAACCTGTATTTTCTTTTGTTGAGGTTATGCCGGTCAAGTTGGTTTCATTAAGGGTTAGAGATGAAACCTCAAACTACTCAGCTCTTTGTCAAATCCTCTACAACTTGAATCGAACATGACATGCCACTGTTGACAGAAGCAAGAGGAGAGAAAGGAGAACAGGCCTGGGCCAAATTGTTTTCAGTCTATTTCACTTAAGCGTTCTATACTTGTTGACCGCGCGATCTGGCCACTTATTGGAGCGAGTAAACATTTGCTTTACCGACGGTGCATACAGCCATTTGTTAATAGGTTTCACAATACTTAATGGATTATGCTGCTTCAAGAGCAGGCTTGATCAATTACAAAGAACCATCAGCCTATTTTCAATTGAACAACCGTAGCCATCATAGATGGCGAAAGGATTCTGTTCTTTTTCATGTGTACATGTGTTCATGTCTTCATGTGTTGGTGTATGTGTTTGTGTGTTCCAGCACTCCTAGCCATACCGTTTTATCTACAGGCTTGAAAATTGGCATTATTACTCCATTAGACTTCTTTCTAAAAATCTTGTTTTTAATTTTTAGGAATAAAAGCTTTTTTAACATTTCATGATCTTAATATGACGGGTTTATAAATAGCATCTAAATTCTACAGAATCTAGATGTTTCTAGATGTATTTTTACTCTATTTCAGATGTTTATAGCATGTACATTATCCAGAATTTACACGTTTCTAACTCTGTATAAGATGTTTTCCGGAGAAAAACGCCAGTGATCTAATAAATAGAATTTATTCTAGCCATATTATTTTCATGACTTTTTGTCGCTACAGTTGTTCAATTATTGACTGTGATGGCTAGTCGCTTTTACTATTCTACAGATCTCACATCGATTCAATTGTCCGGGCCATGACTGGTACGCTGAATGTACCTCCAATCATTATATAAAAGAAGCAGTAATGACACCTCGTATATAAAAAAATCAGACAGAAATTAGCTATTTCAGTTTTTTTTTTCCAGTTAAAAGCCGTCAACCAAAATTGTCACCAAAACTGCCACCGTAGGTTTCTTCAGTTTTTAAGTGGTTTTGGCAGACTGGCTATCCCTATCTATCTATCTATCTATGTGTCATGTATACTGATCACTTCAATAGAACTAGGAAGCGGGGAAAATTACTCTTAGTTATATTTTGAAAAAACGTTTATGCTGGATTTTTTTGGCATATCCCCTAAATATATTTAAAGTATGGGGTTCAATTTACAATGCCCGTTTATGCTAAATTCTGTCCTACTCACATCACGCATCTTTTTTTCTCCCTAATTCGGGCTTTTTAATGATCACTGCTCAACAGAGGACAAGAGAGGAAATTAATGGTCACGTTTGCC
This sequence comes from Thysanoteuthis rhombus, assembly GCA_963457665.1. Taxonomy (NCBI): domain Eukaryota; kingdom Metazoa; phylum Mollusca; class Cephalopoda; order Oegopsida; family Thysanoteuthidae; genus Thysanoteuthis; species Thysanoteuthis major. The sequence goes on from OY735198.1 coordinate 3,183,992, forward strand.
TGTGTCTTTCGTTCGTTTTGTTCAAGTGTTATAAACTTTTTGACCGCTGGGCCTGCCCACTTGTTAGACCGAGAAAAACATTTGTTTTGCCAATGGGACGGAGCATAACAGGTTTCTCAAAAGTTGATTGGGATGTGCAAGTGGTCGAGTGATTGATAACATTTGCGCTGATGGCTTTCTGAAAGGCATGAATCCACCTCTACTCTCCTGTCAATATGTCATGGGTTGGTGTGGCAGGATAAGACCTATCGCTTCGTCATATTTCCTTACTTGGGGAAAGGGAACCGCTCCGTCTATTCGACAAGCTTGGCCAACCGGAAGTGGATTATGGAAGATTCCTCATATAGATAAAATTTGTGGAAGAGAACAGATGGAAGTAATGCGACTGCTGTCACCATCTCCCCACAACACATTGAATATTAGTGGAAAAAAGATCCATCATGTCTAGTCAAACGACTGTGACTGTGCTAACCTCTGTTACGTCATACCTGCAAACCTTTTTATCTCATACCCCCCCCATCTTATGTCTAGTGTTCTCCCACTGCGTTTGCTATCTTTAGGACACCAACCTGTTAACCTTGTGCACCATCTGTTATCAGAGATTATTATTTGGTGCCCGGCCCATCTCCATCTTTTTCTCTTAATTGCTTCCATGGTATCTTTTGCTTAGTTCTGTTCTCCGAGTCGTGTCGATCTATTTCTGGTGTTCCTAACATTGCTCTTTTTGTCGCTCTTTGAATGATTCTGAATTTGTTTTAATTTGTTAAGAGGTTCCACGAAACTTAATGGATTATCGTGCCTCTGCTTTAAGAAACGCTTGAACAATTACAAAGAACAGTCAGCTTTTGCTCGCTGTCTTTTGACTCACGAGTCATTCACTGCTTTCCTTGACGAACTCATTTTCTCTGAACACAAAAAAATTCTATAGACACATGCTATTATGCCACCCTCGGGATTTTTTTTTTCAGAGTGCCGTTATAACAAATCCTTCGTTATAACAGATGGAGTGTATATGAAGTGTATTAATAACGAGAAACTAAAAAGTACAGACGAAACTTTCTTTTATTTACCATTCCACGGTTTAATGTCTTGTATACGAGCTACAGGACTGTAAATGAAATGAATGAACCAATAATTAATTATGCTGAGCATGTGCATCGTAGTAAGCGATTAATTGTTGAACATATCAGTAAATTCTTGGAAAATACAGTGAACGAGCAAAAGGTAGATGCAATAAAGGGGAATTGTATTATTAATCGGAGCCATTTACTTTATAGATGATCCATGTCCTCTTGCGTGAAAGATGTTTCGTTCTTTTTTGTTGAAATCATCTCCTTAGGGTGATCTTCTTCAATAGTCTTGCAAATAAAAAAAAACACGAGTTCAGTGATGTGTCCACCATCCTTATGTCCATATCTATTATTTTCGATTTCAGAGGGATAATGTTAGAGCCATCCTCGTAATAAGGGGGATAGATGTAGATCTTTTGTCTCGAATTTATAGATTTTTAAACCCTTTCTTTTTATTGCTTTGAATTTATATTTGAAATATAAATAAATACAACTGATATTGAATGATATACAAAGTAGTAGTAAAATTACTAGAAAGTCGGTGCACAATTCATATCAATTATTCATTCTGGCGTCTTAGTGTACTGTTATTGTACTTGAAAACTGGGCTCCAAGTGAGTATATATATCATTTTTAGATATAAACGTAGCGGGAAATTGAAAGGCTTTGCCAATTTCAGCAATTTTTGAAAACAGCTTCAGCTATTTATAACAATCAACAGCTGGTAACACGGTAAAAAAAAACCCTTGATACGTCATAAATGACGTCACACATGCTCTTCCATCCTTTGTCCGTTAGTTAAAATGAAGAGAACCGACCGACCGACCGACCAACCAACCAATAGAGATGCATGGAAACATCTAAAGAAACAAACGAACCTGCAGCTAAAACGTGTCAGCCATCAGAATGAGTGCCTTAACCACGAGAGTTTACTGTAGATGGAACGATCAACCTTTATTTACTTATTTTGACTCGTACGTCATTCATTGCTTCCCTGGACGAATTTCTTTTCTCTTAACCTAACGCGATAAAAACTAAAAATCAACAAAAGGGGATTTGATGGGGGGAATAGAAAGAAAGAGTCACGTTAACAGGTTTTTAGAGATTGGTTTTGATTAACGGCATAAATTAATCTTCACTAAATGCCTGTCTGTCTGTTATCGCCTAACGCACGGACGGCAGCAACCATGGCCACTAGATATCCTCTTGCTACTGATAGAACAGCCCTGCATGTTTTTAGTATGTTAGTTTCTGAAATTTCCCGAGCTCTTTTCAAATTTTTAGCGAGGGATAGCATCGATTTACAATGCGAGTATAATGCTAAGCTTTGTGTCCGTCAGGGCAGATAAAAGTAATGCAACCATCGTCTGCACCTCCCCGCGACAATTCAACTCGAAGTGGAGATTAAATACATTTTTTTTAACATTTGGTAATAGGTTTCACCAAACTTAATGGATAATTGTGCCTTAGCTGCAATTAGGCTTTACTTACGAATCATTCCTTGCTTTCCTGAACGAATTTCTCTTCTCTGAATGCTATGCTAACGAATTTGCTGTTATAAAAGGTGGATTTTAAATGAATTGTATCAGTAATGAGAAATCAGAAAGACTAGAATCATTTTCTCACTTTTTCGCAGTCTAATGCCCCATATACGGGCTACAGGTCAGCAAATTAAATTAATAAACCAAGAAGTGAGTATTCTAACCATGTACACAATGGTATAGACTTGAATGAATAATGTATTAGTAAATTCTTAGAAAACACTTTGCTACGGTCAAAAGTCTGATACATAAGAAAAATGTTAGTTTGAGCTTTTTTATTCATCGATGCTCTATGCCTGCTTGCTAGAGAGACCTTTGGTTCTTCGTCAACGTCACGTTCTCGAGCTAATCTCTCTCGATAGTCGTACGAATAAATTTTTTTAAAAGACGTGTTGTTGGAATGATTGTTATTAGATAATGTCATCACCATAAGTGTCGTCAGAACGAGAGCTAGCTGTAGAAAGAATGATCAACTTTTATTCGGAGATGTCTCACTCATGGGTCACTCATTGCTTTCCTGGACATTTTTTCTCTCTAAATGTAGTGTCACAGAAAAATAAAGTAGAGAAATCAGAAGGAAGGGCTTGATGCGAGAGGAACAGAATTGAAGAGAAACCTTACAGATCTTGATTAACTGCACTGTAATAATCTAACCATATAATTAACTTATATGCTTTTTTTCCTTCTTATTTACTTGTTTGTTTGTTTACGCTCAAATGGAGCAATCTCATTGGTTGATTTACTTTCCTATCATGACGTAATAAAAATTACGCCATAGAAACTTTTAAGATTTCATATAATCATCACATATTAAAGCAGCTTCAGATTAGTTGAGACTTCGAAGAAATTTAAAATGAGGTACTTGTATTATTAAAAACAAATTACCTGATGAAATAACTCTTGGCTCCTTAGTGCTAACCTACGCATGAGTAAACACATCATTTTTGACAGGTATATTCTACTGTTGACGTATCTCATTGGTTAATTTACCTTCCTATTATGACATCACAATTATGTCATGGATTACGTCATAGAAATTCTCAAAACGTCTGATCACACATTAAAATAACTTCAGTTGACTTGAAACTAAAGGAAAAACTCAAAATATGGTTACTTGAATTATTAAAAAAAGGAATGACCCAATAGATGTTAAGTTCCTCTGTGCCGATCTATGCATGAATGACCGCGTCATTTTGGAAGTGTATAGCTTCGTCTTACTATAATTCTCCAAATGTCGGTTTGTTTGTTATCGCATATCGCATGGACGGCTAGAGCTATGGCCTCCAAGTTGTTACTAATGGGGCCTGCATGTTTCTATCATGTTGAATTTCCAAAATCCCTAAATGTTTTTTTAAGATTCTAGCGAAGGGTTCGATTTACAATGTGAATATAATTCTAAAAATTGTGTCCGTGGGCAAATGAAAGTAATGTTACCACCGTTTCCAGCTCCCCACGACACCTTGAGTGTAAGTGGAAGATGAATAGATAGATCTAAAGAAAACTGGTGCAGTTAGTCATTCTAAAAAAAAACTGTCATGTGATCAACGTCATTTTGCAGCATGTCGTGTTGGGGGTGATCAATTAGAAAAAAATGGGGAAGAAGATAACCAATGAATGAGTTACCTTTCTCGGCTTTTGGTCATCGCTAAAATAGAAAGAATTCTCCAAAAAACGGGCAGACACAAACCAAAGGACCAATTTAGCATAAACCTACGTTGCAATTTGGACTCTCATCTAAAAATCTACTGGGGTTGGAAAAGAGCAAAAAAAAGTTTTTTTCTTGACATAATAAGTGTAATTTTTTTAATTTACAGTCCTCTAGCTCTAACGATGCGATTTGTAAGCGTGATTCACACATAACCTGACAAACAGACTGACAGGATAGACCAGCTTAAAAACCAATAGAAACCTTTCTTGACTTTTTTGGTGACAGTTTTGGGTGACGGTTTCTGCTAGCTATTTCTTAATAGGTTTCACGAAACTTAATGGATTATTATGCATCTACTTCAAGAAAAGTTTAAACAATTTCAAAAGCAGCCATACTTACTGTCTGCTCACTTTTTTGACTCGCAAGTCGCAAACTGCTTTCCTGGATGAAATTGTCTTCTTTGCACAAAAAAGCAACCATAACGTAACTTATTTCTTCTCGTCTATGTCATCATCTGGTCGCAGTGTCGTCACAGACATTGAATTCGATGAATTGATTAGGTGGACGCCACTATTTTTTTCTTTTTACATATTCGATCGTCAGTTTATTAATTATCCCGGTGATTTGATTAATTTTCACCTTCGTTATCTGAAAGAGGTAATTAAAATGGTTCTTTTTTTTTTAATTTTATATTTTCCATTTTTTTTTTAATATAAAAATATCAAGATGGGGGTAAAAAAAAGTAGTCATAAAAAGATTGGAATATTAATGTTTCTTTTTTGTCGTTGTTGCTGGCTCTTTTATCATATGTTTTGTCGGGAGATAAAACAAAAAATATATTTTTAATTTGTGATGCTTCTAATCGGTGGCAGGTTCGATTCCTGCAGCAGCTCCATTTTCTTTAATTGTTTATTCTATTTACGTTGTCTAGGGCGAATGATACATCAACTATGTAACGACTGGAGATAATCTCAATTGAGATTCTATATAATATAACGCAATTCATTATGTCGGACAAAACATGTCCATTCTTTAATATATATATATATATATATATATATATATATATGAGTGTGCGTGTGTGTATGCAGCAATTTTTCTCCTAAGCATATTTACTGAAAAACGACAGACATATTTTGTCAAGTTAAGTTTTTATTCAAATTTTCCTATCTTCACATCTATTGTTTAGTTTTTTGTTCACAGGAATGTTGGATCTGTCCCAAGTTTTCAATGTTCATTTTTTTCTTAGCGCTTTCGTCTGCCTTCAGTCATTTTCAAAGAATATGTTCAATAATTATTCCAAGTCTAAAGATAAGTATAAATCACAGTGGCATTGTTTCTTACTTACTGTCTGTCGTTTTAAACTATATATATATATATATATATATATATATATATATGCTTGTTATGGATACCCCCTCGAGAAATGGGTTTCGACAAAAGGCTGTACTGTACCAGCTGATGACGTCTGAAATGTTAAAGGAATATTTTATCAGATAGAAAGAAACCAATGAACGATATGTCTCATTGGTGACAGCATTAAGATCTCGTCAAAAGGGAATGAGATATCCTGGGGCGGAGGTTGAAAAGTATTCGACGAGTTTATTGGATTGTATTTATTTTAATATTTACGAGTTTAACCATGGCGCCAGTAAATGATGTTGGAATCTCATTAAAATTTAAGAAATATCTGTGTCTGGGTGTATCTGCGTGTGTGCGTGTGCATCATGATTACTCGAATACTGGCCACTGCATGAAATTGATATTCTCCAGATGCAGCGTATGCCGTGCATACGACTGGAATAGATGGATTGATTGATGGGTGATGAAGAGATAGATAGATGGATAGGTAGATTGATTGATAGATATGAAAAGATCAATAGCTAGATATATGAATGGATGGATAGATAGATATGAAAAGATAGATATATGCGAAAAGATAGAAATGAGAAGATAGATGGATATGAAAAAAATCGATTGATAGATACGAAAAGATAAATGGATAGATAGATATGAAAAGATGGATATATGTGGAAAAATGGATAGAAATGAAATGACAGATAGATAGATTGATAGTTGTGAAGAGATAGACATGAAACGATGGATATATATATATATATATATATATATATATATATATATATATATATATATATATGTATATATGTATGTGTGTGTGAAAAGATAGATTGATAGATAGGTTGATATGAAAAGATAGATTTATTTGCTTAGTTTCTAGGGGGTTGATTCATGTTTAACCAGTGGAGTGGGTAGTTGATGGTTTTCCTGGGGGGTCTGTTTTTTTTTTGGCAGGGGTGTTCAGTTTAGAACACCAGAATTCAAGAAGCCAAGTTACATTTCTTATCGCCAGGGATTTTATTGTCCCCCAAAATACTTTTTTGAACCAACCAAGCAAGACGAGAACGGTGAGTGTCAAAAAGTACGTATGGAATCCATTTTCCCTACTTCTGAATCTTTCTCTGTGAACGAGCTACAGGTGACTGGTTGCTCAAGCAATACATAGTTAAGTGAATTTCAAATTTCAAAGACATTTCTGAGACGTCAATTGTGCAAAAGATGGCTATCGGTGCTTTTGCATTATTCTCTCAGAATGGGATAGATAAATAGATATGAACAGACTGAGATAGATGGATACGAACAGACTGCAAGTAGATACATACATACATACAGACTGATACATAAGTGGATAGATATCTAACCGACTTTGATAGATAGATACATATATCGATGGATTTCTGTTCTTTACTTTCATGCCATCTACACACGCACCTATCACATACACACATATACATACAGATTGATTGATATATAGATATGTAATTATTAATTGCGTTAGTTTATATAGAATCTCTTATTTGGAATGATCTCCCGCCGTCACATGGTCAGTGTATCACTCGGCCTAGACAACATGGATAGAATAAACAATTAAATGAAATGGGTCTGCTACAGGAATCGAACCTGTGAGCTAAACGACTGCTGATGGTGTAATTCATAATCATTCTGTCGGATCATATATATCCATTTCTTGATATATATATATATATATATATATATATATATACATATATATATATAAAGCAGTTATTATTATTAAATTTTTATAAATGTTTTCCTCTATCTCTGATTGAAACGTATTCAGGCCGTCAGTTTATAGATTGAGCTGAAGTATGATCCCAGGAGAGCAAAAGGCGTGTAGGAATTGTACGAAATTGTTATTGAAAAGAACTCATGTCAAAATATATCTGACGAAAAGCCGGTTATCTATAACAATCAGAGTTACTTGCTCTTCTATGCTATTGGCAGTGACAGCACTACGTCCAACTCCCCTGCCCCACCTCAAGCAAATGTCCAGATTTTTTTTGATTTTTTTATTTTTTTAGATATTCTCGATTATGTTTTTGATTTTTCAGGATTACTCTGATATATTGCATCCCGGGTCCTGTGCATAGCTATTAGTCATAATTCATGTTGCATTATGAAGACCTATCCTTTTTGCTATAAACATTTCTGAAATGAATACTTCTAATCCCAAACGATTTTCCATTTTTATTCAAGATGCCTTCATCATTAAATGTCTGTCCGTCAATCTGTCTGTCATCGGATAACTCAAGGGCAGCTGGAGCCATGGTCACCAAGCTTTTATTCTATGTAAGCGAATTCTGGAAACAATGGGCAGCAACCAATTTAGTAAAGAGACAAAAATAATCTAAAAAAAACGTTGAAGACCAATAGAAAAATACTACATTAAAACAACACACTAGTTGTGTATGAAGGCAAGATGAAATTTTTTTTAAAAAAGCAGTTGTCTGTCGATCACGACGGCTGCGTGAACTTGACCAGTATAAACTAAATCATCAAAATACACTGATAGATAGATAGATAGATAGATATGAACGGACTGATATTGGTAGATTACCATCATGCCGTGAATAGCGAGACCCCTGACCTATGCTTGTGTCTATATAGATGACAAGGTTTGTATGTGAGTCGGTGAGGCAGTTTGTCTCGTCACACGCCCCCCAAGCCTGTGGCCCGGGGGAAAATTTGCATCTGCCTTTATATTATCTGTAGGCTTTCCGGTCGGCACGAATTTGAAAGTTCTGTACGTGCGATAAGAAAATTATTCGTTATCTTCAAGAGTTGCCAGACCGGAATATTCACAACTGCCCTGCCATATTAGCATGAAAGGGACAAGTCTGACTGCTGCAGGGTCAAACTCCTCTCTTACTTCTATCCTGACCGAAGATGATTACAGTAACATCTGTATTGTATGTATAATATAATAAATGGAAAATTGTTGATATATATATATATATATTCGTACGTATGTAAAACTTGTCAGTTTGGCTCAGAGCGCTGTCTGACGATCACTTAGTTGGGATTTCAAATCACAGTTGGGAATTTTTCATTTCATGAATGTATTTATTTACTCAAATGAAATAAGCCTTTGCGCACAGCAGACATACATCTTAGTAGATATGTATGACCTGTCAGTTTGGCTCTGTTGGTAAGAGAGCCGCCTACCAGTTATTTGATCGTGAATTCAAATCACTGTAGGGAAATGTTAATTTTATTCATCATATATATTTGGTTTAACGCAGCGGGACAAGGAGTGAAGAGTTTACTCCCCTGAATTAGGTGAGGATTGTTATTGTTGTTATTACGGGCGATATTTCAACTCCAGTGTCAGAATTGGACTGGCGTTTGACAAAAAGGGGCACAGAGAGAGTAAAATATGTAGAGAGTTGTGCTCTTATGCTGGCTACAGCTTCAGCCGTTCTTGTTTGTGCGCTAAAATATCAGATTACTATTTACACGATCCGTTCGCGATATGTGAAATTGACTTAAAGGCGACAAGCGCTGGAAGAGGCGTCACTCACTTCATCCCTGCGCTTTTTACTCATAGCGAAGATGGGGATGGATTCATGAATTTCCCAAGGGCATCAGTTCAAAGAGAACATTGTCCCAACAGGAGTTTCCGTTTGTGAGATAAGAAAAATACAATTTCGTCGTTATCTGCCAGATATGACGAGAGTTGCTAGACCTGAATATTCACAACTGTCTTCTTGAAGCATTAACATGAAAAAGAAAAACGAGAGAGGGGGGATAGATAGAGAGAGAGATAGATAGAAAGAAAGAAGGGGAGATATATAGAGAGAAAGATAGAAAGAAGGGGAGATATATAGAGAGAAAGATAGAAAGAAGGGGAGATATATAGAGAGAAAGATAGAAAGAAGGGGAGATATATAGAGAGAAAGATAGAAAGAAGGGGAGATATATAGAGAGAAAGATAGAAAGAAGGGGAGATATATAGAGAGAAAGATAGAAAGAAGGGGAGATATATAAAGAGAAAGATAGAAAGAAGGGGAGATATATAGAGAGAAAGATAGAAAGAAGGGGAGATATATAGAGAGAAAGATAGAAAGAAGGGGAGATATATAGAGAGAAAGATAGAAAGAAGGGGAGATATATAAAGAGAAAGATAGAAAGAAGGGGAGATATATAGAGAGAAAGATAGAAAGAAGGGGAGATATATAGAGAGAAAGATAGAAAGAAGGGGAGATATATAGAGAGAAAGATAGAAAGAAGGGGAGATATATAAAGAGAAAGATAGAAAGAAGGGGAGATATATAGAGAGAAAGATAGAAAGAAGGGGAGATATATAGAGAGAAAGATAGAAAGAAGGGGAGATATATAGAGAGAAAGATAGAAAGAAGGGGAGATATATAAAGAGAAAGATAGAAAGAAGGGGAGATATATAGAGAGAAAGATAGAAAGAAGGGGAGATATATAAAGAGAAAGATAGAAAGAAGGGGAGATATATAGAGAGAAAGATAGAAAGAAGAGGAGATATAGAGAGAGAAAGATAGAAAGAAGGGGAGATATATAGAGAGATAGATAGAAAGAAGAGGAGATATAGAGAGAGAAAGATAGAAAGAAGAGGAGATATATAGAGAGAAAGATAGAAAGAAGGGGAGATATATAGAGAGAAAGATAGAAAGAAGGGGAGATATAGAGAGAGAAAGATAGAAAGAAGGGGAGATATATAAAGAGAAAGATAGAAAGAAGGGGAGATATATAGAGAGAAAGATAGAAAGAAGGGGAGATATATAGAGAGAAAGATAGAAAGAAGGGGAGATATAGAGAGAGAAAGATAGAAAGAAGGGGAGATATATAGAGAGAAAGATAGAAAGAAGGGGAGATATATAGAGAGAAAGATAGAAAGAAGGGGAGATATATAGAGAGAAAGATAGAAAGAAGGGTAGATATAGAGAGAGAAAGATAGAAAGAAGGGGAGATATATAGAGAGAAAGATAGAAAGAAGGGGAGATATATAGAGAGAAAGATAGAAAGAAGGGGAGATATATAGAGAGAAAGATAGAAAGAAGGGGAGATATATAGAGAGAAAGATAGAAAGAAGGGGAGATATAGAGAGAGAAAGATAGAAAGAAGGGGAGATATAGAGAGAGAAAGATAGAAAGAAGGGGAGATATAGAGAGAGATAGAAAGAGATAAAAAGAGGGTGGAACAAACAAACGTCGAATTTTAATCTTGGGTCAAAAACTAGATACAGCCATCTGTTTCAATTCAGGTTAGAAGTTGTACCAAATTTTATCTGGTTTGGACGGGGTTGGTCCCATAATTTGAAATCTACAATGCTATCCCAGCACTTCAACTGACTCAGGAGAAAGATATACAAAATTATACTTAATTTCGCGACACACCTAAGAATTATCAGTGAAAAATTGACTCGTCGCGACACTTCCGAGTGTGGGAGGCTCTGTATGAAATAGAACATAAATAAGTTTTTCTCATTTTTATGTAAGACAATGTCGAAATAAATTGATAATAACACCCATCAATTCACATATTATTATTATTATTATTTTTGGAAGGAAGAAGAAAGTCAAGACTATTTTAGATTTTTCAAATATTTACTAGGTCTCATATATATATATTTCGATATATATCGAAATGTATACAAGACATTACAAGCTTTTAACAACTGAGAACAATCTTGTTTCCTTTCTTTCTTTTAAAATATAAACAAACAAGGCGTTATCGATCATTTCTCGTAATTATCATTATCATTGTTATAACTATTATTATCATTATTTGCATTTTCACACCACTTGCCTGGTGGTCACTGCTATAGACTGAGTGACAACAAGTATCCAGTACTCGCTCAGTCCACAGCTAATCTATGGGTTACTGTTTCACACCAGTTGTCCAGTGGTTATCACTGAAGGCTAAGTGACAGCAAGTCTGCTCTGGTCCCTAACCCTCCTCTTATATTGTCCTCACCTATCAAAGCAGCGCTGTGATTTGTGCCGTCTTCACCAAGCCTTTTTCCTGGCTGTTCTGCTATTGCTACTATTGGTCTCATGTTTCCAGCACTCTCCCCAGTATTCATGCAGTCTCCTGTAGTGCTTTGGTCTGAATAGTCTCAGTCTTTCCCCTTATTCCCAATTCCTTCAATCTCATTTTCAGTGTCTTTGGTACGGTTCCGAGTGCACCTACTATTACTGGTACTACTATGACTTTCATTTTCCACAATTTCTTCAGTTCCCTTGCCAGGTTCTTCTATTTCCCTAGGTTTTCAATCTCTTTTGTATTTACTCGGTGATCCATACGCATGACAATGTCTATCATTTGGTTGGTTCTCCTTCCTTCGTCCTCAACTAACGTTATTATTATTATTATTATTATTATTATTATTATTATTATTATTCACACAGTATGCATACCTTTTCTTCAGTCTGTGAGCTGACTTTCAAGCCTCAACAAAAGGCCTCGGACACGATGTACTTTTCGCGGGGGGAATATTTTTGGTGAACTAAACTAATGTGTCTGTTTTGATGTCCACCTGTTCGATGTGGTATAATAATTTGAGGGGGGGGGGTCGAGCCCTATGCTCTGATTACAACTGGTACGGCTTTCACTTTTGCTGCCGGACTTCCCCACATTTTTTTAAGTTTCCGCTTTCTGGTTGGTATATTTTTCTGTCTTTTCGACTTCGTTGCGCGCATTTTTTGGTCCGTGGATTTTGCGACAACGGTTATGAGGCACTCTTTCTTTTCTTATACCTCGTCCAATGATGTCTGGTCTACGGAGCCCAATTACCCTTTCCGTCCGTATATTAAAGCACCACATGATCTTTAGTTCATATTCTCTTTTAGATGAGTGTTACCCTCATCTGAAGTGTTATAGCCATATTTCTTACAGAGTGCCTTGCGGAAATTGAGTCAGATCTTATCATCTCTTCGACTGTATTCTTTGTGATCCAAGATTTTAAATTCCGCCACAATGTGATCAGAATTTCCACTCGCTCCTTGCACAAGTGACATTTATTTGTAAAATTTGTGTGAGATATCTCTTTTACTGCAGTAGTATTTAGCATTTGGTCTTGAGTAGCAACCAATAAACTCTCCGTTTCTCTTCTTAAATCTCCACTTCAGAACCATTCCCATAACGATTCATCTTTCTTCACTTCTTTGGTATTTCTGTGAAACTCTCAATGCAATTGCATTTCTTCCAGTGCTTCCTTTCATTCATGAGCTTGTCTATTTTGGTGTACATTCTCCTTTTCAAGTTCAACACCAGTAATTCCTAATTCTACCGCAGAATCAAATAAAAATTTAATATACATGTATAAAACGTAAATGGTGCGTTCTGCAATGAAAACCGAAATAGAATTTGAACACCACACATCAAATTTCCAATAACGTAGTGCTTTTCTTGAAAAATATTTTAATTTTTTTTTAATTGAAAGAGTGAAATGTTCTGTCAAGTAAAACGAAATATACATTGAAAGTCACAATAATGTTACTATAAACTTGCTGTGTTTTTAAGTCTTAGGTAATTGTTTACTCGACTCGAAATTATTATTTCAAGCCATCTGTTTCATGAGTTTTTAGCCGTAAACATCCACTTACTCTCATGGTGTGCTAGAGCTTCAAGGCTTCCCTCCACTTTCTCTAAGTCATGTACTGGGAGGTCATTAAATTTCAGTCATGTTTTCCTTCTTTCTTTCTGAACTATTGCCAAGCAAGGCGTTATTGATCATTTCTCATGAGTAGTTATTATTATTATTATCATTATTATTATTATAGTAGCTGGAAATTGTCAAATCGAAACTCATTTACTTCCATGGATGGTAGACAAACCATTCAGATGCTAAGCGTGAACAACGCAATTTATGTAAGATGACGGAATATTTGACACAAAAGAAAGACAACAGAATAATTTAAATCTTCAAGTCTCTCTGTCATTTTCATCTCTTTTGTCTTTGGTATTCAGTCATTCTCAGTCATTCTTAGTAAATTCTAACTAAACTTAGTACTACAGCTATACTTTGAATAGTGCAGTTCCAAAATTTTCCGCATTGTTCAAGGTCTTGTTATTTTTAAACTCCTGTTCAATGTCCGGAGTGGAATTTTCTTCCGTAACAAGAGCAACAATATCAATCTTCACCAAAATGAGTATTGTAAACCGATATGTAAAATCAACGATACCCCCATTGTGATATGAACGCACAACCACCTGATCTCTAAGGGGCAGTACAAACTGAATGAGCTCAATTGATAAGTTTTAGATATTAATGAAAATTTATCATACGGATACGCACGGGCTTATTTCACTCCAATAAATGAATATAAACAAATAAATCTTTAATATCTTATTTATATTTTATATATACAATACCAAAGTTGTAGTAATCGTGTTCAGTAGGAGTAGAAGTTGGAGAGGAGTTTGCCCCTGCAGCAGCTAGTCCTGTAATTTAATGTTTGTTTTGTTTTTTAATACTACGTTATACCCATTTGTACAGCAATACTGTAAGCATACTTATCAAAACCTGCTCTTAACCAAACTGCATTATTCCAGGTATCGCTGTACATTCCTTTTGTTGTTGTTGTTGTTTTGTATCTTACCTTTTGTGTGCGGTTAGATTTTTGTGCGCTGGCTCCAAAACCTGTATGCTAGCGTGGGCACACACATCTTCACCTCAAATGTTTTGTATTTCACTAATACAAAGAGATGAGCATCATTCAATGTTATCCTACGCGGACATCCATATTACGCATTCGCGCATGCGCATAACTATCACTTTCAAAATAATTTATTCATTCGTCTGTTGTTGTTTTTTCTTCCTTGATATTTCCCTTTGATCGCTGTTTTGAAAGCATGTAATATGCAATCTCGTAATAGAATAGCGAGTTTTCTTTCATTTAATCGTTATTTCTTTTATGTTATTCTTCAGAAAGTGCAAAATATTTCTAATATATAATGTATAACTAACCTGCAAGTTATTTGCCTCAGGCTTGCGTGTATTTAGAATATCTCAATTCACTTATTAGAAAATGTCAACCAAAACTGTCGTCATTGCTATCAACATAGGTTTCTTCTGTTTTAATGTTGGCTACCTCCGTGTGTAAAACACGTACAGGTCACCCAATGGAGCTAGTGGTCTGGAAATTTCAACGTTTACTCTTTATCATGTGGTCGGGAAAAAACGCTTGTTTTTTTCTAATTCCTACCCAAAATAGGTTTTCAGAGGGAAGATTCAATTTACAATGAACGTTCATTCTTAATTGATTCTTTAATTTGTGTTCGTTCGTTCTTTTTTCTTTAATTCAGACTTTTTTTAGCAATTACTGACCAACAGGAGAGAAGTAACTTATTCAATGATCACCCCTTTTACAAAATCTTTTAATTGATCGCCTTCAACGTGGTAGGCTGCCAAAATACAAATTTCTAAACTGAAAAAAAACCAAGAGAGCGCATACCCCAACCAACGCCGTAACTGATTAAAAACTGATCGAAATTCTCCCAAAAAAATCTTTTTGAGCTAGGGAGAGAACTTAAGATGTAAAGTATTGCGTTACTTCCCTTAAAATTTGAATCGATCCTCTACACTGGGTGTTTGCTTTAAACCTCTTTTCCGGTAGAATAATAATAATAATAAAATATCTCAATCAAAAAACGAATTCCTGTATCCGCCCCAAAATTCAATCAATTCTTTTGTAGCACATCACCCACCTTTTCACATAATTCCATTGATATTAATTGAGAACACAGCAGAGATTATGTGGCCTAACAGACAGACAGGTAAATGAATTGACAGACGGACAGACAAACATGCAGACGGGCAAATACGAGTGATCTCATGGAGAACATTTGGAGTTATTGTGTGGACAAACAGACGAGTGAATCCATTGAGGATATTTGGAGTTATTGTGTGGACAAACAGACAGACAGAAAAGTGAACAGAGAAATGGACATAAACACATGCAGATGTACAAATGCTTCGTTTGGAGAGGAGGAAAGAAATAACATATTCATTGTTCTTCGTTTGCTTTTCATCATCATCATCATCATCATAATTAGTCTTTTAGCGTTTGTTGTTGGACATAGACCTTCCCCAGGATTTGCCACACTTCTCTATCATGGGCGTCTCGGAGCCAGTATTTTCTAAATTTGTCAAGTTCATCTCTCCATTTTGTATTCTCTCGGCCTCGGTTTCGCACGTGATCTCTGGGGATCCATGTTGTGAATAGCGATGTCCATCGGTTGTCTCTCATTCTTGCAACATGGCCTGCCCATTGCCATTCAAGTTTTTTCAAATAGATTCTATGATGTCTCGGACTCCTGTTTTCTTCCTGATATACTGTGTTGTCTTGTGATCTCTCCATGTGAGGTTGAGCATTATTCTCTCATGTATACGTTGCATGCTTCTTAGTTTGAGGATCTGTCTCTTGATCAGGCTTCATGTTCCAGCTCCATGGGTGATTATTGGGTGAATGCATGGGTTGTATACTCTTTTTTTTTTTTTTAAGGATTAGCCATGGTTAATATTCCATGCATATTACGATCTGTTATGGTCAAACTCTTACTATTGAGTTTTGACTTCAGCTCTCAAGTAACAACAATGATAAGACCAACAACCAGTGACGTCATGCACGTTTAACGGACGTACGGAAAAACTGGTGAAGAATTCACTCCCACTTCGAGAGAAGTTTAAATGGAACATGAACCCATGGAATAGAACTAACTGTTTAGAGAAATGAATTCTGTTTTGTTTATTTTTTTTAGCTTTTAATGAGGCAAGAGAGTTTGATCCTTGTACAGCCAAGCTTGTCTTCATTTTTGTTGTTTTTATCACATCGTTGTGGCTGAGATATTCTTTGGTACCTTTTATATGATCTGGAATTCTGAGATGCTGTCGTTTTATTATCAGAAACCGTCAACCAAAACTGTCAACGTAGGTTTCTTCAGTTTTCAAGTTTGTCTTGCTGGCTCTTTGGCCGATTGGCTGGTTGGCAGGCTCTTTGACTGGCTGGCTGGTTGGTTGGTTGGCTCTTTGACTGACTGGCTATGTATTTATGTATGTATGTATGTATCACGCGTGTGCAGGTTGCACTTATGGGGCTAGAGGGTTGAAAATGTAAACATTAACTCCTTGTCATGTCTAGACAAAGCATTTTTTGTGTTCTTGAATATTCCCTTCTTAAATAGGTTTTCATTGGGGTGGGGCAAAGGGATTCAATTTGCAATGTGAGTTTATGCTAAATTAATCACTAGTCTGTATCCGGTAGTTTTCACACTTTTGTTCTAAAAGAAAATTCAAGAGAAGTAACTTGTTCATTGATCACCTCTTTCTCCCATTTTTTTATCGCCCAACACGATATGCGACCAAAAGACTTCGATCACATGACAGTTTCTATTGAATGACTAACCAAACATCGTCTATATATTTTCCGACACGAAGATAAAAAAGGGAGATACCATTCCGGATATTTCAGGAAATGATGAATATTATTGTTTTTGTTTTGCCTTCTGTTCTTTTTGGGGGGTAATTTATTTTATTTTTTTGTTGTGCCAGTGCTGTAAACATCTTTGGATTTCTCGCCTGTTCGATATCCAAGATTGTGTCTTGATTATAAATCCTCGACTGTCAGTGGAGGATATGTGGAGAATAGATTGTCTTTCCGGGGATTATCTTGCGCTGTTTTTCGGGAATTATTTCCGATTACGAATGTCAAGATTTAGCGACTGTCGCCATGTTTACCACACTGTTTCTTCTTATCTTGTCCAATTCTAAAACCTCGACACGTCTGGAGAAAATCTTTGAGTAAAAATACATTCCTTATGAACTCAGATAACACTGTGTAACTTTTCTTAAAACCTTCTTTTTTTTTTCTTCCTGGGCAATACGTAAGTGTTATTTTTTTTTTAATGATCGTGTCTAAAAAGTACAAGAAATTGCTATTTTTTGCTTCAAGTTTAGTTTTTGTGACTAGGGCTGTAATTTTTTGTAATTTACCGACTTTGCCTTTAACAGCTTAGGGGTAATATTCAAGAGCTGCAAACTTATTATCTAGATCAGGGACAAATTGTTTCATAAGGCCTGCTTTTATGTGCTGCTGTGGTATGAACTTTTTCCAGGGGTTCATTTGTGGCTTCCACCTGACGTTGTTCATCTTAACTTAGAACTCAGGTCACTGTTGTAATCAGTCTCGTATTTGGTAGTGTGCAAAGATGTTCCTGTACTTCCGAAGGCAAAGATAGCACAAAAACTAAAACCACCCGGATAACCCACCAGAAATACCAACATTTCATAGTCCTCGATGACCTCCCATCCGTACACATCAAACATGTTGCTCAGTATAATTCAAAGACTTGATTTTTAACAAACGGTGTGTAGAAAAAGGAAGGAGCTAAAGTTTCATGAGTATATTGCACTAGTTCTCAAACTGTTCACTGTGGCACAATACACAATCCCCCAAGTGTGTGACGTATTTTTCCAAGTAGGCAAACGTGTATTTCGAGCCTTGGGCGTGTCTGAGTTCGGTTATTATGCTGATAAAAAGTTTCGTTCACTGACTACGGAAATATTTCCGTCTCATTCATTTCATTGCATAATTCAGTAATGTAATTCAAACTCCAAATAAATTTTACCCTAATCATGGCCTGATGTATACCAATGTACATTACCAGGCAAGAAAATGAGCCAAGCATTCTTATCAGATTCTTTTGCAATTACTCTTTTGCTCTAACAATTATAGATGAAATATCCGACAATGTTTTAGAACAGTGCACGCAGTGTTTGTGCACTGAGGACCTTTTCTTATAGGATAGCTTTCTCCTTGTTTGTCATCAGAAAACTGAGCCTGTTGGTCAAGCAGATTTAATATCGTTCCATTCATATCTGACTGCTTTTCGCTGCTGGCCAATGTTCCTAAATTCTCTCTCAACCAATTTGGCTATAATATGCATCCATACATTGTTAAAATCTTTTATTTGATGGGAAGTGTTTGGTGTATTTCCCCCAGTGTAAGTCAAGTTTATTTCCCGATGTGCTGTCATACAATAAATTTTGAGAAATACTGTTTTGTTTTTTTTAAAATAAGAATGCTGACTGATTCTTGTTTTCGTTGAAGGCTATGTTTTGTAGACGCTGCCACCTACCATGTTCGATTTTACAGTTATTTACATCCATGAAAATAGAAAAACTAAAATCTTGAATTATTAAATAAAAACAATATGGAGAAAAAATAAATCAAATGGTAGTGTCACTCGATAAGTAAGTTTCCGGAATTCGGGATGCGATTTCGAGCCTTGTTTGAAGCCTTCTTCTTTGTTCTGAAATCTAGCAAATTAAATCGAAATTTAACTGTTTTAATGACAGTTATAGTCGAGGATTGTTTCTAATCCAATTTGCGTTGGTCTCTCATGAGCCTAGATTGGGGGCCTGAATTCTGTTGTGATGAAAAAAAGTTGAAGAATTAGGATGAATGGTAGATAAAAATGGAAATCTCACTTCTCTTTGTTTGATAGAAAACTGATCAGTTGCTCTTGGCTGGTTTCGTTCCGCCGCCTGCCACCACCCAGCTCATCGCAGCGTCGCTCAGTAAACGGACACCCGTATAATCAGGCACCCATAGCATTTGTACCCCGGGTAGGGTCCATATTTCCGGTTTTATTACGCCGACTTACATCTGAATAGCCCTATCCTTCAACCTTTAAACCTCCCTTTCCCCCTGGGCTTTCCGGAAGAAGAAGAAAAAAGAAGGAGAAAAAGAAGAAGAGAACGAAAGGCGGAGGGGAAAGGGAGAAGGAACTTCTGGTCTACATGAGGAAAAGAGAGTAGAAAGATGTAGGGGGAAGGGAGAAGCGTTAGAGGGGAGAAGAACCTTTGGTCTATTTAAGGGGAAGGAGGGAGTGTCAGAGGAGGTAGAGAAAGAAGAGGGGGAGGAGCGAAGAGGAGGGGGGGAATGGAAGGAGAGTAGAAGAACCTCTCGTCCATTTGAGTAAAAGGAGTGAAGAGAGGTAGTGGAAGAGGTGAGGAAGAAGGCGGTAGAATGAAGGGGGAGGTAGAGGAAACTCCGGTCTTTTCAAGTTGACGCTTTCAGTGAAATTGAATCACGAAAATTGATCTCCGAATTTGGCTCGAACCGCCGCTGATGAATGAAGGAATTCTACCCGAAATTGAAGACGGCGGTTGCTTCAGTTGAAAGCCACTGGTTGAAAATAAGATCCAGTGTTGAGCGAGGATTTGAAGTATTCTCCGACATGGAATGTCATGTCAGATTAAAGTTCGTATGGATGTTTGATGGTCCGTACTGTCTGTTTTACTTCCTTCTGTGGAGCAACCGCCATGGGAGAGAGAAGCCGTTTTCTTGATGATAAGAGCATATCCTAAAAAATAGCCCTCGTATTATTCGCCTCGAATATAATAACCTTTTTCAATTGATTTTATTGTCAAGTAGAAGGTTGCTTTCTGCATAATCTAATAAACGCCCTGCCAAGCGTTGTCCCATTTAGAGATGGTTCTTTACAGCGTTATTTTTTAAATAATTCTCCTAATAGACTTGGTAATGTTAAATTTCCGAAATAAATAATGATAAAAGACGTCTTAAAAGATATCCGGAATAATTTTGTACGGTACACTTTTGTTAACGCGCCTTGAGCATGGGAATAAACATACACTTACATGATAATTCACACGTGAAGACCAGTTCTGGGAGCTGTATCTCAGAAGAAAGGACTAAGTCACTCTAAATAGAGCAAGGTCCAAAGTAGAAAGAACAAGAGACAAGATCAAGTAGTGGGGATATGTCACCAGTGTTCAATGTTCCTGTAACAGGACACCCCAGGCCATGGACTTCTGTGGCTACTCTCTGGGGCCCACATGCTCTGATGAAGGCCAGAAGAATACAAATGATAGAGCTCTCCCATAGATACACCAGTGGCACGAAAATATATAATGATGATGATCGAATTGTTCAACAGATCTACTTCAATAAGTCTTACCAATTCCAATTTTCCTGGGAAACCATTGGTGTTGTTAATGTTCAATCTTCATTATTTAGTTGGTTATTCTTGTTTTTGATATTAAAAACTATTATTTAATGACCCTACGATTTACTTAAGTAGGTTGCCTTGATTTTATCTATTTTTCTTTTTATTGTTTTTACTTGATAATTCAAGATTTTAGTTCTATTTACATGTATGTAAATAATTATAAAATTAAACACGTCTTTTACTGTCAATATTTGTATGTTGTTGAACGGAAGACCACATCCCCTTTCGATGCTTTTATTATGTGTGTCCTTTTATTGTCAAATTTCTGCTAGTTTTGACTTTACTTTCGTGTGTTACATCAATGACGATTACCTTGCCCCCCCCCCCAAAAAAAAACAGTGACGGTATGACGTCATGGAGCAAACTGATGAAGAATTTACTCTCTCAACTCAGGTTGACTTGTTTTGATAAAGTTTCAAAATCCAATTTAGTGGAACTACTAATGAATTAGGTGAAATGGGACACGTTGTTTTGGAATAATATTGTCTGAAGTAATCAATTCTGTTTTGTTCGACTTTTTGATTTTAATGAAACAAGGGAGTTTTACCTTAGCGCGGCCAAACCTGCCTTCTTCTTCTTCTTCTTCTTCTGGCAGATCAGAGACAGTTTTTTTTTTCCTAAAAGACATTTTCAATCGATGACGTGAGCTTTTTCTACGGCATGTGTCTGTTAATAGAAACGTTTGTTCTCAATCCCAAATATCCTCTTATTTTCGTTCTTAAACGTTGCTCAAATGTCAGGCGAGAAAATGTGAAATTTGAAACCGTCAATCAAAACTGTCAACAAAGTCAAAGATCGTTTCTTCAGTTCTTGAGTGATTCTATCTATCTGGTGGACTGATTGTCCACGTAAGTATGTGTTACGTGTACAGGCCAACCCAATAGAGCTTGAGGGCTTCGGACATTTACTTATGCCTATTGAAAATGCCTACAAAACGTTTTGGGGGACGGTTTCTTCCAAATTTCCCGCCAATATGTTTTCCGTGGAGGGGGTGCAATTTACAATCTAGGCTTATGCTAAGTTGGTCCGTTAGTTTGTGTCCGACAGCGTTCACGCTTTTTTTTTTTAAATTTGGATTTTTTAGTGAACACTGCCCATTAAAAGGCGAGAGAAGTACTTCATTCATCGATCATCCGTTTTCCCAATTTTTTCAATTGATCACCCCTAACTTGGTATGCTGCCAAAAGACGTTTGTCTCGTTTCTATTGAATGACTAACCGGCGAGTGACTGTTAGGCGAGAATCTGCGATGAAAAACTAACTTCACAGTCAAAATGTCCGTAATACTCTATTTGCACTGGGTGAATTCTCCGTATTTTTATTTCTTATTTGTTGACATGTGACGATAGAAATGTTTTTTTACAATTAATGTTTGAAAAAAGAATTGTAAGATTTTATTTTGTAGAAAATGATTGTTCAGTATTTCTTCCAATTCATCTTTCGGTGCAGATTTTATCTGCTTCCTTTTACAAAACCAAATTCGATGTGTATCTGAAGGTAAGGCAGATAGCAAACCGTTCAATTATGACTATCGAAAATGCATCTGCTTCTACGAGACTGTTGCCAATAAACAGCTTTAAATACTAAACATTGAAAATTTCGAAAAACTTCTTGTGTCACTTCAGTCGCTTATTTCCCAATATCTATCAATGCAATTTATGTAATTTTCTTCAGTGTTTTTCCTTGTTTCCCCTTTATTTTGTTATATACAATGGCGCAAAGTATAAATTGTCTCTTGTTAGGATCATCAGTTGTTTACCATGTAACCGTTTTAGGGATTTTTTTTTATAAATAGTCATATCAACATGGTACCCCAGCAGTGTTGATCAAGCAACCTCCCTTATATATATATATATATATATATATATATATATATATATGTGTGTGTGTGTGTGTTTGTGTGTGTGAACTGTTAAAAAGTGAAACTATTTCAAATGTTCAATCTGAAAGAATGAAAATCATATACATATGAACTTGATATTCAATGAAAATAAGTATCGTGTCATTTTCAAAACAGTAATTCTGGAGTGAATAACTCAACTGAATCGTCCTAAATCGGCATTTATGCGAATTGCTCGTAATTCATCCCCTCTTCACGAGTCGAAACCGGTCTTGATTCCGACCCCACCTTCCCCGGGGTCTCAGCTGTGAATTGCGGAAGGTAATTGGCCACCTACGGCTTGAGCTGGGTCAGTGTATCAGGTTTGTCAACGAACACAGATCATTTGAATTCCTTCCTGAGTCAGAAGTCATATCAAAATTTGACTCTTCTGAATTTCTGCTCAACTGCTAATAACATTTTAACTAGAACTTTGTGACTGACATGACCAATTGCCAAAACCATATATCATAGCCAACAAAGGAAATATGTGCAGGTTACAAAATGAAGAAATAACCTGCATTTGAAATAGTTACACTCTTTTTAATCACCCGATATACGCCGGACGGCTCATTACGGAAACCAAGTTTAGTATAAAATGAAGTTTCATTAACCATACACCAATTAGTCTGAATCTGCGTGCCAGACTCACACTGAGGTACAGGGTTCGATCCTTGGTTATGTGGGAAAACTGCTCTTTAAGACTTTTCTCTGTGCGCTGATTGAGTACAATCCAAGGTGTCTGGTTAGGTAGAAGATATCTTACCTCCTGCCAAGGTCTTGAGGGTCATAAAAATCTTTTAAGAATGAAGTCCTTGTCTCAACCAGACTTGGCACTTGCAATAATAATAATCACTAAGCTGATGCATACAGCGAAAACTGGCTGTTTATATTCCATTGGGAGTGTCTCTAAAGAGGCAGATGCTTTAAATAATTAGACTAATAGCTAAATTATCTTCAAATCAATGTTTCACCTCATTATTTAAAAAAAGTGTTAATGGCTTTTTTCTGTGTCGAACAAGAATAGAAAAACACGTCCAAATGCTGACCAAACCTTTGGTAAGTTCAAGTGAAACCTGTATTCGTGGCTTTTGTCAACTTATCTTCCATGATATAACAATCTGAAAAGATACTACTTGTTTTCCATTTTAAACTGCCACATGGGTGAACACGCAATAGAAGTGACACAAACAACGAGGTACGTCCGGTGTTGTACATATTGGTTCCTCATCATCAGATACGTTTTGGGGTAACCTACGTAAGTAATCACTTCGTTTCAAAACTTCAAATGATGTATAGTTTAAAATAACATCCATGTACAATAGATTTTGATAATACCTTATATAAAAGAAAAGTTACTAGTTGTATGATACGACCCGTAAAGATGATGAAAAAACACTGAAAAATACATAAATTAGATAAACAGATATTGGGAAATAATTGACTGAAATGACAATGAAAACATTTCTTAAGATATATTTAGTGTTTAAAACTATAAAACTTTCTAGACGATATATATATATATATATACATACATATATATATATATATATATATATATATATATATATATATATATATATATATATATATATGGTGGTCTTTGTGTACGATGAATTGTAACTAAATATTTCTTGAAATTTCTGTAAATAATGGGGTTTGCATGATCTTTGAAAAAAGAAAATTATATGAATTACATCAATGTAAGATATTGGGAAATACTTGACTGATTTTTTTTTCTAAATATTTGGAAATGTAGTGTTTGAAGCTTTAAAGTTTTCTAAACTGCGACTATATATATATATATATATATATATATATATTCCGGAATTCATATTTTCTTTATTTTCATTGATTTTTCAAGTACTTTTTTCGACACTCTATGGTCTTTTTTTAAGGTTAGTTTTGAAGTTGAAGCGCTGATTGTCTCAATTTTAGATTTTCAACCGTATCTGACATCTCGTGCGATTTACGACACTTCAGTTAGTAACATGTTATGGTTCTATGCAGTTTGTTAATGGGAATTATTATTATTATTAATATATATATATATATATATATATATATATATATATATATATATATATTGTGTTTTATTGGCATTTTAGGTTGTTGGCGCCCATTCATATGAGATTGTGTTTATGTAAAGTTATTTAGTTTTGATTGAAATTGCTTCTGCTATTTGAAGTACTTTCATGTTGTAAGAGTTTTCATGGATTATCGTGGTTTCAATGAGTATTTTGCGGATATTGGAGAAGGAACGGTTTCATTTTTGTTGCAAATGTTGGCAAAGCGAACTAATATATATATATATATATATATACTGTTATTATCTTTATCAGGGTTCAGTTATCTTTTATTGACGAGTGCTATATATCGGGGATAGAATACATTGAAATGGGTTTATAGAGAGAATCCAGTGCTTTTTGGTGACTCCGTGTTTCATGCTAGTGCAATCGTCATACCATCTGACCTGGAGTCTATTTATCTCTTCCGACAATTGTACTTGCATGAAACTCAGAGTCACCATGAATAACTGAATTTTCTGCAGATCTATAATCATTATTATTATTATTATTGCTTTGCTTCTTTAACGAAGATTTGGAAGGGTTTTCTACATCTGTGGCCAACTCTCATATGGCCAATCTTCTTTTATCTACTCTTGTTCTGCGCTTAGTTCCGGTCAGGAGGATTGTTTGGTCGAGCTTGGGTTACTACACGTCCCGGGTGGCTGACCCGCTTGACGCAGCAGGTGAGGGTCTCCTTAACGGAATTCCTGTATGTATTCTTTGGGAACTAGTTATCCGAAAAGGATGATCTTTGCAGTCGATAGTCGTCCATCCTTGCCAAGTATCCAGCCCGTCGCAACTTTTACAGTATGGCCTCGATACTTGTGGCCCTGGTTCTTCTGAGAATTTCTAGGAGGAAAATGCAGAGGCAACACTGGTGGAAGCGCTCTAGAGGCCGTAGGTGATACTAAGAAGTTGAGGTGTACCAACTGACTTGGAGACGAAGATGACAAGCAGATGTTAGATGTGGCTCTTTCTTTCCCCTCTCTCTGTCAACCATGGCTGTGGTAACTTGAGGACATTTTTTCACTTGCCGTTGGTTTGCGTGTCTCTTTCTTCATGGCCACTGGCTGACTCACGTCACAGCATCGTACTTCGATATCAGCCCACGGCTTCAAACACACCTCTGCCCTCGACGAACATTTTTTGTGTTGATGACGAGAGCATAATACATACATATACACACACCACAATGACAGACATACACGAAAGAATATGGGTGTGGTGTGTACGCGTATGTGTATGAGTGTGGCTTGTGGCATATATTCGTGAGTATATGTATCTGCATGGGTGGCTGATATGATTGTGCATGTATTTGTGTATATAGAATGTGTGTACCTATGTGGCGTGTGTGTATGCAGTATATATGCACATGCATGTACGTACGTACCAGTGTGTTTGTGGAGTCTATGTGTATCTTCCTGGATTTCTTGAGCAGACATTTTTAATGGGTAAAAGTGGCTAGATTCAAGGGGATGGCAATTTTGAATTGCCAAAAGTGGCTACATCCCGTTACCTGGTAACTGTACAGCTAAAAATTTATGTTCGCCTCAAAGACTTTGTTCCAATCTTTCAGATGAATACGTTGTTGTATAGAACAAGATGTTTTGTGACGGATGGCTGGAGGGCTTAGCAATGGTTTCTTGAACAAAGATTTCATTTTCGTTGTTTTGTTGATGATTGATCAATACGTTGTATGAACCTCTATCTCTCTTTAAATATATATATATATATATATATATATATATGTATATGTATATATATATATATATTTATATATATATATATATATATATATATATATGTATATGTATATATATATATATTTGTGTGTATATGATTATGGATTGTATTAATATCATAGAGAAACTTATTTGAGATTATCTCCACTCATAACAAGGTTAATGTATCACTCGCCCTAGACAACGTAAATAGAATAAACAATTGGAGAAAATGTGGCTGCATTAACCGTGCAATGACGGGAGATTATCTCAAATAAGTTTTCTATATGATTCTATAATCATTCTGTCGAATCACATATCTCCATTTCTTGATATATATATGTGTGTGTGTGTGTATGTATATATACTTTAAAGTTTTAAACATTAAAATGTTTTTCAGTCGATTATTCAGTGATTTTCTTCTGTGGTTTTTCTCTTTTACTCAGAATCTCCTGCTATAGTATTTTCATGTCTTTAATCCTGAAATCGGTGACAAAAGATTTTCTGTTTCACCCGAATTGCATTTTTTCAAACTAAATAGATAACCTGAACTTGCTTGACATTTTTTTTCAAATTCTGAAAAACGTGGTATTTACTTTGAATTACATATATATATACCTGATTAATGTCAACATTTCGTGCCTAACAACAGGAAGATATATTGATAGATAGATGAGGCAATTTAAAGTTTAGCTCTTTAGATTGGGAATAACGTTATTTGTGAACCTAAATATCTCATCAATACGCTGTATATTTATACTTATAGGGACTTCGTATGAGTTTTGAGGACGCATACTGTTACCTGAAAATGGATTCAAACCAATTACAGTCACATTTTGACAAATCTAGCCACTTTCAGCCATTCAAAATAGCCAATTCCAGATGCATGTTGCATTTTTGATGCAACGTCGTTTGATAAAAAGTCATGATACCAAAATCTTGCGTACAATCAAGTTATGCCATATTTTTAAGCACAGACACACCAATGCAGAGGCGGTTGGAAAAAGAATTTCTGCAATGCCTGGATGATGTGACTTGAGGCATATTTTTCTCTTTGATCTTAGGGACACCTGGATAACCGATCGATGCGTTATCATGAAACGCAGCAAATGTCTAATATTTGAAGGTGACCTTCAATCGATATTTTGGAATCTTCGATCCGATCAAATTCTTTACTGACCAATGGAGGCAATCCGATCAATTTTGCTTCCATTCTTATCTATCTACTCACACACACACACACACGTGTATATATATATATATATATATATATATATATATATATATATATATATATATATATTGATATTGTATTTTCAATTTGTTAGAATACAAAAAGAAAGAAATAGAAAACAGATTTTATCCGTTGTTTATCATCTTTAATCCCAGGATCAATATTCAACACTATAAATAGAGCTATTAATATATAAAAA
>OY735198.1:3226737-3241737 GCA_963457665.1 Thysanoteuthis rhombus
TCATCATCATCATCATCATCATCATCCTTTTTGCATCAATCGTTGGACATAGACCACCCCAAAGATTCGCCGGATCACATGGGCGTCGTGGAGCCAATATTTTCTGGGCTATTTCATTACGCCACCTTATATTTTGCCAGTCACAGTTTTGCATATGATCTCTAGGGATCCAAGTTGTGAGTCGTGATGTTCATTAGTTGTCTGACATCCTTGCAACATGACCAGTCCATTGCAATCTGTGTTCTTTGAATGGATTCTTTGATATCCCCGACTCTTGATTTTTCTTTTATATACTCTGCTCTTATTGTGATCTTTCCTTGATCTGTTGAGCATGGTTCTTAGTTTGAGTGAGGGTCAGTCTTTCGATTAGGTTCCATGTTTCAGCTCCATAGGTGACTATCGGGAGGATGCATTCGTTGAAAACCCTTCTTTTTAAGACTAATAGGATTTTCTTGTCCTTGAAGGTTTGGCCTGCTTTACCGAAAGCTTGCAATCCTAAAGTGATTCTTCATTTGATTTCTTCTTCTTGGGAGGATTCGTTGTCCGAGATAGATGTAGTGGTCAACTTTTCATCAGATGCTTCTAACCGCTTGGCCACAGACCTGCATTTCTCTGGCTTTCATTGCGTTCAGTACTTTTGTTTCTCTCTGAGGTGACTCTTTTCTTTTCAGGAAAAAATTACATCGATATCTTTTAATTCCTCAATTGTGAAAGCGTAAATGCCAAACGAAACCTTCTTTGTTTTTGTTTGAATCTCAAATACCGACTCAAAGACAAATAGTTATTTATTTCATATCGATTAGAATTAAAACCGGTGATTTTCTCGCTAAGAATATCAAACAATCAACAGAACAATATTTAGACTTTTTTAATTTTTAAAGACATTTCTGGTTCGTTAATTTTGTTTTCTGTTTTTTTTTTTGTTTGTTTTTATTTATTTTTTTTCTTCATTCTAAAACCCTTTTTCTTCTTCGTTTTACATTGGTTTATTTCAATAGAATATTCCTCAGTTCCGACTGTTACTCTTTTTTAGATTCCTTCCAAAGAATTTTTTCCTTCTCCAACTCAAAGACAAGGATAGAGTTAATGAAAGGAATGGGGAGGGGGCATTTTTTTGTTGTTTCTTGTTTTGCTTTGTTTTTCTTTTTGTTGTTTTTTTTGTTGTTTTATCTTATTGTTATTGTTGTTGATGATGATGGAAACCGTTAACTAAAGCAATCTCCAAAACTGTCAATATAGGTTTCTTTAGTTTTGAAGTGACTCTGGCTGGCTGGCTGGCTAAATATCTGTTGCGTGTATAGGCTACACTGTTGGAGCTAGCTAGTGGGGAGAAAATTCGAACATCAACTCCTTATGTCTAGAAACAACTGTTTGTTTGTTTGTTTGTTTATTTGTTTTCAAATGACTCCCCTCCCGATAGATTGTCCGATTTACAATGAAAGTTTATTCTAAATTGAACTATTAGTTCATGTTCTCGCTTCTGTTTAATTCAGACTTTTTAGTGATCACCACCCAACAAAAGGTAAGAGAAGAAATACATTTATTGATCACCATTTTTAAGAATTTTTAATTGATCACCCCAACATGCTGTGCTGAAAAAAAGGTTAGTTCTTGTGACGGTCTCTATGGAGTGACTAACCAGACCTTTTTTCTTCCCCTCCCCGCTTTTTTTTTCTTCATTTTCTACTCTCTTACCCGTCTCCACGGACCAAAGAGTTCTTTGTTCACCGGACTTTTGTTCGGGCCAGTGAATATATAAATAGTTTCGACTTCTTCACTATAAAAGCTGAAAGAATTGTGTCAGAAAACTCTTCTTTTTTTTTCTTGTGTGCTTCTGAATTCATGAATACCTGAAAATTGCAATTGCCAAACAAAGAAAAAAACTAAACAGTAATTAGTGAAAGAGTTATTCCAGTCTTCTTCTTTTTTCTTTTCTCAAGGTGGTATTGAATACGTTTGGGACGATGTCAATGAACACTATATTTAGTACTTGTTTCAAAGAATATCTGTCACGGTTAGGATTGTTCGAGAAGATGCCAGTGGCGTAACGGTTGGTTAGCGGCGTGGGATAGTGAATCAGCAAGCCGTGTTCAAACTCCGGTCGAGATTGTTTACATACACTTTGCATTAACGCCCTCGGGAAACATGTGACACTATCTTTCTTCTGTGTGTGAAATGACAGGAGAGACTCAGCTCTCTATCCATGCAAAAATCCACTTGTCTAGAAAAAGGACAGCTCAAATTCCAAAGTGGGAAGTGATGGGATCCGAACTCCGCCGTTTTTATTATTGAAAAGAAAAACACTTCATTTTAACAATCATCTGCCGAATAAACGGTTATCATCAGTCATAACATCAGGGTTATTTGCCCTTCTTCTCCGTTTTGCTGTGCAAATAATTTCAATCAAAAATCAACTAGAAATCAATTCTTACCCATTTTTCATGAAAAGAGAAAAAAACAGGTATAGCTAGTCATTCAATAGGAAGTGACTCGTGACCAACGTCTTTTGGCAGCGTGCCATGTTGGGGGTGATTGATTGAAAAATAAGGAAAAGGGGGAATCAGTAGATAAGTCACTTCTCTCGCCTAATACTAATTAGTGATCATTAAAAAGATCCGAATTTCGGAAAACAAACGTGGATAGACACCAACTAAGGGACCAATTTAGAACATTCCATCTTAAAAACGTATTTAGATGAGGTTTAAAAAAAAACGATTTTCTAGACATAAGGGATTAATGTTCAAATTTTCAACCCTCTAGCTCCATTGATGCGGCCTGTATTCATGATGCATGTATACATACATACATAACCAGTCAGTCAGCAAGCTAGACGAATTTGGAAACTTAAGATACCTACGTTGACAGTATTCGTTGACGGTTTCTAAAAACGAACTCCCAAGAAAACCTCATATCCCACATGATTAGTAAATGCGAAAAACTGTCAATAAAACTTTCTTTCGGTATTTAAGTGGGTCTGCCTACACCACGCGTACAATATTCTTACACCCTGTATAATTCTGCGCTTCGAATAATAACATATTTGAAAAATATGTATTTAGTAATGGAATAATATTTATACTTTTTACCAGTTAGAAAAAAGAGTACCTGCACAATGTGTTAATATGATTGTAAAAGCTTAAAAACTACTAAACAAGTATATTTTAATATAAAATATAGACGAGAAAATATTAATACTGTGGTGCTATTTATAGTGACGTATGCCTACAGTTTTTACAATTATATCAATACATTATTTAGGTACGTATTTTTTTCACTGGTCCTGTTTTCTTCAATGTTTATTTGTACACACGACGTCCTTAAGTATAACCAAAATTGTTTTTAAAAAATACAGAGTTCCAGAGCTCTTTTGGACTACCATTCCTCGATTACCAAACATACTACCTAACTGTGTCACAGAGACGTATACGCCAGAAATAATTTAATTTTGAATATAAATCATTTGTGCTAGACTTTCGAAATCTTCTTCATTCCCAAACTCTAGTTATATGTTTACAAACTGGGGACACAAAGCATTCTCGAGCTTAAATTAAGAGTATATAAAAAAAAGTCTGATTTCAATTAACTTCTACGGTTGAGACGTGCATTGGGTTCAGTGAAAATTCCCTTTGAAATTGCATCTCACAATTTTCAGAGCAATTTTCGTAAATCTGTATGTTTATGAAAAGTTATTCACAATAGAGGTCTTAACAATACGACATAAATTCTATTAAAATTGGATGAGTTTTACAAATGTTATAACAAAATTGAAGTCGTTGATTTGTGTCGAAACTCAGCTCACTCATATCAAGTACAGAGCGCTAAACAAACCTGCCCGATTCGCTCACAACAAAAGCATCGATATTTTTCTCTTTCTAACGATATGTGAAATAGACCTAGAGGTAACAAGCACCCGGAGTGACATCACTCACTCCATTCCCGGCCTTTTCACCCATAGATGGGAGAAAAGACGGATTCATTTCTTTTCCAAGGGGATCAATACGAGGTGATCACAAACTGTCTCAGCTGGAGAGAGAGCCCAGCTCGTCGAGTCCGTTCCCCATGCTGTTAACCGCTCTGCCACTGCTATTGAGTCAAGAACATTCTTATACTGTGTTTAATTCAGCACTGGGAATTTCAACTCATCTGTTAAATATGTATTTGGTAATGGAATATTTATTTTGTCAGACTCCAGTCCAAATCGGAGGTTTAGGCTAAATTTATTTTTCTACTATAAGACAACAACAGCAGAAATTCTCGTCGAAATGATCGGTAGGCAACTTTTTTACCGACTGGGTCAAACTGACAAGTTTATGAAAATGTTATGTAATGATTTTTATTTATCATTTACACAATAAAAGTAACATTAATCATCTTCAATCAAAATATATAAAATCAACAATTCCCTACAATTGATCGATAGAGGGGTCTCTTACCGACTGAGCCAAAGTTACAAGTCGTACATAACTACGAAATGTATGTTAAAGTTTTCAATTTATTACATGTTACACCGAATCGATGAAATTACCTAATCGGAGAACTTTTAACTTTTCACCAAAAAATCAATGATTACTTAGTTTTAATTCGATCAGTAGTTTATTTTATCGAAACAAGGATATAAAACAATTTTTTACAATCAAAAGTTGATGTAACCTAAGTGAAATCAAACTTCTTTCACAAGGAATAAGTAAAAACGTAGTTTCAACAGCTTAACAAAAATTAAGCGCGTAGTTTTATTTTGATCTAATGTTAATTTGATAAAAACAACTATTTTTTTACGATCAAAAGTATATATAATCGAAGTTGGGTTTTTTTTTTACAAAAAATGAGTAAAATCGCTAATTAAGCAATTTCATCCACGCAGAATAACAATACAAAGGGTTCATTAATTATCTCCAGTCGGGATAGAAAGTAGGAACGTAGTTTGACCCTGCAGCAGTCAAGCTTATTCTCTATTGGTTTCTTATGAAAGTATCGACATTTTTTCTCTGTCTGCTTTTTTTCGAGTATTTCCATCAGCTGCCAAGCAACAGATTGCTTGCGATAAATACCAACTAAAAATTAAGCCGGAGGTAAAAGTAGACATAAAAATTGATAAAATGATTTATAATAATTCATGGAATAGAAATGAATGAAATATCTTTTTAAGCTGAAGGTAAAAAGTAATCATAAAAATTAATAAAAGGATTTATAAAACTTCATCGAATAGAAATGAATGAAATATATCTTTTTAAGCTGAAGGTAAAAAGTAGTCATAAAATTAATAATAATAACGATTTATAATACTTCATCTAATGAAGATAAATCAAAAATGTATGGAAAAACTGAAAATATCAAAATAAAAAACAGACGATCCTAATGTAAACAAAGATGGCGGCCGATCGGAATGAAGGATGGGTTTAAGAGTTATTCTTTATTTCCGATCAACACTGTTTACTCACTGCTGAAGGGAAACCCGTCTGAGTAAAAATTGCGATAAAAGAGTAACTAGAAAAATTAGGATGAAAGTAAAAAGTAGTCATACAAATTGATAACAGATTACTTGTCTCTAACAAGAAAAGTTGTCGAGTTTTGTCTGGAGCTGTTGGGATAGGGCGGTCTAGAGTTGCCACTTTTGCCATTTTATGGCTAAATTTGACAAATCTTATCTTTTTTAGAAGGATTTGGCCACAAACTTTTTGAATTCGCTCTTTTCTGAATGAAAGGAGACAAACTGGAATAAATGGAACAAACTTGAATAGAGAAAACAAACTGAAATACTATCAGAAACCGTCAACCGAAACCGTCATCAAAATTGTCAACGTAGGTTTCTTCAGTTTTTCCGTCCAGCTGGCTGGCTGGCTATGTTTGTAGGTATCACGCGCACAGATCACATCAATGGAGCCAAAAGACTGAAACTTTAGACATTCACGCCTCATTATGTCTAGAAAAAAACTTTTTTTAATTATTTTTTTATCCCCCCCAATGAATTTTAAGTAGCGAGTTCCTTTTACAATGTAAGTTTATGTTAAATTGAACCTCAAGTTAGTGTCCGCTTGTTTTGTTTTTTCTTTTTCAAAGTCAGGCATTTTAATGATCACCAACCAACAAAAGGTGAGAGTAACTTATCCATTGATCGCCCCTTTTTTTCAAATTTTTACTTAATCATACCCAACACAGTATGGTACCAAAAGACATTGGACATATGACAGTTTCTCCTAGGTGATGAACCGGACCTTTTTAAAATATATTTTTATTTTTATGTACTGTCGTATTTCCAATAAACGATTTGGGCAATTGAGTATTTCGACTATTTCTTGGCGTGTTTTTGGCCAGAATCGTCTTCAACTATCTGGCAACCCTGAGGAGGATTGATGTAATTTAACATAATTTAAAGATTACCCGGAAACCAGAGACGTTGGAGACGAAAATCGAAATAACAGCGAAATAACAGTGATAAATCAGAAAGTGTAAAGCCTTCAATTGGTACAAAACTTAAAATTTCTGTTTCTAGAAGACCCATATTAAACAGAAACGGCTTCATATACTCATAAATATTTACCACATATGTATACTTGTATATAGTTGTAAAAAAATGAAACGATTATTTATGTATAGATCAGCACTAACCTTGAACCTAGCGCTACCTTATTAGTTTTTTTTTTAATTCGACATTCGTAATTTCTATCAATTCAAACGGTTTTAACGTGATAGCAGTCTTAAAGTCTTGAAAGTTTCGATGACGTAATCTTCGTTGTGTCATTACAGTAAGGTAAAATAGCCAATGAGATGCATGGGCGCAAAAAAATAAAGAAGAAATTTACATCCATGCCAATTATGTTTTTAGATTATGACACTAAATATGATTGCTCTTGATTTTGTCTGACAGTAGTCAGAGGATGAAACGTCACATCAACAAAGGTGTCATGCTTTAAGACGATGTCATGACGTCATTCCAAATCCTTTCAACTAGACTTTTCTTTCAAATCTGGATTAATTTCTGACATGTCATCCTCAGAAAATTGTCAGATGAAAAAAGCTTTCCGGGGACCATTTTGTCCAGTAATATATATATATATATATATAGAGAGAGAGAGAGAGAGATTGATAGATAGATATATATACATAGATAGATGTTTCTGATTTATATAATGCTCTTCCATTGGAATAGAGCACTCTGGTGGACAGGGAATTTAAACTAAAATAAATATATCGCTTAAATTCAGCCTTACTGACCGTCCAGTTCCCTAGTGCAGAGGTAGGTTATCGGTCTTCGGCTCTGAAATGAAGATTTCAACCCAGTGGTACTGGATGGGATAACGGATAGTCTATAGCCACACTAAAGAGTTGTAATACAGCGAAACAGTTGCCTGCGTATGACACAATAATATATATATATATATATATATATATATATATATATATATATATATATATATATATATATATATATGTGTGTGTGTGTGAGTGTCCACGGCAACTTTAAGATTGTTGATCTCGTTGATTGGGTAGTGAGCCTGTTTATTGTAGGGATGAGTCTGGGGAGGTGCGAGGACAATGGAATCAACGCCCCGAGTTCAACCTCTGGTCGAGACTGTTTCTTGCTCACAGGAAAGGCATGACAAGTTTTTATACTCCCACCCCACCTTTGATATTCGTAAAATAGTGAGGATTTCTCACCTGAGGAAGACAGTCAGTCTTGGAGAGGGATTCCAAACAAGGGAGTGGAGTCATCTTGTGGCGGTTTGGTGCCCAAGTTGATGCCATTCCGACTGTCCTTGTAGTCAGGCTAATTTTGTCTGGATTAGATTAGTGAGACCAAGACAGGGTTTCAGACAACAGGGCACCCCAGGATTTTCATACGCTACACCCAAGCATGTGCCCCGTAGGGGACGTTCTATTGCTCGTAGAGATGGAAGGAAAGATCGAAATGACTTCTCTTCTTAGTCTCAGCAGTCAAATATCGTCTTCTGTTCAAATCTCGTCTCCTGGCGAGACGTAACTTAGATGAAGCGAACAATATCTGAACCGATTCTTCACAAATGTATATTTATTCACGCACTAAAAAGGCTTTGTGCCACATCCCATCACTGTGGGAAGATGTGTAAATTCTACTTCAGTTGTATTTCGTATTCGGAAGCGACTAGGTGCAAATTAATTCCCTCTTTTTTTTTTTTTCCTTTTTTTCCTTTTTTTCTTCTTTTTCCATAAAGATGACAGATGAGATCTCATAACAAAAGTAAATTTAAAAAAAAAAAAACAACTCAAAACTGTACATCAATATACTTGCAAAATCAATAACTGCTTAATGCGAGAGATATGCGAGAGATTTCAGGAAATAACGACGTTGTTTTACGAAGATTCTTCAGCATTGGGAATTTCAACACATCTGTTAAATATGTATTTGGTAACGGAATAATATTTATGTTTTCTATTAATTTCTTGTAAAAGCATCGATATTCTCTCTCTCTCTCTCTCTCTCTCTCTCTCTCTCTCTCTCTCTCTCTCTCTCTTTTCTTTTCCAAATATTTTCATTTGCAACCAAGCAACAGATTGCTGGTCTATAACTGGACAAGAATTCCCTGGTGGCGGGTTTTGTCTGAAGCTGTGGGTGAGGTGAGCACTGGTGTGATGAGACAGGATTTTAAAGGTTGCTCGGAAAATACAGACGTTACAGACAAAAGAAAAAAAAACACAACGTTAAAACAGAAATTGAAAAGCTTGTTGATAAGGTTCACTATTATGGCGATGATGAAGACAAACATGGCCATAATGAAATTCTGTTCATTTTAATCACAGCAAATAAATATAACAGCGTTCTGGGGGGTGCAGGGGGCTATTTTTACAGGTGCAAGAAGAGGGTGGTAAACAATGTTTTCCCGATTTATATGGCTGAGATATACAAACCATCGTAGCCATCAAAGAAGGCGAAGGGTTCCATCCTTTTATATAAGCGCGTATGTTGTGTATGTTCATTTGCCTTGTGTGTTCAAGCGTTCCTGGCCATACTGTTTTGTCTACATATTTGGAAATTGGCGTCAGTAATCTACTAGAATCCTTTTTAAAAACTTTTGATTTTCGGAAGAAATGATTTTTTTTTATCTTTTAGAGATCTAATTCTGATGGGTTTATTAATAATATTCAGATTCTGGAATTTCTAGATGTTTTGTTTTTTTTCAAATTCTAATTTAGATGTTTCCCAGGTGATTCATTTATGGAATTTATTTTGACCATATTCATTTTTCGATGGAATATTTCTTTTACATTATTTCAAGTTTTGACGCTACGGTTGTTCGAATATTGGTTCTGAATGTGAGTTTTCATTATCACTATTATTATTGAAAGAAGTTTTGTAACACTTTATTTTCGAATTTGAAGTTCATCCTGATATTTAGTTGTTCTTTCTTCTCTATAGGCCATCATTTCTATCACAACAAACAATTCACTCTTTAATCGCCCAGTTATTCGTTGCAGTAGAAACGAAGGTCAGAATTGAAATTTGAATAAAAATAACGTTTGAAATGAATTTAAAAAATAATCTAATTTAAAAAGAAATAACATGGAACATTTGTTCTTTGTTTTTGACTTCATGTCATTACGAAGAAAGATTGTTGTCCCCACTTTATACACAAACAAAAATTAGAAATCGGCTGGATGTTCAACTTGACATTTGAATAGCTCTCAGTATCGAAATGCCACTGTTTTCAAACCAACAACAGTCAGCGCAATAAATGCTTTTATTAGAAATTGCTTGATAAGGACTTTTGATTTCAACGTCTGATAAATTTACCACTTTTTATTATCAACTCTGCTAATTTTGATTATTTTTTCTAATTTATTTTTTCAGTTTTAAGATTAGGGGGTACGAGAATTTTGGAATCTTTAGGGGTGCCAGCCTTGAAAAAAAATTAAGAACCCGAGATACATGTTTCTCCCGCTATCTGAAAGTAGAACGTCCATATAAAACCTTTCGTAAACCGAAATTGCGTGATACAGAGTCTACGTCTGTCAGTAAAATGCGAAGATCTGAAATAATGATTTGGCTTTGTGTGGGAGACCAATTCACCTTCTTTTCGTTTCGGGAAGCCTGTTGATGCTGCTCTACCATTTAAGTTACAAGAGCTTTTCGGGATCGAATCCAACCATATGAATATTCTCTCTATTTTTTCCCCATTACTTGGTGCAATATTTGATAATATTGTTTCTTTATACATTAGTAGTATTAGCATTGAATATATTATCTTGAATATTCGATAGATGAAACTTTGTTGACCATTATTAACTTGTATCTCTTTCACTAAAAACTGTCGACAGGAAGTCTCACGGAAATAGTATAGGTTTCCTCAGTTTTCAACTTGGTCTGACTGGCTGGCTAGCTATGTATGAATGTATGTATCATGTGTACAGACCACATTTACAGCATTTATTCCCTCATCATGTCTAGAATAAATGTTTTCCCTAAACACGATTTTAGTTGGGGTTCAATGTGCAATGTAATCTTATGCTAAATTCATCCCTTAGTTGGTGTCCGGTGGCATTCCCACTTGTTTGTTTGTTTTTTGTTGTTGTTGTTTTTTCTTTGTTTTTTTTTCAATTCTGACATTTTCAGTGATCACAGCCCCCCCCCCCCCAAGTGAGAGAAGTAATTCATCAACGCATCACCACCTTTTCCAATTTTTATTCACCCCCAACAGGGTATGCTGCCAAAAGCACTTTGGTTACCTGATGCCTTCTATTGAGTGACTAACCAGATCCGTCCTAATTGTAGTTGTTTTCAAATCACAACTACACTGATCATCAGTCTTTATCTATAAGTGGAAAAAAAACGTTGATCAGAAAATAAGAATAAGCTCTCGGCGAGTCTCTAACTTGTATTCCTTTGGCTTTGGGAAGTTGATCTTTCTGTAACAGCTGCTCTATCGTTTGTGCTACAAGAGCTTTACGGATAGCAGAAAAATCAAACCCAACGGCATAAACATGCTGTGCAACAGCCAGTTATCTTCTATCTATTACAATGATTTCTAAGGTGGGTGCTACCATCCCCTTGAGAGAGGGGGCATCGGAAGAGACAAGGGGGTGCTGGGACTGTGATTAAAGGTGATTGAAATAAACTTTTAAATGTTTTCTCAAAATTGTTCCCCTTTTTGCTAAAAAAAGGTATGTCCAAATTTCTATCAAGAAAAAAGGAAGAACTTCCATTAACTATGATGGTGAATTGAAATGTTGACAATCTCACGTTTTGTGAAAGCAAAAATTTCAACCATTGACAAAATCGACTATGGTTGCACAAAAGGGTAGAGTTGATTGCAACTGATGAAAAGATTTATTTTATCCAATATGTAGTCTTTAATTTTTGTTTTATATTAATTTACATTATTATTCATTTGTTCATATCTTTATTCACCTTTTTATTAATAAATTGATATTCATCGTCATGGTCACCACGTATAGTAATGTCGTATACAAATTTTGCTCTTCTGTCACCAATTCTCTGATTTCTATTTAATTATGCGCTGTTTTCAACATCGAGTGAGTAAGGGTGTGATACTTAACAATTTACAATCAGTACCACTTTCTCTAGATTGAGGTAAAAAAAAAAGCTTTCAGTTGCTTTTTACTGACACTAAAATTGTTTCCCTTTTGAACAACTGTAGTCGATTTCGCCAATGGTTGAAAATTTTGCTTTCCCAAAACGTAAAATTGTCGAAAAGTTTCAGTTTTCAGGTCTTCAGTTTTGCTTTTGTTATTTTATGGTATTTTTCTTATTATGTATCTTTTCTTTTTAATACTAAATACTTACTTTAATCAATCAATATCTTTTGTAAGACTACTGTATCAGTTAACATTTTACTGTACCTTCTTTTTTTAAACTTGTTTTTCCTCCTTGTGACTTCCTTTATCAATTTTCGGGTTATCTGTTATGGGTGAAGTAAGGCTTGCCCAACGTTTGCTTATTTCTATGGTATTAATGTTGATTCGGTAACCTCAAGATACGAAAATGATCGCATACAGAATTGTAAAACGTATAGTATTTAAACACTACGCTGAAATTTATAACAGCGAACAAATGGAAATAAAGGTGAAATTATGCCAACGTAGGCTTGCCTAAATAATGCTTAGCAAAGCATATCTATTACTTGACGTATGTAACCGTGCTTTGATACAGACAGTATTTGTACAATGTTTCTTTATTTCACATTAGAAGTATGACTTGCCACGATATTTTCTGTTAAAAATGCAGAATGAAAAATAGTAATCGTAGACAGCTGATGTTAGTACGTAAGCGGGTCTAGACTATGTAGCTAACTCTATGATGCAGGTTATGTATGATATCTAAAGTCTATTCTCTTTTAAAATATGCACATTATTTGAGACTATCCGTAATATAGTACATGATCTTTGGTACTTGGTCAGCGGAGGTCGTGCAGCTATGGACTAGTATACCATTATATATATATATATATATATATATATATATATATATATATATATATATATATATATATATATATAGTACAAAAAGGGATGCAATATAATATGATGCGCTGTCTGGTGTATGATGGGTTTATTCCATGGAGTGCTCGATAAATTTAACTTTGAATTTTAAGTTGACCGGGAAGAAACATAAATGTGTTTGTGTTAGGAATCTCACTTCTAATATATATATATATATATATATATATATATATATATACACACACACACACACGTCTCTGTCTTTGTGCGTGTGTGTATTCAGCCAGAAGACTCGAAGTGTTAGATTACGATACTGTAGAACTGATGCAAAGGAATATTATTAGCACTCCCTAGATCGATCGATAAGTTTATAAACGTGTATATGTGCATGCACACTTACATACATACATAAATACATGCATACATACATAGAAAATCAAATATTGGTTTGTCTTTAAATAGATAATTACTTCCGCGTGTTCAGAAAGATTTAATGAATGTAATACAAAACCCACACGTTTTTTGGGGTGTTTAAGCTAAAAGTAGATTCTAATAATTTATCTGCTACATTTTCTATCTCTATAAATATGAAATTGATTTCCCTTCAAGAGCGTTAAAATGAAAAATTCTCGCTTTTATAGTGTTTTAGAATCATGTAAAAAAAAAAAATACTTTACAAATGGTTGTGGAGTCATCTTCTTTATGGGAAGCATCAAATTTTCTTTTGGGATGATTTTCTAAAAATGTACGAATATATGTGCGTGTGTATATATATATATATATATATATATATATATATATATATATATATATATATATATATATATATGCAAATCGAACTCCACCTTAAAACTCCATTGCTCAGGCTGGAAGGTTACTCTGTACTCAGGCTCCGTCGTTAATGTTGCAGAGAACTCTTCCAAGGATTCTTCGTTCGTTGAGCCAAGCCATCATATATATATATATATATATATATATACACACACATACATATAATATACACACGAACATACAAATATATACATACATACGCACATACTCTAACACACTCACACGCATATGCAAAAGTGAGAGGTGTGTCCGTCACGTTATAAAACTTACCTAAACATGGGTGTAGTACGACTACCTGTTCAATGAACCTGGGAGGAGGTTTCAAAATAAAAAGTTTCAAGGAAAATAAATTTCCAGGAGCTTTAGCGTGGCATGTCAAATCACTATGTAACTATGAAACCAAAGTAGGAACTTACATATCCTCGTAATTCATACTTTTTCTTTATTTCATATGCGTATACATAAGTTCTTTAATAGGTCTAGTGCGAAAGGGAGTAATCCCCTCTCTTGGAAGGTCAAGGTTGAATAGATACCCTTCCCCCTACAAAGGATTAAAACTGACGGTAGATTTTTGCTCTTCTAATTTCTTTTCTCATATATTCAAGGGTCCGAGGTGACTTTTTTCCCTCAATAAATAGTCAAAAGTGGAAGTAAGGGCGTAACTAAGGGAATGATGTTGGGGAGCTATTTTTAATTGTCCTCGGAACCCTTTGTTGGGGCTCTATATACTTCAAAAATGGTACTCCACCCTCTGCATCTCAACTTATATTTTACAATAGATACTCTCACTAATTGTTGGAAAAAGACCCTTAAGAAATCGAGCCCTCCCCCCGGGTATTTCAGCCAGTATATATATATATATATATATATATATATATATATATATATATATATATATATATATAGTGTGTGTGTGTCGATATATAGATGCAATTTCTTAATATATAACTATCGCGTTGAAAGAAACGAAAAGACCGAGGATGAACGAGATGAGAATTTGAAGGTAAAACAGTCATTTCGGCCTTCACATTACCGGCAGCTGTTTAGCTAAATGTTAAGAGGAACGCTACGTTGAGGCGGCTACCTTATCGGTTGCAGGTTCGATTCCTGAAGCATCCCCATTTTCTTCAATTGTTTATTCTATTTACGTTGCAAAGGCCGAGTGATACATAAACCATGTTACGACGAGAGATAATTTCGAATGAGAGTTTCTATATGATATAATGCAATTTATAATCATATATATATATATATATATATATATTGTTTACTTATGGAGACCCAACACAATTCTGTGAACTTCGAGTGGGAATGTTTTAATCAAATTACCTGTTAGATTTTTATACTCTTTTTAAAAGTACTTTATCCATTTTTATTTGAATTATTGTCACTGATGTAGTTATTTGTTGTTTTTTTTTCATTTTCCAAGTACATAGTACATTAAATCTAAAATTTTACTCACAATTAATCGTTATGATATAAAAACACACACACACACACACACACACATACACGCACACACACACATATATATATATATATATATATATATATATATATATATATATATATATAATGTGTGTGTTACTGGAGGACATAATCGAGATTCACTTTCTCTTTCTCACTTCAAAACTTCATAGTTCATCTTTTCAAAGCTGGTTAAAGTGGAAATAGTTAGTTTACGTCTTATCAATTTCATCCGTAGTTTTAGTAAAAAGGAACTAAATCCATTTAAGT